>JAODTK010005523.1:275000-631467 GCA_026419785.1 Sclerodactyla briareus | reverse complement strand
CCATCCAAGGAAGTCATGACCAGTACACAGGCCTGTGCAATATGCTGAACAGAGGGCAATTCCCAGATTGCAGGATCTCATCGACAAATGTGGAACTATCAGCTGTTTCTTTTCTATCTACCTGCTGCCCTTTTTCGCCGAGTTTACAAATAGACCAAATTTATCAAAATAATCTGAGTGGAAACGCTGTTTTTCCCCACAATATTCATAGTCATAGAAATTTCAGTAAATTTGTAGCAGCCTCAATGATGGGAACCCTTTGTTTTGATACCCTGTACCATGTTCTAAAAATGGGATCATTCAGTCCTCCCAATTTCTGCCAATAAACTGAGAACAGAACAGATTTTTCCGAAAATTCCCAATTTTGGCCCGCAATCCACCCCCCCACCCCCCCCTAGAAATCCACAGTTTTGGTTATTTTCGGCTGATTACATTGGAAAAGTTGTAATTTGTTGCCTTTTCATCATTGCTAGAAAAGGTTTTGAAATCATCAGCCCTCGAAATCAAGCGAAATAGCTTTGGAAAAATAGTGAAAAAAAAATTCGTATTGAAACATCGTAACATTGAGAAATCGCCGCCAAAATTTCATTTTTTTTGGCCTTCTAAATTCCCCAATTTTGATAGTTTCCACATTATCGAAGAACAAAGAGGTGTTTTGTGACTTATCAAGTGTGTGTGCCAAATTTGACTTTGTTCGTCCATTCCAAATGGCGATAGTTGCGAAAACCATCAAAAATTGATGCACGCAAACACCCACAGACACCCACACCGGACACTTTTGCGTAAAGTGCACCTCATTGCTGGATCACCCACCCGTCACCCACGGGTACCGCCACTAATGGGGTACCCCTCAGTGGATAGTCCTAACCACCACTATGGTTACCATAGCAACCGTTGCTACGCAACCAGCAACAGTGATATGGTGAAATGGCAAACTGACTACAATCTCCCCATCTGGCCCTTCTGGCCCGTGAGATAATTATGCACAATTGTGGAAGTCTATGAATCTTTGACATCTGACCAAGTAAACCTGGTCACACTGACCGATCTAAGGCCCGATCAATGAGTCGGCCGACTAGACACTGAAATCGTTGAATAACGTGCGCCAGTGTGACCACTCTTCTTTTTTCCATCCGGCCGAGTCCGATCCGAGTCTGACCATTGGCTGCTATTATTACCTGGACGGACATTAGAAGGGCGTATTGTGTGCCCTGTCCATTTTCCCGTCAGAGAACACAAACGCGAAGTGCGGCGCCCTATTGTGTGGAACACGTAAAAGACAGTCTCTGGTTACTCTCTATCCGCGCATTTCTTCCTTCGAACATAAGACCCCCGAAAATACCGTCATTGCTCCATGTAACAGATGTAATATCTAGGGCAAGATTCTGCCCATATTCAGTGAGTGTTCCCTGTTTCAGAAAACGCGGGAAATTCCAAATAACGATCTATTACGGAAGCGCAGAAACAACAGAATAATTCGTGACTACAAATCGATCACGTCTTGCAGAAACACACCATCAGGCGACAGTATGACTAAAGGAGGCTGGTCAAACGGAACATATTCTAATCTTCTGACGAATAAGCGAACCAGGTCCCCCGAATCACATGTCCCCTATAACACACTATGTGAGGGCGCTGTCACAGGATAGCAACAGGTTCCATACTGACTTCGTTTTGTATAGTAGCTTCCATTACAGAATGTCCGGGGCTTGAGTTCTACATGTCAGACTCTAATCGGACGACCGAATCGTGATCGCCAGTCTGACCTCTTGGCCGAGTGTTCGTGTTCTCGTTATTCACTATGTCGGTAAGTAAATTGGGAATAAATCATCATGTTAACGAGGCGTGCTGATGTTGATCAATTACGAATAAACAAATTATATCATTCAATGCGTCCCTTAGATGACTTATCACAACTCTAGAAGTCTGAGAATACTTCTCAAAATGGTTATTTATGTGACTGAATCGGACGGAGCTTCGTACTCATAACTAGCCTAAGTACTTGCCTATACATTAGTGTTATATTCACAGTGTGTGTTGTACGTGGGACGTACATTAGGCCTCTGTGCGACAGTTTGAGTGTGGCAATTCTCGGTTGTAGAGTGTTTTGACTCAGTCCTATTAGTTACAATACCCCAAATAGATAGTCTCTAGCCATTTGATATCAACTAGTGCTGCCGTTAGGCCTATGTACATAGACTGACACTATGAAGTTGTTGTTCCTCAAGTCATAGAGTACCGAAGAGATCACAGACTAGCAGTACAACGCGTGCAACCGGGCTCTGAATTATTATCGCGAAACTGGTGCTCGTGCAAGAATTCGCACTCCTGTTCCGTACGTCGCCTGGCTGCTGGGATTTCGCTTTCGGCACTGAACGTTTTTCTCACGATGAGCCCAACTGCATTGGAGAGCTACACTACAAAGCTGATCATGTCACAATCACTACGTGCTCCCCTGGGGGATTTTGGAGGGAAAGTTCCCAAACATTACGGAAAAACTTTATCAAGTCGCTGTGTGTATATTAGATTCATTGATCTAGGCCTACTATTAGGCCCAGTAACTTAGGCTCATGAGAAGTAGGTGTGGCTACTGTTGATTGTTGTTGTTCTATAGCCGACTTATAGGTAGCCTGAACATTCACCCTGCGATTATAGGCTATTATCAAAATGGCACAGATTGGAATGTAAACAGAGCCAGGGGCGCACTGTGGATGTAACACTGTGGCAGTGTACGCCGGCGGGCGAAGGCGGGTGAAGGGGTTGCAAAACCTTTCGATCAGTGTACGTCGCCAACTTTTCAGTTGGGGATCAGTGGCTTTACCGGAGGCACTGCCAACCTGTCGCAGATTCCAGGAATCCCGGTATTGCATTGGGGATATGGCTCACAATGCCACCTCACCAAGGCCCTGGCTCATCAATGGACATCCACCATTATCCATTCATTTACATTCTATCAATTGCACGTCATTTTTCCATCCCCCCGTATCTGCAGTACAGGGCTAAATAAAACAGCTCACAACTTTGGGGGACTGAATCATCTAGTGGTTGTGTCAGTGTGGTCACCGTTGGTTGGAAGGAACGGGTAGGGGGCCGAGCTCGGTAAGGCTCAACTTTCACTTTCAACTAGCGCGCTCGCCAGGTTAAGAGTGTGTGGCCAGGTGGCGGGAGGCATGGGCCCTCTTCCATGACATAGTAAAGCTGATATGCCCAACCATACAGGAGGGTGGGGGGATTGAAAGTCTTTGCAAAATTATTACCTTCTACTACATACCTTGGTCAGTAGGACCATGATGTGACAACCGGAGACCTCCACTGAGTTCCACTTTGATATCTACTATGATAATTACTATTCTGAGCATCTACATCTTCGTAGCCTTCGGTCCCATATTGTGTCAAATAAACATCGAATGACAAATGACGATTGCAGTAAAATAAATAGATTCGCTAGCACAAGTTTCACTTCCAGAACTGACAAGTGTGGGCAAAGCTCTAAGATTCAGGGGGGGGGAGGGGGTGGTAATGGGGTGGTCCCATACGCATATGATATAACAATGGCTCCAGGTAAATAACTTCATCATGTAAGAGAACAAGAGGCAGCGTTCTGCACATACAAGTGGCGATCAAGCAGGGGTGACATCGAATGCCATACAATTATGCCACCAGTGGCGCGTCGTAGTTACGGGGGGGGCACGGGGAACCCCCCCCCCCCTCCCCCACGACAAAGCTGTGACTACCAGGTGCCCCCAGTGGGAAATCGGCACCAACTATTACCATCTGCCCTATCGCTCTTTTAGGCAAAGTCCAGCGCCCGCAGCCTTCATCCTCGGAGAGAGAGGGGGAGAGTAGCCACTTTGGTTTTCAGGTCAATACGTTTGGTCCTGATCGGCCATAACGTCATGAATTGAAGGAAGTTGAAAAATTCCCTATGGTAGCCGAATAGCCGCGTTTGCGGCCATGTGGTGTCCGATTAGCTGACGTTGATGTGAAAGATCGAATTCGAGTGAATTGGGGTATCCTACTTGGGATCACCTTATTACCGAGAGGAATCGGCGGTTCAACACAGTTGAATGAGCCTAAAAGATGCATTTTTGCTTCGGAATATGAAACCGGGAAACAAGGAAGGATTGACACGACCTAGAAGCCAACAGGAAAGAACCAGTGCCAGTGGCCGCACTACAGGGGTAAATGAGGGTGAGGGGGATGAGACCGCCGAACTTCAGGTCTTTCTTTTCGGTCTCCCTCGTAGTTTTGAGAGAGGGGAATAGAAGAGAGAGGATTGATGAAAAACCTAAGTGTTTGAGACACATTGAAATAATAGTATTCTTAAGCCGCGTGTTCATGCACGCGGGGCGGAGACGGGCGCGTTTTTGAAGACCCTAGTTTCCATGCCGCCCGGGCGGGGGGGCCGTTTTCTCGAGTCACACATCTTATCCTATTTTAGTTGGTATATGCGCTATATAAGAAACGATTGTGCCTACTAGTATTATTTATTTTATTGGGTTATTATTGTAATTAGTATCATTATATTATTATCACACACGGACGCATTACTAGGGCTTAAACCTAAACATGGGGTTCAGTTTCTGTAAACCATTGTCTAAATGTCAACGATCATGGCCCAATCTTTAAAACTTCACAATTGACAGGTTTTGGGATTTTAATTAGCAACTACTTGACATATCAATGGTTTAAAAAATGCAAATAGTGGTTCATATAGGTTCTGGCCGTTGAAAATAGAGACAATCTGATAAAATCTTCATCCAAGTGTTTGAAACCAGTTATGAATATTGTTTGGGACATGATTTGAAATAAAGTATGTCCTCACTCTCCATATCGGGCAACAAGCCGGTAAGATTGCGGGAAATTCCCCGGGAATCGATGACGAAAATATACCACGCGACCACGCGGGCGGGCGGAAAAAATCGTACATGACCGATTCGAGAAAACGCCCGCCCCGCCCGCCCGCCCGCCCGCCCGCCCGCCCGCCCGCCGCCCGCCCCACGCCCCGCCGTGCAGGGGAACGGCTCCCATTTGAAAAGATGAGCGATTTTAGACGCCTGCCCGCCCCGCCCCCGGCATGGAAAAGCGGATGAAGGTTGGATCTATTATTGTATATATCCTGAATAATACTGCCACCCCCGAGTGACCCCACCGAGGCTTTGGCCCCTTGTCCCCATGAGGCGGCCCTTGACATATCTCCCTCTTTGATCGTGTGGCCCCTTCCGAAAATTTCGTCTCCCTGCTGATCGCTCCATAAGTTGCCGGGTGAACTGCGAGGTTTCGCGAAGAAGTGTTTGGGGGGCATGATATCATGGGCTGGTCACGGCATTAGAGCACAGGAAACTCCCACATTGCCAACGATCGGCAGGAGGAATGGCCGTCTGTTTCTAATGTGATTTAATGTCTCGAAATATTGAAACTGTGAGGAATGTTTCATGAGAAAATATTCTTCCAAACTACCGAGAGGATGACCATTTGTTCGGAACTTTTTCGCTATGAAAAGGTGTGAACCCAGGGGAAGTTGTAACCCCTTGCTCGATAACCCTGGACTACGACACTGAGGCACGCCAAATATGTGGGCCCGCTAATGGATAATCATGTCATAATGTTGGTTGATTATGACCGCACAATAATTAAACAACTTGTATTTGGACTGAGTAGATCTGTATGTATAAGGGTTCTGCTATACGGGTCCACACAACGATCGCGCCGTGTTTATGAATATTCCTGTGGGACAGCCTGGTAGTCTATACACGTGTAGCCGTAATGATAGGCGTAAAACGTATTGGCGGCGCGACCCCCTACTTTGTAAAATCACATCAAAAAAAGGACGTCTCGGAATAATTTATTGGAACAAATCAAGCAGAAGGTGATAGTCACGAATTTCAGAAACGAAAGGGGAAGGGGAGGGAAAGATAGAAGGCCCCGGATGGTGGGGAGCACTAAGGCCCCCGAAAACGTTTACGACAAAGTGATTTGGGCCTGAGTCTTCAGCGCGATTCCCGGCTTGGGTTCGTGTGCTATTTTGCACCAGATTGCAATCAACGACCACCTGAAAGTGCCAAAATTTTACCAAATTTCTGCAGGAGAAACGCAAAAAAGCACGCGAAGCGACTGGATTGTTTGATGTGCTATATTGCACCAAATTGAATCAACGCCCGTCTGCGCATGCCAAAAATTCAGTGGAATGTCTTATACTCAGACGAGGTAAAAACACAACATTAGGATTTGAAAAAGGATATGGGTTTCGGGTGTGCTATGTTTTCGACACCGAATTGCATGACAGCTGCCTGGATGGAAGTGCGAATTGTTTACAAGATACTGTTATGAATAATATGAGACTTGAGCTCGCACAAAGCGAAGGATGAAAGAGTTACCTCAAATATTAGTACTGAGCAACTGCGTTAACCATTTTGTCGTCGATTGCCCCCCCCAAAAAGTGGCGAACTTACGCGCTCCGCTGCGCAATGGTAGTAGTGGTCGTTTTGCGTGCCCAATGGACTGATTGCAAAGAAAAGTTACTCAACTTCTTTTTGGCAACCTCTTGAGATTGGCGCAGGATCATGCCCCACCAGTTTTATTGACGAGAAACAGTGGCCATCTGGGAGCCTGGATTTGCTGAAAAGCTTCTTGCACGCTCCGCTCCAACCAATCGTGGGGCGATCCGCGTAGATGGTTGCGACTTGGCGCCCCTAGAGAACGAGGGGAGTGGTTAAGCCCTCCCAGCGCCCTCACTGGTAAATTTCAGGCGGCGCCAATGGTTACCGATAAGCACAATCAGTAAGCCAAAAATTGGCCCCGTGAAATGACATCTGGGGTGAACCGCAGGATCCCCCTTTAATAATTCAATTTATTTCAATGCATATAAAACTGTGCTTTGAGAGACGGTAAAAAACTATAAGTGGGTCCGAATAGGATCGCGACAACTACTGTAAGTAATAAACCTCGGCGGACTGAATCGGGCAATGTGAGCACTCTTGCTAGAGAGCGTGATAGGCCGATAGAATCGGGCGACTCAAAATAATCGGCCGACTGAGAATAATCGAGCAGTGTGACCACGGCTTAAGCCGTTACATGCGATCGGTAAAACTTGTTGGGGGATGAAGCATGAATCTATCGGAAAGCCCCCAATATTTCCCTAATTATTCTTCGACAAGTTGCAATCTCGAGTGTAAAAACGCTCAGTCCTAAGAATTTCCTTCTATATTCGGTCTCGCGAACATTCGGTCTCGGGGACCCTTCTTTATTTTCGGTTTTGCGAACCTCGGTTCGTGGCCCTTTATGATGTCCTGTCTCGCGACCTTCGGTCTCGCGGGACCCTTTTCAATTTCGATCTCGCGAACTTTCGGCCTCGTGGTCCTTTTCAATTTCGATCTCACGGACCTTCGGTCTCTTGGTCCCTTTTGTCATTGTCGATCTCGCGGAATATTCGGTCTCGTGGACTCTTCGGTATCGTGGGCTTTGTAACAGTGCTAATCATTTTGTATATCCTGCTAAGGTGACAACCTTCCAAAATTTTCTCTACTAAAATCGCATATAGATTTTTTCAATTAGGCCCGGCAAGTTCCATTTCCAGTGATCTAGGAGGTTATAACAAGCCAAAAATTCCACATGTACGCTACGCGCCAAACAATAGGGCGCTCGCTTCTTCAATAGTAAATTTCAATCTCCCTCGACACCCCCCCCCCCTCCGCATTCGAAACGGATCGACGCCAGATTGACGCTTATATTCGAGGACATTTTCTTACTATTGTATACCAAGGGTTGGTTAGCACTAATAAATCTATGTGCACTCCCACCTGCAAGAACTTGCACTGGCGAGAGACAAACAATCGCGAAATCAGAAACGAGAACGGGATTCGGAAGCTAAATTCACATATGGCAAATTACAGGAAAGCAATAAACAAAGGGGGACGGATCGAAATACACATCAAAACAGGGACGTGCAAGGGGGCGGAATCCACGATTTTGATTAGGAGGGGGGCGCCCAAATTTTCACACATAATATATTGGGAGAAGAAATGTGAGTGCAGGAGGCGCAAAGCCCCCGAGATGGGGAGGTGGGGTGCGCTGAATTCCCAGAGATACGGAACTGTTGGTTTGATTTAACGCGGTATGATTAGTGGCGTATCCAGAGATTCTTTAGTAGGGAGCCATGGATGCCGGGGGTTCTGGGAGTGGGGTGGGGGGGGGTGGGGGGGGGGCAAGACAATGATATTGATCATGTTGACCATCTAAGCGGAGCGCCAGACGAGGGGTGGCGCGGAGAGGACCAGAAAATTTTGGTACTCTGAGAGACCTTCCAGATGGCCCGGAAAACGGCATTTCTCATGTATTTTGTTGAAGGAAGCATAACCAAGAATTCTGAAATGATTGTCTCATGGATTGGGAGAACACCGGGGGTCCTTTAAGACTAACTCTGTATTTAACACACTTTAACGTTTGCCTAACGACAATTTGCAAGTAGTGATCCAAATATAAAAATTTTTGGTGCCGTTGATGGACGAAGTCTCACAGATGTTCAATTGCGCGTATGGGAAATTTGACCCTTCATACATACTCCGCACTCGTTGATGAAGTGGAATGATCAATGTTTTGGATGAATTGGAGGTCATCTGAGATCACGAGAGGTCTATCACATGCACACAACGAGCACAGCCTCAATTGCCCAGATCAAGGCTAAATTGACGGTTGTAGAGCTTTCTGGGGGGGGGAGGGGGGGGGGTACAGGAAATATATTGTGTTCGCGTGTGCGATACACATGGGTCATTTTGTCGAGAAAACGAAGAGATTGTGAAAATGTATTCTCGCCAACATCGGATTAGCCAGAAGCTTGCCCGAAACGCCTGATCGAGCTTAAACCTTTGCCTACTGAGGGAAGGATCTTGCGATGCAGAATGGGGAATTCTTAGGCAAGAACTTATGAAAAAAGGTATATTTTGTCAACTTTGGTGTATCTATAAATACGATAACACTGATCCCACCAACATTTGTCTCTCAATCCCCCATAAGATATAATTGAGGGTGGCACCTTATGGCACAATATTTTGACCGGCATGGCATACAGATTTCTCCAAGAGGGGTGGGGCGGTTTTCGTGATGTGAATCGAGTACAGACAGACCAATCCCTATATGTGCGCGCAGACAAATGGTCCAATCCGTAGTGAGAACATGGCAAACAAAAATAAATGAATCAATTATCTGTCTTCACCACAGTAGCTATCTACGACGAAGGATCCTCGTGGGACGTTTAAACACGCATGGCGACCAGAACAATGTAGCTACCAAATCTGCCGACCGGAAATGTTTCTTCATCATCAGAAAGAGATGTTTGTTTCTGCCGCACAACATCCAAAGCGCGTTGCCGCTCTAACGTGGGGAAATCACCACAATGTCGACGCAAATCATTATAGCACTGGAAGCGCAGTCGGTCCGTAACTGATAGTAGAGTTTGCCGTGCCAAGATACGCGATCGCTTTTGAAGGAGCTAAAATACATATCAATTACAATCCATCAGCCTCTGGTGCTCCTTCTGACTTTGGGACAGATGGCAGATGGGGCTTGTTTCTACTCTAACTCACCGGCTAAGGCCGGCAAAAAAAAAAAAAAAAAATCTTCTTGGTGCCTGGTGCATCATATGATGGGTGATCCAGCGTGGATACTCTGTGTGGGATGCAAGGACGAAGTTCATGCTTCCGGCTGGATTGTTCCCCTTACGGAAACAAGAGATCGGCCAATATTTGGACGCAACCATTGAATGTGCCTGAGGAGAATAGAATAGCGGGGGGTAGATGTGCCGCCTTTCGATTCATAGAGAAGTTTACAGATATTAAAGTATATAGCCTTATTACATAACCATTACCAGGACATAAACGCATGGGTATTGTCATTTCCGTCAATCAAGAACTAGTCGTTCAGTCAAAAATGTTCATTGACCTTCGCGCCAATTGTTAGTGGCGCTACACTTAGATAGTGTAACTATTTACCTAGTGCCTATACATCCGGATGTTAGATTGGTTCGGTTAATGAGTAGGTTGCCCATGGCGAACCGTTTACCAAGGATCTAGACCCCATCCCAATTGTGCTTTAGTGTGGTATTATACCCGGGGGTATTGTCCTCGAGGGTATTAATCCGGGGGGTAAATGTCCGGTTGGTAGTTGTCCTCGGGGGTATTTGTCTTCGGAGAGGTGGAGCGTTCAGGGGGTAATTGTTTGCGCACCCCCCCCCCCCGGTTGTTGTCCTGGGGGGTATTGTCTTACTGGGTGGTAATTGTCCGGGAGGTAATTGTCCGGGAGGTTGTTGTCCTGGGGGGGGTATTTGTCTTCGGGGGTGATTGTCCGGGGTAATTGTCTGGAGGTTGTTGTCCTGGGGGGTATTTGTCTTCGGGGGTGATTGTCCAGTGGTTACTGTCGGGGTGGGATTTGTCGGGGTGGGAATTGTACGGTTGGACATCGAGGATGGTTATGTATCCAGAGAGTAGTCGTCCGGGGGGTTAGTGCCCGTCACGTATCTTTAGTTCGAAAGATCGAAACTTGTGTCAGAAATACGTTTTCAAATTAGACGATCAATTTGCTCTGCGATCATTTTGTGAATACTACAAATGACGTGGGTAGCTATGAAAGACATTACAATATCCCTTGCAACAGTCCTGGAATCAAGTGTTACAGAATGGTACTCGATTTACCTGTCTCTTGGGGAAGCAACGCGACACATTTTGCACATCGATACTGACTCTTATTCAGGCGAACTAGAACACATATATGTACGTTTTCCGATCTAGCGACGTATGTGTGTAATACATTTAAGTGTAGTTGTATCTGAGACAACCAAAACACCAAATGTTACAATGTTAATAATAATAAGCGACTATGAGATGGAGAAGTGTGATGAGTTTCCCCCTCAGGGAGTAAAACATTTTCAACAGAGTAGCCTGCTCCGTATGTTACTTATTGTTGGTACCCATTTCAATCAATTTTATTGCGCAGTCCTTTCGCAAAAGAGGTGTCCCTTTCACTGCAATTAGACACGACACGGTTTCGACCCGCAGTCATGGCGGAATTGTACAATACTTTGCTGTCCCGGGGATGAGGGAGGGGAAGTCACTTACACAACTCGAGGAAGATAAACAAGCAAAGCGAGCAAGAAAGTATCGAAAGGAAAACTACTAATCCAATATCCAACAACAGCTGTCCTGCTCGATCCTAGGCACTTTAAATGAATCAACCTATGCATGATGTCCTGTGAATTAATGTGTTGTGATACGCGTCATTAAACATTCCCACTTAATTGAACTTGCCGTGCAGGTAAAATCTCACAATTTAGAGTAGGCCAAAGTCATTTGCTCATTTCCTGGAGATTTTCCAAGCTGGTTCACTTTTTCACAACACGAATTAACGGTGTATCAAATGCGCAGCCACCTAAATTTGACCTTGTACCGGGAGGGGTTAGTGGAACGTGCTTCTGAATGGTAGATTATTATAGCAATAATACCAGTAACAACTAGAAACAAAATGTCGGCGGGCGTAAACGCCAACTATATTCCCCGCCTCTCTTTCTTCAAGAACTTGGTGAAACTTGAAACCGGCCAATATTCGTGGAAAGAAGTCATTTATAGACTTGTAAATCGACAACGTGTACAGGTAATGGTCTATCCTAATGCATTGTTAATTTGCATGAGGCACCCCTACAGCCCCGGACAAGGTGGCTTCCTTAAATAAGCACAAATATTCAAGATATTCGACCTTACCCTGGCCACCCGACAGATGTCAAATTCAGGTCAAGGTCACACACCCCATGCATGTCACAATTATATCACACTGTACCATCCAGCCTTCTGCAGATATTCCTTTTTCCCCCCCCCCTTATCCCCCCGGATTGATAAAAAGCCAAAAAAAACCATTTTGACCCCTAATGACCTCGAATGACCTTTCATGATATGACAGTTTTTAATGAAAATTGTTACTCTCCATGTGATGCATCCACTCTCCCTGGAAGCATATGCTTCCCATGAACATGTCCATTTTCTTGCGAAAAAGGTATAATTTGAACTTTGACCCCCCCTTGTCACTACCAAAGTAGTGTCCGATCGAAGCGGGAGTTGTTTCTCTCCATAAAGACACATAAAGCTCAATCACATATCCAGAAATAACCATTTCTATGTTTTTTTGCCTTACTCCTTAAATAGCAAATTTACCAAGATTCGACCTTCACCCACATGACCGCCTGACAGAGATCAAATTAAGATCAGAGGTCCCACCATGCAGGTCAACAATTATATCACAATGGTGAACCATCCAGGCCTTCGCAGATATTCAATTTCGATGATAGCCAAAAAACGTTTTGACCCAGAGTGACCTCGATGACCTTTAATGATATGAAGATTTTTATGAGGTTTGTTACTCTCCATGTGATACATCCACCTCCCAGCGAGCCATTTTGCCATTTCTGATGCACACACCAAGTGCTATTGCCGAAAAAAAAAGTACTAAAATCAGTTTTGACCCCTAATGACCCTCTGTAATGACCTTCAGTGGACATGGCGGTTTTTATGAAAAATTGCTACATCCATGTGATGCATCCACTCCCTGAAGCCCTCTTGCCATTCCAATGAAAACATTGTCCAAGTTTTATGAGAAAAGCTATAAAATTGAACTTTGACCCCTTGTAACTACCAAAGTAACCGATCGAAGCGGGAGTGTTTCTCTCCATAAGCAACAAGGCTCTATCCACATACAAAATATACCAGTTTCTCTTTTTTTGCCCGAAACTCCTAAATAAGCACATTTATCAAAGATTCGACCTTAAAACATCCACCGAAAGAGGTCAAAAATTGAGGTCAGAGGTCACACACATGGCAGGTCAACCAATTATATCACAATGCTGAACCATCCGCCTTCGCAGATATTCAGTTCTCTGGTTATAGCAAAAAACAGTTTTTGACCCCTAAGTGACACCGAAGACCTTTAATGATATGACCGCTTTTTATGAGAATTGTTACTCTCCATGTGTACATACCACTCCTAGGAGCATTTTGCATTCTGAGAAACACACCCAGCGATATGCGAAGAAAAAGTTACTAAAATCAGTTTTTTTTACCACCTAGGACCTTTAATAACCTTCAATTACATGGCGGTTTTTATGAAAATTGTACACTCCAGGATGCATCCACTCTAGAAGCATATGCATTCCAATGAACATGTCCATGTTATTGCCGAAAAAAATATTAAACTCATCATTGTGACAGGACAAACATATGCAAATTAGTCACAAAATTTACCCTAAGTGATCTTGTGCCATTGAATATTAAGTTTATCAGGACTGGTAGTAGGTTCATATTCCCAAAGTTTCGTCAAAATCCCTAAAAGTGGAAATTAATTGCATTCATTAATTATTATAATTATGTTAACTAATATGTAAATTAACCACACATAATGACCTTCAGTGATTTCAACGCATTTGAACAAAATTTATCGGGACTGTTTAGAAAGGTCCTATCACCCACAAATTTCGTGAGGAATCCAAACAAAAGTTTATAAATTTGCCTAATTGCTTGGGCCAACTATTATGCAAATTAGTCATGCAAGATGCACTCCAGTGACTCGGCCCACCTTAGGAAAATTCATCTGCACTTATAGTTGGCCCTATTCAAAAGTTCATGAAAATCAAGAAGTTTGAAATATCACAGAAATTATGCTATAATTAGGCTACTGGCCAAATAAATTCAAACTTGACCTCAGATGAACGCTTTTGAAATTGTCGCATGTTTTTCAGGTTCCAACACAACTCCGCAACACACGTTTCGGTAAATCGCACAAAAACTTTTTTGCGCAAAAACCGCCAAAAAAAAAAAAACAAAGAGGGGCAACAATCTACGTACAGCCAATTTTCGAACCTTATCCGAGATGTTACCTCATACGGGACATGTTGTACCAAGTTTGGGCATAGGATAAAGTGTTGTTACATTAAAGAATGAGAGCGCTAACGCCTAAAGTTCCGGCGGAGCCGGCGGAGCCGGCGGAGCCGGCGGAGCCGGCGGAGGCGGCAGGACAGGGCGGGCACACGCGGGCCAAAACCATAATATCCCCGAACACATAAGTGTTGCTGGGGATATAACTAGAACATGCTGGCGGGTATACCGACAACGGTGTTATCCCCACCTCGGGATCAGTTGGTGAAGATGGCTGTATGAGTTACCATGTGGATGGCATTATAGAATAATAATGATAATGATAGCTTTATATAGTGCCTGTTTTCACCGCCAAATTAGTCTCAAAGCAACTTTACATGTCACCTCTACCAAGTTTCTTTGAATCTGACAACAAACTTTTAATAATCCCGTAATTTTACCTCTGGTGACCTTGAATAACTTCCTCTTTCGAGGGACCCCAATTACGGTGCCCACCTACCCGTTTCGTGGAAATCAGACCAACTTTTGGAAAATGCACAAATTGGGCAAATTAAGGTGACTTTAACCTGATACCTTCACTTTTTTCGGACGCAAACCTCGTCACACCTACAAATTTTCGTTGAATCCGACAAACTTTCGATAATAACGTAATTTGACCTATGGTGCCTTGAAATGAACCTCACTTCTTTCAGGACCATTATAGTCCCCACCTACCAGTTTTCGTGGAAATCCGACCAACTTTGAAAATTTTCCGCAAATTAATTCAAATTGCTTGACCCTGCAGTCAGCGACATCGGACTCTATTCGACTCATCTGATTTCACTATGGCGGACATGTGTGCCAGTTTCGCCTCAAACGGACAAAGTTGTTGGAGAGTTATTGCGGCTACTAAACAAGAACACGGCGGACGCGGGCGCGGACGCGGCGGAGACGGCGAGCCCAAATCATAATATCCCGAAGTGGTGATATGATAACATTTCACAAATCAAACCCTTTTTCCACGATGTGAGTCAGCAGTTTTCAGGCAGTTCCGGGTCAAAACCCGCGACAAAGAAATCCATACCCTAGCATCATCGTTTCGTGGCGACCCTCGCCTATAATGGACTATGCTATTGTCATGACGTCGGGAAAAAATCCGTTCCACTGTATTCGGAACTAATTATGTTACCATAATCAATATCAACTATCGTTGAAGCGATTCCTCCCCGCTCTTAGGTCCCTGCAAGCGCAGTTTCTTCTTCATACCATCTTGCCTCTTAACCTCCTCAAAATCGTTTTTTTTTTTACACAACCAATTAACAATAATTTGTGTAATTTCTTACACACCTCCAGATACGTCTGCTATTTACACATGTTGGGTAATTCTACACACATTTTCAAAGGTGGGTGGGGTGGGGGGGGAAAAATTCATTTGGTAGTACCCCATATCACTTTTCTCAACACTTTCTGTTTCTCATCCTGTAACCTCGCAATATTAGCAGCCTCAGACACCCCAACGATAGCCGACTACTCACAAACTACCACGGTGGCGGTGGCCCAGCATGCAGGCATTCCAGCAATGTCGCTTTTATGGGTCCCCCCAGCACATGGGAACAGCGAAAAACGCCTTCATAAGGGTATCACAATTGGGTTTCAGTTCGATTATTGAGGGAGGTTCATAAGTTCATTCCAGACGAATCATTTTTTATCGATGTCCACGGATTCGAACGATGCAATGGCTAGATGACTGGGCCGTTCATTTTGATAATCAAATTTGTCAATGATTGGGGTACATGACATGGCCATATTCGTAATCAGTTCAGAATTGATCGTATCTATTACAATTCCACAGTAGGATCTAGCCAATTATTTTTCCTACTTCTCCATAATACCTCTATAAATAGAATTATTATATTAGTTAATTAGGTTTTCCACGGGGTAGTCGGTGATACCCTCCAAGGTATTATCCCCACTAACTAGAATACATCCGCGGGTTGAACATTTTACCAATTATTTCTAGGTTGATATGCTACCTAGTAACTGATATGAAACAACCATTTTGTGGGGGACTCCTATGGACCAGTTCAAGTTGTGGTTTCTTGGAAGGAGAAAACAACAAAAAACATTTATGGTGATGATCTTACTCCCTATAAATCCGGAATAGTGGCCTAAATAGTATATCCTGATTGAACTGGAGAATGCCGCTAATTTGACAGATTGACAGTATTTTCGGTGAACTGATATTTGGCAATTTACCAACCAGGTATATTTTTCACACACATGTCCAACTGTACCCTTTCCTGGAATGAATTTTCAAGTGATTTCAGAGATGAAGGGTTTGTTGAGGTTACAATACAGTGCTGGCCCTATTTTATGCTTATGTACTGTTACATGGTGGAATCGCGGGGGGTACAAGGCTTCCGAGACTGGTTATTCATCATCCCACCTCAACGAAAATTCTTCCTGTATTGTCGTGTTTAAATATGTATTAAACTGTGGTGTATTTAGTACCAGGAGAAGAAATTAATGATATCTCGTGCTACCGGCAACAGGCAAGACTTACTAACATGTGTTACAGTCTATTTAATGTGAGGGAGAGATAATCACCCGCGGACGGCACCATGTGCAAACATCATCACTTCTCGTTTGTCTCACTATAGTCTCCCATGATCAAGCAGGTAGATAGTAACACGAACCGTTCGTGAAGTCTTTAATATGACTAGCCCGGGATTCGAAGCCTGATTTGCCGGAGGGTGAGTCGTCGCTCTAACAACTTCGAATTAATCACTAGGTCAGCCGAATTGCGGGATTGGCGCTGGGTAACCATCGAGTAATGCGTTTGCCGGAGAACCAGACTGGCTGTTAGGGGAGGCTACCTGAGATCGGGACTATGCATCGCGGGATCGGTTTTTGGACAAAAACACTTAATATTTCGTTGTTGGTGGCGTGAAGTTGTGCGTTGAGTTGCAATTGGTGATTTCGTCACATCAACACAGCGATACCAATAAATGGCTGATCAAGTGGACACAAGCGATTTGTCCGTGTTCATGGCGTGCCCATGTGCTGTTAATTAGTATAGACCGTCCGTGGTTTTGTCCCCAAAATCGCCGCTAAAACAATATGATAGGCGATTAAACAATTTGATCACTCGGTGGCTTGAGTAGAGGTTAAGCAGGAGTGTGGACAAGTTCGTGAGTGGTAGAGTTAGTCAGGCAAAGTGCGTATAAATGCCCGACTTAACAATTTGACACTTCACAAACCACATTTTAGGCTGAAACGGTCAACGCTTCCCTTAGGGTTTAAAAACAACTTTGGTAAGTTCAAGATCACGTTCGTGATATTGTCGATCAGGCATTGATCAGTCAAGCAAAATATGTATATTTAATGCGCATGAAACAAATCTGCCACTTCGGATACACTAATATTTCAAGCCGAACTTCTTAACGTTGGGTGAAACGACTCAGCTTCAAGAGATGTGCTCATGCGCCTGTCAATTAGCGACAGTCCGTCAGTGAAAATTGTTAATCAGCAAGTTAAAAATGTTGATTTGAGGTTGGTTCACTCTGTAGCCTTGTGTGGCTGGGGACTGACATGAGGGTGCATGACCAGCAAGTGAAACGACGGCGACGCCTTCAGGACGTTACGGCAAATGCCGTCACATTGCACTTTGATATCGGTACGGTTAAATCGCAACAATGATATCAATGCAACGATAATAGTGATATATCGCGAGACAATATTGATGTTTCATGTATGCGTACTGTTTCCCACTGCCTCCCTAGTCGAATGAGCATACTCTAGAGAAGCATGCTGACCGTAACTAAGCCTTTGTTGGCCGAGACTCATTCGATGGGCGCGGACCTAAATATGAATGAATCGAGACTGGCCTTAGGATGGAAAAAATCTGTATGGGGAAGAGCTCTGGCAGCCATCGGTAGAACGCTTCAAAGGGTAGTACCCGCAGCCAAAAACAATGTTACATTACATATAATCGGGGTATAACAAATCGGGAGGACACGAGGCGATAAAAATTAATGATTCAATAATGATCATGGTGCTGATCTTGATTTATTTCAATTATCAGTAGCACTGCATAATTTTTCTGATTATAACCAGCTTGAATGATGTGGTTTTGAGGTCCTGCAGCATCTATTCCATGGTCAGCTTCGACTACAATTATTGCATTAAGTCGGGCATTCACACTGCGCGTGAATTTCCTGTTCACCTATCTATACTTCTTAACTACGCAGTAACCGTTCAAACGCAATCAAGGTGAATATCTGACGCTACACCGCCACTTATATTCATTGTTTCAACACAAGGCTAATGTATTGCCGACTATAATGAGCCACATTGCGACAAAAACAGTGTATCTCGTGCGGCAGTTACAAGACGACAGAAAACACTGCACACCAAACACTGCCGTTATTAAAATTTTCATTGTAATTGCAATCTCATCACGAATACTTCAGTCTGTTGATATATGTGCCAATTTAGCTAGAGATGATAGTATTGTCTTCGGTCTTCTGTAAGACGGTAGACAGGGCACTGGAAATAACTGCTCAATTCCTTTCAATTCATCTTCTTAGGGGATACTGTCAGACAGAGGATCGAAGTTATTCAAGGCCGACAAGGATGCAAACGGATCTGGAAGGGTAATCATTGCATGCGAACGGCAACGTGCTGATAGCCTAACCTTCGTGTATCTCTGTTCCTGTGTCCCATGGTGAGCACTCACGAGAAGGCGGTGCAGAAGGGCACATTCTCAAAGTATTTGAGTGACACCTAACCGGCTTCTGTCACCGTGCAGGGGACGGAGGTGGGTCAATCTGTGAAAATAGTGGGTGGAGGTGGTAGAGAGGGAAACCTATGTGTTCATGCACTTGACTCATGCCATTGCATTACAACCCGAAGTAAGATTAAAAGATTAAGATTTGGGTTTAGAGTCTTGTATCAAGGCAGCGCCTCTTCCAAACGATAGCGACTTAATCCCCTGGTCATGGGTAACATGCGAAGACCCTTGCCTGCACCACCCAGGGTGCACGTTCGCTCACGACCATACTACACCCCTGACAGCCAACGCAGCAGCGCCACTTCCGTACCGCAGGCACCACTTTACACGGTGGTAGCGTGGCCAAAACACAACAAAAAACACAAAACACACCCAAACACAAAATCGAGGAGAACATGGCCTTATCTACAGCATGCGGAAAAAGGCCCGCGGCTTCACTGGATTCGAATCGCAATACATCGATCTAAGTCCGGAGCGCTACGGACTGGCTTAATCCGCATCCAAACCAATACCCTTTTGGCATGGTCAGTAAATACAAAGTGACTTACACGTGCGTCATTTCTTCAAAGCGGTCAGAATTTAAAGGCTGACTCTGAGGTGGCTCAACACTTGGTCATCATGTAGAAATAATGGTGAAAGTTGAGTCATCGTTGTGTCATTATCAGGAAAAGGGATGATGAGGGGTGCGTCAATGTATACATTTTGTATAACCTTCCATGACAATGAGGAACTCCACTACCAGGGTATTGGGTTGCTCTTCATTGATAAGTGCACCAGGGGTTGTCGAGTGAGAGTGAAGTGATTGGAGTCTGCAGGTGACTGCGACTAGGTGTGTTACACATGCTGTATGAAGGCCACATATTTTCCCTCACAAGAGTCGTGTAAGTATAAATGATAATTTTCTCTCGCAGTGATTTTATACATTCAACTACAGTTGGAAGAACCGCCCACTAGTCTACTTTACTTTCCGGAAAACAAATCGGTCCCACCAAATTATAAACCTAAAAAAGTTGAACATCCAACGACAATACATCCTGAATTTCTACAATCTCGTCGCCGTCTGCCACGAGGACAAAAAGACATTGTTCGCATTTTCCCATCATTTTTAGTTATTTATCACTCTCCCTATGCAAGTCATATACATACAGCTATTCTGTATCGGCTATTAGGTACCGGATAGTGATTGCCCATTGGGAGAAGGGGCACGTAGAGAGTTGCTCGGGATTAGAGTTTCGCATTGGCGAAGAGCAGTCAAAATATATAAGAAATACGCTTTTTATCGGATGGTCACTCAAATTCGGTTATATATATATATGCCTGACCTTGTCATCGTTTCCTTGACCGTCTCGTTTGGCTATTTTTGGAGTTTCTGCAAATGCATCGGCCTCATTGGTATTACAGTCTCAAATGATTTTCTCCTCCCATCGATCGCCCGTCGAGCTTAGTAAGGTTTATAAGGTCAAAGGTGGAGTATACTGCGTGATGGTGATCGCCATCTTATGCGGTTGCTGCCTTCCGTGGCAATTAGGCTTGAAAGCATCACCAGGGATACATCAACGGAGTTTACTGTTCACAGCAATGTTCACAGCAGGTTGTCAAACGATTTGGGATAATTATACTCCTTATGTGTGAAGCCCCAACTATTCACCAGCCTCACATCACAAAAGTCACGCTTATTTAATGATGGGCCTTAAGAGTTTGTTCGTGTTTTCCCAATAATGAGAATAAAGATAGAGAGCAGAACGATAAATACAGACCTCTATTAGTGACTAGATGCTGTCACATGTCTCCGTATTGCACGAACGGACATAATTACGCGTCCTCCGTTTATTTCCGTTGCCTCAAGTTGCGCGCAACATACAGGAAGTTCAGCGGTGGAGACGAATTTCCGACGTATAAGGGACGGACATTAATGGGCGAATAGCGGAAAAGGTAACCAACGAACTAACGAGTCACAAGTCAATCAACGGAGGGAAATAATAAAATGTAAGCGTACCGGCAAAGTAACGGAGAGGAAACTGTCCGAACCCTGGGATCCCGGAGTACCTTGAATCAGGACCCCTTCACGCTCTCAAGAGCTGCATGATTAGTCAACATGAGGTCAACCCGATGAAAGGGAAGCCGAGCAGAGGAATACAGTGTGACAAACTCATGTAGAACGAATAAAAGGCTCGAAAACTGATGAACGGATACCTAACATATTGATGACGAATGAAATAACGGAGGCCTTCTTCGGTGTACGTCATTCCACGTTGTTTGCATGGTACATTGACGCCTGACAACACTATTTCAACCGGTAATTGTACTTAGGCGAACCGTGTAGTGAATAGATACTAACGTACAGCAAGTATGGCATCCTTTTGTTGTTTTCGTTCCCACTCCATCCTTGGAATTCCCTGTGATGTGGCAAACCATATTCTCAATTTTTCGAGACTTATGAACACACGTTCGGTAATTTTTTTTTTTTTTCTATCACGCCTATCCATATCTAATATCAAAAGTCGTTTCTACATGTAGGTCTAGGGATACGCACTTGATTTTTTCTTTCAGACGGTTTGCTGGCTGATTGGCTCGTCTTCCCCATCCCCCCCCTCAACCCCCCCCCCCCCCAAAAGAAAAAAAACTGTGGAATTTTTCCTAACCTTTTAAAGCGATTGTACGATGAAATCAGAAATACTCTCCAATATATATCACGGACCAAGATGAATCTCCCTAGCTCGATTTACTAATGATAGGACGCAAAATGTAACTGATATACTACTTTTATTTTTTCTAACTGTATGTGTTTCTTTCACTACAGGTGTAACCCCAGGGCACTATAAGCTCATTCCATCATTATAGTGATATACACCTAGTCAGTATAGCCATTGCGATTTTACCCTTTAGGAGCGATACAAATATTTGCTACGAAAAATGACCTGTCGCCTGAACTTTTTTTTTTTTTTTTTTTCTAACGACGGTCCATGGCCAACCATCTGGCGATTCATTTCATCCAGCCTCAGAGAAAGTTGCCCCTGTTCCTTCAAGGGTAATCACTATTAATATGAATTTTATTCCCTTCTCAGAGTCCACCGTTTTTCCTGGATTAGCTGTAGATTACACTTCGACTCATGCAATCTCCTAACTGAACAATATACATGCTCATTTATTGATTCATTATTCGATTGATTGATTATGGTTTTGGAATTCGTAGACGCAATCTGCAAACTACCGGGTACCTAGTTCTCAGTACCCTTGGTCGGGAGGCTGGCCTCACAGACGGGATGTTTTACGACGACTTGTGGTATTCTTTTTACCATTAATTAATCTAGTTTGGAAACGAATCACTTATTTCATTCCACCTCGTTGTTTTTTCTCAGTACTGTTAGGCACCGTTAAATGACTTTTTGTCTTTCCTAGGAAATCCATGTCTTATTTGATTTTCACCAGTTATCGAAGAATCCTCTGATTTTATTTTTCGAATGAAATGGTGACGTTTTATCATGAGTTACATGTAGTTGAGGTCTTACACTAGAATAAATTTGAATAAGAAAAAAAGATAATTAATACCGACTGTGGTGGCTAATTCACGTTGCATGCATTAACTCCTTTCCTCTCATTTCGTATTCAATGGAAGAAGCGGATCGAATATTTGCTGTCATGATAGTGGGGGGGGGGGGGGGGGGGAAATAACCAGTCATTTTGTTATTTTAATGTATAGATCTGCAACTGCAATGGGAAGAAAACTAGAAACGATATTAACACCATTATCAGCACCTTCAGAGAATATTTCGGAGAACTTGAATATCTTACAATAGTATACTGCAATTTCTATTTCTTTTCTCTTCCACTCGTGATCACTCTTCTTTCCTATATGTGTCGATTGCAAAACTATTCAGCAGATATTCTATAGATTTCTGCGCAATAATACCTCCGTTATATATAGAATCCTCTTGGTGAATTAATGATTAGTTATATGGTCCTTACGCACTGGATACGTTTCTCTTAACGGAGTGCAACTATGCGTAGTGATTCCTCGCCACTTCTCTGAGTAATCACTTCCATCCTTTGTAACGGATGGAGCCTCTCATGATCACCTAAAATCTAATAATTTATTCTAACAATCAAGTAGCCGAATAATTAACTTACCACCACCAACACAATCGGAGTGTTCTGGTGAGTTCCAAGAAACACGCCACCTCTCCTGGTCATTACCACTGCAAAAAATACCTTGTGTTATAATTCCTAACTTCCTACTTTCCCAAAATGGTAGGGTCTCCTCTGCTTCTTATCTTCTGGTACTGGCATCACATATCACTGTTGGATGTTATAAATCATTCAAGCTTTGGTCACTCACCCAGGATTGAAACAATATTGACAAATTTAATGACTGCCATTGTCCAAACCGGGTTGTTGAGTGGGTGCACTGGATTGTGTATTATTTTTGAGAATCAACACCCAGTTTCTAACGTTTGCATATGGCATTCATTCCTGATGCAGCCCGCTAATTTCCACATTCAATGGCTTCTTCAATGGAAGCAGACTGCGTTCGCATTATTTTGCACAGGGAAACGTCGTCTGGGATAAAAAAAAAAAAAAAAAAACTTTATTTCCCTTGCAGTGTGGAGAAGGTTGTATTACTGTTAATGTCAGTAGACCATCTACTTCTCGAAAGCAATACGGTTTAGATAAATCGCGTAAGACTAATATGGTTACTTGTTACTTTAGTCAGTGAGTTTTGTTTCATCAGATTACTATTGATACAGGCCTGAAGGATTGTTCAGCCCTGCTACCTGAAAATCCTGTTGTCCCTCATATTACATGTTAGTTTATGGATCAGCAACAGTTACTCAGTGGGCTTTCTCTCAACAACTTGCACTGTATCTTTGCTGATAATCGCCCCACTGAAATGAACTCATTATAACAGTCATTTGCCACATGTGGAATAATTTAATTGTTCACTCATCGTCTCACCTTTTTTGAAGAGTACAATGATAATCTAATCGTCCATCAAGCATGATAATTACTGTGAGATGAGCTCACTTATTTAAGCGTTCGAAATGCGCCATAGGCAGTGTAAACATAAGTATCATACTTACTGGGCATGCGCAATATGATAGATGACTCATGCTATTCTCTTGCCATCCAATATTTGTTCATAGATTAGCACAGTGTCTGGGGGGGTCAAACTTCGAAAAGCCAATAACTATAACTCCAAAAATACGAGTTCATTTCTTCAACTCCCTCAAACTTTTTCATCAGCGATAAGTCGAAAAGTTTTACTCATGGTATTGTATGTTGATATCGCATCATTAGTTTCACTGCTAATCTATTGTACATCCAATGAGTAGAGAATGGATCTGTTTTTTCTTTTTACACGACTGGTGATTGACCATATTGAGTAGAGCATCCTGTTGCTTTTGGTGCTGATCCTGTCCACATTCGGCAGGCCGGCTCAAAAGCAAATTCTTCAAATACTATTTTCTTTCCCAACACATGTTTTCAGAAATTGTGAAGTCGCGTTAAAGTGGGGAAAGCGGCTTTTGTCACACCTTATCACACCTCAATTTTATATGATAGGTAGGCGGAGGGGGGGTCCAAACAATTCTGTTAGTACTCATAACACTGAACGTAGAGAACTTCTTATTTCGATTACTACTTACTGAATTTGAGATTTGTAGGATTTTCTTTTCTTTCGCCAACAATGCCTATTTCTTCATGAAAACATACATTCCATGTGGTTTTTATGGCATTATGGCATCAGATTGTTTTTTTTTTCTCATTTATTCAATTAATTCATTGGGATAAGCAAAGTCATATACCATAACTTCAAAGTGTATGCCACTTCTCCGCTGCCACATTTGACTTTTATGTCATGTTTTTGTTTCCACCGGGAATGTTAGGTTGATCAGACTCTGCATTCTTATTTTTTTATCAGGATAATTCCTAAGCGTACCTTATGCTGAACTTGACCTTAGTTGACCTATGACCCAACAGAAGCTTAAGTGAGGGAAAATAGGCGTAGCCATGTACAAGTATGAACTGTATACATTCGTGGCGTGAGTGTTTCACGGATACTCTTTGTTTACTGTCATACAATTGGCTTATGTACCCAATCAGAAGACTAATCATTCGATGGAATTCCACGTTCTATCACTACTACATTGGTTGAATTCACTCTACAGAGCTGTTTCATTATATATTGATAACTAACCTGCGCTGATAAATAATTATGCAGTCCTTTGCTAATCACCTCAGGTATATTTTGGACCGTCATGTTTAAGCGGAATATAACGCTAGCGGAATCTACCCGCGACTTTGCATGATTTCGGTTCGTCATAATTGTTGCATAAATTTTATACGTCTCGGATAAAACACACGTTAAATTCCAATTCCTTTGAAAAGCTATCCAACCTTAGTTTTAAAGCTGCAGTAACACTTAGTATAGTTGTTATATTATCCTCATCCAATAAAATTGGCAAATGTGTGCCCACAATAGATTGAATCATTTATCGTAGTACCTTTGTTGGGGATTGCTGTCTTGTATCACGGGAATGCAGCCTCTTTAAGAGAGCGTATTCATTTCATGTTAATCATCGTGAAGAATAACACTCGCCCTCAACTTGGAATTTGTTTTCCCCCCCCAATCTCCACTACTATTCAGTACGGTGTGATCACTTCTGTTTTGCTTTCATCCGCGAAATTCATTGCTGGCAATAAAATACAACATATGTTATCCCGTTTTGCAGCACTATGCTGTCGTTTTAAAGCACACCATGGCTTATTTTGATGCAATCGTTAACGTTATGTCCATTGAAGTCTGCCGACGTTGTGTTTGTGAGTTCTCACACATGGACTGAATTTATAATCTCATAGTAAGCGCAGTGCGATTTTTGCCATGTACTGACAGCAAAAATTACTATCCATGAGAACGCCGATCAGTATGTATTGTAGATATACGTGGCTCATCACAAAGTCATGTTTTTTCCTTTTCCGGTTTCAAAAACATGTGTCGACTAATTTAGTGATCACATTATATTGGACAGTCGCTATGGCATTGACGCGTTACCACTGTTTTGTTTCAAACCCCGATGACTGATTTTTATAGAGTTCAGATAAAATTTTAAAACGATATCCGATTCAACTTTGGATCAAACGGAAATGACTTTACATCAAGCTGTCACATTGGTTGTAACACTAAGTCGAATATATACAACTACTTCGACTTGCCTCTAAACGTTGTTAAACTGATTCATTACTACTGTTCCTCGTGGGAGTCAGATAGTGCTCTTCAGCTATTTCGAATGGTTGTGAAATCAGCCCTTGTCCTTAAAAGAGATTATATTAGTATTTAAGTCGCGCAATGAGTACTGCAATTAGGCAAACAGCAGGGTGCGTATTAGTAGGGACTGATGCTATTGTCTGGAATCCTGTGTTGATTTTTTTCTAGTTAATTGCCATATCATTCTGACCCAATACAGAACAGCAGAGTTGTTACTTCATTCTATTTGATGTGATAAATTAAGTTGTTGCCTTGTTGAAAATTATACGAGCCATAGCCCAATAGGCCTGAACCGAGAGAAACAACTGGGAGTCCTGTAATCTTATCCAAAACCTAGACTAACACGAAGGCAATGTTGGTGCTGCCAGCCATGAATGCATGGGTAAATATCCAGTGAAGATGCAACCAAACTCCGCAGAGTACCAGTAGATTGCAGCTTGCGTCTCAAAAGTACGTATCATCTAGCAGGTTTATTTATTTATGTAAGGCTAACAGCCACAATTTGATCATGGCGCCATCTTATATCAGAGCGATAACTCATGAATGTTCCGCTCTTTTCCTGAGGGAATGTCAGTGCCGACTCACAATAGGTGGCGAGGCAGTGGCGCGAACTACTATGATCTTATTAACTAAAGAATACGAAAACATTACATATGAATAGGTTGACGACGGTGTACCAAAAAACTAGGCTACTGCTAGTGTGATATTAGGCTGTGATATACAGAGAGTGTGGAGCTGGGATGTTTAGGCAGATAGTCACAAACCTCCACTGAGTGTTACTATGAAATGTTCCCCTGACAAATGTACATACAGATATATGCCTCAGAACTCAGCATGGGGACGCCTCTCCACCCCTGCAGTTGTTCTACTGATAATATACAATTTCTAGCGAAATCTCGTATTCTATCAACCGCAATCAGTACTTGTACCGCTGTACGTTATGTTATACCTCCTCATCAGTGGTTACTGGCAGTAGTCGTAATAACAGTTCAGCGTAATTGAATTTTAATAGACTAAAGATTGCGACAACAACAAACGCTGCGGCCTCAGAAGGTTGACGAGATATCCACGTTTGTTTCATTGTATTGTTGTGTTCCATTACGTTCGCGGCTGAGTTGAGGGAAAGCAATTAACTCCTTTGAAAGGTTGGGGATAAGTAATTTCCACTCATTTTTTAATTTCAGATGGATTTGCCTCGTAATAAGTCTGTAATCATGAAAAACATCGCAACATTCTAGGGTAATAACTGTTTGTCGACTTTCAGGTGTTTTATTTCGTACATTAGAGAATATTGAATGAGAACTACCTGCTTGTATAATTCCACCATGTTATGTTTGAGGGGAACACAATGCCCGAGAAACGGAAAACGTACCATAGAAAGTTTTAACATCAGTCCAGATATTTGTTACATCTTCACTGAAAATGTGTCACGTAATGCAAATATGACGTAATCCTGAATAAATTAAATATACCGTTGAAGAACCTTGGTGATGATATAGATGTGAAATTGTGAAACTACTGCTTCCTGTACATTATGGTATCCTATAGCCAATAGCTCCCCAAGTCCCCAGTACTATGCAGTTAGCTAGATGATCTTGCACTGTACGATACCTCTTGCGTGTTACTCAGTATTTGTAAAATGTAGACAAAGACCTTCGCCGTACAGTCCCCAAATAAGACAAAGGATTCATCACAGACTGACAGAGCCTGGATGGTTCAAAACCCTCGGGGGATCTGTCATTGAAGAAAGAGCAAATATTTCGCGTAATGTCAGGAAATTAATGACTGAGCAGCTAAATGTACAGTTTTGCCAGATGATTCGATACATAAAGATGTTGCAATTTCTCCAGTAATGTGCCCAGATGACGAGAAATTGTCCTCAAACTCGTTCGCTATTGTAAACTTTCATGTAACCCCATCCATCTTGAGATCTCAGGCGAATTATGAAATAGGCCTATTTAACATATAGGACATAGGATGGAAATGTATGACGACGACTGCTAAAAAGGGATTACTTTCCCCTTTGCGAGGGGGAAGAACATTTTTTTTTTTAACCCTTAAAAAAAATATGTAATTGAGCAGGATCATATGATTTGCAGGTCAATAACTGAATTTAAGTTCTATGGTATCAATGGACACTTCACAAAGTAACTCTTACAAGACTGCAGTATACATTCCGTAAGAAGACACACAGTCGTAGTACACGTACACTTTGGTCATGTTGCAGTTTAGTGCTCTACGGATTCAAACATTGATCATACGTATGTCAGTGTGTATTAGACGAGTGTCTAATACCTAGGGGAGCCGATATCCCTATGTGACGAGGAGGTTGATTCGTGCTGATGTCGATCATTCGAATATCCGAATGATTACCGCCAGGCTGTAGACCACGCCACCCAATCTGTTTTTTTCACCTAATAAACATTAGTATATTATTATTCAAAAGCTTTCAATCCAAAACAAATGGAAGTACATGTTATGTCAACCCAGAAACAGACCTGAACATGTGCCATGTCTCACGGACCTCCACAACGATTCCGAAAATGAATAATCCCCAGTATGATACGATCTAATTTCAGCAGAGATCATGCTAGTGAGCTGTCCGTCGTTGTAGTTCTTAAACATACCAATCTTGACCTTGACGTAGTGTATATGGAGTTTTACTCACAAAAGTTGACAGTTGCAACGATCTCTTCTGTGAATCCTCTGATGACTCAACTCCATCTGCATATCTTCTTCACTGGGTCACTGGGCTGGACTCTGGGTGTGACAGTCCACACCATGTTTAATGTATTTCTTCAATGCACGAATTTTCACCTCGACGTAGTATGTATGGGTCCCCTCCCCTCCAAAGTCTGAGGGGATTCAACAATCTGTGTATTCCTCTAATGACACAACTCTATCTGCACCTGTTCTCATATGAGCTGTTTCTTGGTAGTGACAAAACCACGCCCTGTCCAATGGACATTGACCTGATTAACGTGCGGAGTGTGCGCTTGTGCAGGACGTATTATTTAATATGCTGGGTGCACGTACCAAAAGCACATACCAAAGAGAAAATATCCCCCACAAAGTTTGAGGAGCACACTAACTCATTGTTGTCTGTTCCACGATCAATGCCCATCGACCCGAATTGTTTGGAGTGCGCTAACTCAACTACAAATATCTCATATGTGAAGGAGGAGACAGTGACATTTTCCAGAGACTGTTCAGTTCTGACGGTTTCCAATCTCGCAGGAGAAACGATTGGATTCGCTCATATCATGTACATATTAGTACTACTCCAACCTTTCATAATACAGCTGTGTGCATGCATTCTGTGGTAACTGTACTACGTTGGCGTGCGCTCAGTGTGTTTTTGCAGTTCACATGCGGCATTCACTCTAGCCTCATTCAAATAGGAGGGACCCGACCATTTCCAGTTCTATTTTTCCTCACCCGTGTGCATATTGTCGTCAAACGGCTCTTGTTTACATATGTAGTATACCTTTATACCCGTAATTCAGCTCGGTAGCCCAGCAGTGACAGCCTACCAGCTAGGATAATTAATAGATGGGATAATACATGAAGCATCAGTCCAAACCGGGAGTTCATAGGATTTTCCGTAAGGAGTTATAGTCATTTGAAGTTTGTGTATTGTGGACGAATGTGTATTGCGCAAGATCGAAATGCATCCCATCATGCAATAGTAATTGATGTCATACTTGCACAACCTACAAACATTCTTTCTTTTCCTTCGAAATTCAAACATTAATTTCACTTCGAAAATCATTCCGTCTATGGGAGAGGATTGTTGTAGTGGCTTGCTGGTGTTGATGGTTACTTTGGTGAGAGAAAGACAACAGAACGTCCGTTAAATGTTGACTTATTCAAAAAAATGAAACAATCAAATACATAACCTAATTTCCTGTGTTTGTTTCATGTGTGACGTCATGCGTTATTGCGCAATTGGGAATTCTCCCCAATTTCTCTGCTTAATGGCCCAAACTTTGAAGGCCAATAACTTCACATAGGAACATCGTATTGAAATGGGGTTTGGACCTATAGATACAGTTTTCCATTCTCCACAATATAACCTCCGTTGTGTCCATGCCCGCAGTTGCCTTCAAGTGTCAGAGTTCCTGTTTGGGTGCTAAGGGTTAGTACGGTGAGTATTCCGTGTTTCATTGGTTGAATTAGAGTCAATGGCTCAGTTGGAAGCCTGCAGAACAGGTTCAATCCGATATCTTCCAGTTCCAATTTGTTCGTACTCGAACTTTGGACTTGAACAGAAAGGTTACTGGCTATCGGAAATCATATACTTGCAATAGACGACTCAACAAACCACAAGCTCAGCGACAATGGCTAGAATTCGGAAACGCAGTTTGTTATAATAACAATTGTTTCGAAACACTTTGCTATAGCAATTTCAGAACGCACTTGGTGAGGGCGACTACCGTCTCTCATTGATTTGAAACAGATAACGTTTTTTTCGGCATGTTCAGATTCCGGGTAGATTTACCCAGAGGTGGAATCAATGGTACCATTTAGGAGGTTAATCCTAAGTGTTGCAACATGAAAAGAGTCCGGACATTCCCATGGGTTACTGTTTTCTCGTTATTTTTTAATGTAGGCAATTGAGTGGCCCTAACACACGCGTGTCATGTATTAGCGCCGTTATCAGATTGCACGCTGAAACGAGCCACAGCAACTATTTCGATTTGAAGCAGCATGCAATAAGACTTAATGGCCCTTTCAACGACATAAAAAAAACAACCAGCAATATCGGGACATGTGTTCTTTCTGTTTGTTTTTTCGACGGTAATAAGTGGAATAATGTCAGATTATTGTATGTTGCACATTACCTCATTGTTCCACTGGCGTGATAGCGCTCCGGTAATCTTCTGCAAAACTGTTTCGCAATACCCCTTCAATTCGTATGCATTTTTATGGCTATTTTCGCGAGTTCACTCTTTCGCAAGGACAATTCGAACGATGCCTCGCTATACATTTTACACCTTGCCAGATAACTAATGTTTTTCAATCTTTGTTCCCCTGTTATCATAAAGCTGCGATGTCAATATCTTCACATATCACATGTGTTGTCGAAGACGCTGAAAGACGTGAAAATAACTACATTAGCCTAGGGCTGGCATTGAAGAGTACAGGAGATGGCAACTTGGTACATCAATTTTATCTAGTATGATGGACGTTCTCGATGATGACTAAGTATATGGTATAATCTGATTTGCGGAATTTGTTGTTGTTGCTGATTCTGCAGCGATATCGATTCGAATGGAGATGGAATCTTGCATCCACGCGTGTCAAATGTAGTTGTGGGGTTTGTCTATACCCCTATGTATAGGCGTCACGTGACCTATACACGCAAGGCCCCATCTGTCAGCTTTTGTAAATGACTATATCCAGCATGGAAGAATGGGTCTGCGTTGCAAGAGCTCAAGTCAAGTATCTGATCGATCTACGAGAGCATTTCACGTTGAAAGCTCCCAACGTCGGATACCATGCATGTCTCCGCGCATTCGTCAACATTTTTCTGAGCCCAGATGCCCCTTGACGCGTTGATGTGACGCAATGACAGCTCCAATGATATATCCAACACGAGGGGTAAACGTCTACGCAATACTCCAGTCCAAATTATGAGGAGCAAAACGTAGGGATGGAACCAATCTGTAATGTAGTCCAGTACGTCATTCTTTGGGCAAATTCAAGAGGAGGAAAATATTTATTATTGCTCGTGTCACTAGATTCCGCGGTCGATCAACATATATGCTACGCGTTAGGAATTTGTCTTCCCTGTAACAGCCGCTCTATCATGACAACTGTAATGCCAGGATTCAATAGATGCGGTGTGGTGTGGGGTGGTGAATGTTAAAGAGAGGGAGGCTGATATTTCGGAAGGATGACCGTATGGGACGTCAAAGGCCTCCAAATACTAGAAACCCTGAATGGACGTTGCTTCGTTAGGAAGATAGTCCTAGCATCAATTTGCATCATTGCCGCATTCTACACATTGTTAATTGTGTCCCACGCGGGTTCGTTCCATTTTATTTGGATGGTTTTGTGCTATTACGACTCGTATCATCCTCTGCGACCAGCTACAACTATTTGGGCACTTGTTCTTGTCTTACTCATACGAATCCCCATTTTTGGTGGCTGTACTACGAGAGAGAATTGCAACTTTTCCCCAGCAATCATCCAAAAATCCAAAAAAAAGGGGATTTTAGGTAAACTTGCTTTTTGGCCAAATTTATGGGAAATAGTCTAAAATCGTTATATTCAGAGACTGAATGGTTTTTCACATTTCAGAACAAGGTACAAGTAACCCTTTCATGTTGAAGAATTCTTGAATATTCCTATGAATGATTTTTTTTTTCTTCTGGAAATGGTCATTCTCTCCAGACATATTTCGATAAATTTGGTTTATTTGCAACTCGCAGTATAGGCCTGAAACAACTGAATAGTTCCATCATTTGCCGATGAGAAGCCTGCAACTCAGGGAATGGCCTTCTTGCTTAAGTATTGTTTTTGGTTTTATTACTGAATACCTTGGCACCATGTTATCCCAAAAGAAGTTCTGCTGGCACGCCTGTTCTGCACTACCGACCCTCATTGACTGATCACGTTAATAATCGATGACATTCACGTTAATAAATCACCATGTGTTAATTTACTAGTTGTTTTATTATATGTAGGCATTGAACTGTTTATGGTGCTGATGAATATAAGACACTCCAGTGGCTGTTTGACGCCTGGCTGGATGAACCGATTTCCCTCAATGTCACATTAATACCTTGCATGAATGGTTTCTCTGTCCTACGACCTGGCAACCCCCCTGCTTCTCTATTAGGCAGGTAATTCGGTGTGCGGCATGAAAGTAGCATGGTAAAAATAAATATAAAATAAATAAAACAGGGGGGGGGTATTTCTTCATCCCAGGATGTAATCTTATGATAGGTATTGAGAGACATACTATATAGTTGATCATGAATAAGACAATGTGTTAGCTTAAGGGAAGATATTCCATACAAATCGAATTGGCCAGTTTGCGACATCTATGCTTGTTGCACCACTTACCATTACTTACCAGTATTCCCAACTCGACGAGGAGAGACTCATTATTAGTCCCGTGCTTCAGTTATCTAATAACCTTCAGTAACATGCATTATAGTTTATATTATAACACTGACACGTTTTATATACCTACGACAGATGCGATATCTATCCATACTGACTACATTCCGGAATAGCCGACGTTGATTCAGGTAGAAGCAGTCTCTCCGAGGAGCGTATTTATTTCATGTTATTTCCGTGAGACTAACAATCGCACCCTCTGTCACATTTCATCTTCATACGACCTCCGATACGGTGTTATTGCTTTTGTATTGTTTTTATTTCCGGCGAGAATAAAATTTATTGCTTACCCCGATCTGCAATACATCATTTTTCTTAGTTCTTATGAACTCATTTTTTCCTGCTTCGTCTCGCTCCACTCAATATAGTGACACGTTTGGGCCAGTTGAGATATGCAATTGAAAATTACTGGTACCGTGCTTGTGGTCACTAACACAAGGAAATAAATGAAACGGTTAAGATCGAAATTCTCCCTATCACCGAATAGGTAATTCCCTGATTCAGAATCATGTTTTAGGATGCGCCTAATGATGAGAAATATAATCGCAAAATCGTTGACGTACACTACATGCTATGTTCCGAGACCCATTGCATTGCCATGAATTCACGTTCAAAAATTATATAGCAAGGTATGTGAAATCCCAATCAGGTAAATCGAAATACATTCTTATCACAGAAATTCAGATATTCCCCTATTTTCATAATCAATTTTCGGTTACTTATTGATCACCACTACAGGTTCAAGTCGCTTGCCATTGCATGATTTGAGTTCAGGACACTAATATGAGCAAGGTACTGTATAAGTTGAGTGAAATGATCTTTTCGAACAAGGTAAACCATCTAGGGGAACCGATGTACGCCCTACAGACAAAACTGTGACCCCAACTCCTTTAGAAGCACTTTAATTAAATAATATATAAAAAACAACCACCGGAGATGTTGTGTAACCCTAAATGCTCAAGGCAGGAATTTTACGTCCGATGCTTGAAACTGATCTATTGTTGCCGCGGGTTTCACGGTGAATGTCACATTGTTTGTACCAATAAGTGCGACACTCCTAAATAACTTCGAACTGCTGTTTCAATCCTTTTTTCCCTAGTGGAAGACAAGGGCCACATTTTACTATTTTGGCTTCGGCCAGTTGTGAAGCATACCCTACGGGAATATCTTGCGTAGATTTCACGGTATTTGGGAATTGTCATTAGGCAAACTGTAGTCTTAGGGATGGGGGTCATTCCTTTATATTGCCTGAAGCTGACGTCAATCAGAAAGATACAACTGGCGATAACTCGAAAACAATACCCTAACTAGACTGTACGCGGTTGTAACCTCTGACGTGTATTCCCTAGAGAATATCTTGAGAGGAAGCACAACAAATGTTTGTCCATTTCACCTCCGGAAAACTTCGATGCTACCTGTTGTTCAGGACCAACTGTTTCCCCATTCTCAAAGTTTCTTGAATACGGACACAGTAAGAAATTTGAATGATTCAAAATTGCCCCCTCTCTGTGCCCTTGAAATGACCTTCATGTTGTTTTAAGATAAGCAAGAGTCCACATCCGTCCAAGTTTCATTCAAAGCTGAAAAATGTATCTAATTTCGATCAATTCTGTATTTCGCAAAAAATTTGAACTTTGGTTACTTTGAATTCGGCGTCATGTTTTTATGGATCCAAATTTTGTCCCCACCACACAAGGTTCGTGTCAATCGAACAATTTATTATCGTCTACTAAAACCAGGCAAAATGGAGGGACACAAAAAACAGTAGTGGGCCCCCACTGTGGAACTATTACAGACACTGTTGAGGGAATGTCTATACTTAGTTAATATACCATCAACTATTTTACACAAAACTAGGACTTGTACGAACATACCGTTAACACAGGTCTTAAAAACCAGAACAAATGCGAATCCAATTAGTTAATTGCTTAGAATAACAATCGCTGGGGTGGTCCTATCATATAACAATATCGCCATCCACCCATTGTTGCCCCCGTCAGTTGTTTGTTTCATTTCATTTGATATTTTGTAATGAAAAACCAGTACTTCGTTATGGCTTATAGAAACTATAATGCAAATCCTTTTATATTTCAATTGTGTGAAGGTTGAGTGAAGTCTGATGCCATAGTCCCGAAACAAAACTTGACCACTTAACAGAAATACAATCTATATGAAAAAATGGTTTCATGATTGAGGTATGGTTTCTATTGAAATGACCTTTTTTGAACGTGGTAAACCAATAATCGTACATGCGTTTTCACCTAAATATGCACGCACAGCTCACCGCCGCACTCCATTTCTCAAGTAACTACACTGGGCTGACGCGACCTACACCCGGCAATTTTCCATGAGCTGGAAAAATCACGAATAATAGAGGACACCGCCCACTCCCTACACCTCCGCAAAGCACCCGCCTTTATTAGATTTGTGTCTCTTTAATAGGGCATCTGGCCCCAGTCTCCACAGTACATTTATCTCCTCCACATTATTAAAAAAACAACTCTCCACCCACGCGTTTGTGGTTTGAGGGGATACATTATATCGCGGTGACCGAGCGAGGAACTCAACATGCCAATTCCAAAGTCTCCATCGTATTCTTGGTACGAGCAAATCTGTTGATAGCAGAAAGTGCCACAATACACTGTACATGTTTTTGGGAGTAGAATTGAAACGAATGAACATGTTTTGGGATTGCAAACTGTGTATCTAACTTTATTTTCAGATTGGAGTTCGGATAGTTTTCTGAGACAATTGTTTTACTAACATAGACATCTTTTTCTTTTCACTGGTCCTTTATCAAACATATCTTTATGTACCCAAAGCCAACATATCCACAACAAATATCACCCTATTTTTGATAAAAATGAGCAATTGGCATTGCAAACAAATGTCACATTGGCTGGGAGAAATGAATCGTCGGAAAAATGCATGCAGAAACTAATGCGAAACGCCTGTTCCAACATACGCCATACTTATTTCATCACCTGACTGATTCCTATTAGCCATGTTTGCTGTGTCCAAGAGTATATACTATAGGGATAATTATCTGTCAAGAGACCTGAATCTCTCTTGTATGGGAATGAAAAATGAAAATAAATGACATGGGTGGAAAACCAACAGTACTTAGGTTGCCTGGTGAAGGTAATTGCAACCTATATTATAGCTAACGCCACACTAACACGACTGAAGACGCCCACTGATTATGCCCGAACTCCGCAGTTTACTTCTTATAGGAATAACCGTAACCACAGCTTTACAAGCTACGTATTCATCCGTGTTTATCTACGTAGGCCAACCCTACAGTCAATCTCCCAACTATCCTTTGCAAATGGTAAGAAGCAAGACAATATGTATTTCGGGTCGGCAGACGTGTATACTGAGCCGGTGCTAATATGGTGTAATTCCGTACTCTTTTGTAATCTAATTTATTTATTCAAATCTGTGGATCATGTGTAGTTTCCGCTTACGCTAAAGTGGAGTCAAAATCATATGCTCCAAACCCGTTTTAGAGTACGCATCAGACGATACAGCTACTATCCTATCCCATGCATTCAACAGCAAATTACCGTCAATGAACCTGTACTCATCGCACTGAGTTATCTCGCATTTTGCTTGAAATATTCAGCACAGTGTAAGTTGCTGGTTTGGAATGAAAACAATGCGCCCGGGAATAAGTCTCTGACAGGGTTGCTTAGACATAACAGAACCCCCCCCCCCCCCAAATTGACAATTTGCCACCCAAATCAGATGGAACTTTAATTTTGTGCATTAACAGGCAACTCAGACACATCATGACCGTGACCGCCAGTCACCCTGCGTCACATTTAGGATTCCCGATGACAATTTAGAGAAATGCCTGAATTATGTGGTTTCATTAAAGAGCTGGATTTCCTTCATGAACTGGACTCTATCGACACTGCCACTTTCAAGATTTCCAGCATTAATGTGCCTATTTGTTCATTAATGACCTTTAGTGACCACGGGGGCTTCCAATCGTGAACCGATATAGAAGAAGAATATCCACAAATTTTTCACATCAAAGAATCAGACTCACTGCAAACTGCCTCATTAATGGCACCCACACCGACCTTAATATATTTTACGTCCGAGGTAATGTCGATTACGTAGAAATTCCTGCACTTTCGCCTTAAGAACTTTGTGAAAGACCAACCTCCATGTATATTTTCAGGACGGGAGCATTCACCGTTTCGATTAGCAGAAAAGCGATCTTAGAGATTCGCTAACGCTTGTCGATCACCCAAGTTTTCTCCTCGTAGTTCTTGGTCCAGAGCGTTGGCGTTATCCGCAGGAACGTTAGGCTGGGGCTTCATCGAGTGCGTATGCGTCTGTGAACATCGCCAATTACGTGAACTCTGACGTGGGCTAGTGTTTCGAATATGTTCTCATTTAGTTATGCTAAATAGATATGGTCCCATGCCAAAACACAACAATCATAAATGAAGGCACACCAAAAAACCTGAAATAGCGAAAAAGGGCACAATTTAATTCAACGCGTATGCGTGATGCGTATCACCAGCGAATGATTCCCTAATGGGAAATCTTCCTTAAAAAGCAAGCAACGACATATGCCTGGGCGCTGCCTTTTTACGGTCTTTTCGTATACACTTATAGTTTTTCACTCTGGGAAACAACGTTCGTTTTCGTAAATATGTTATTTTCACACATCCAGCCCGGATACGCATACGCATTCGGAATCCCGGCCTATAGTTTCGAATTAAACAGCTTTACAAGTCCCTGACGTCTGGTTTCTAAACTTGTATACGATATGATTTTGACGAGCCAAACGGCTGTTGGCAAATGAAATCATTCCGATGGTGGGACCTTTCATCTTCGAGAAGCCGTGCATTGCCATGGTACATTCTCAGATATCGAGGGCAGGGGTCTCTTTCAACCATCTCACCCTGCTCCAGGGAACGCCATTTTAAACGTTTACCCTCCGAACGGACAATCAGTGAACTCCGGGATCCGACCACTTTTGCGGAACCTAGAGGGGCCGAGGTTCAACACGACTGACCACAGCCTATCCACGGAACCTAGTGTGAATATCCCGCGATGAGCCCCAGTAACCCCAGATATTCCACTGCATTACAGCGGAACCATGAATTCAACCGACAATACATACTGCAAATATTCCGTAATGAACTCCTGCAACCCCAGAAATTCCACTTCATTACAACGGAACTATTAAAACCAAGACCTCGCCCTTCAATACTGCGAGTACAGGCACCTAGTAAAAAAACTTCTGGTGACTGTTGGAATTCGTCCCGGGCATGTTATCTTGAAAAGCGCCACTGATACCACTCTGACATTTTTATGTCCCTATAATCATTCTAAACTCATGACTGACACAAGAACGAATGATATGCGATGTGCTTACTCCACTATAAGGTGCCATTATTTAATTATATATTAACATATTCCCATTTTGACACCATCTTGGCAATGGATATCAACATATGTACATACAGAAAAACAACCACACTGTACCAAATTTCATCTTGGACTAAGATTCCTGAATTATTTTTTTTAAATTACAGTCTTGTGGTGATCCCTGATAACCTCTGACCCCGATCTCTGCCAAAATCAGACTTGGAAACAACAATTTATCTGTTCTCATCACATGGAACATACATACCACGTATAAGAGTACATCTCTACCTATGTCATGGTTGGCTCAATGTGTCCACAAGCTAACATTGCTCAGAAGTGGTCACAAATTTCCCACTTTACTGAAAGTGAACCCGATTTCTATGAATCAAAAGGATTACATAAAGATGGACAAACAATTAGCATTTCTGCTAAACTCAATGACCTTTGACTCGACCTAAAACCAATAGGAATAATGTACTCAATAAGAGGCGCATATACCGAGTATGAGTTCCATCAACTCAGGTTTGATCAAGTTATCACGGTTACAAGCCAAGTATCACAAACATATACACACACATATTCGCACACACACACGTACACACATGGAACGACTGGAAAAGATCCTCTGATTTCGTCACGGATAAAAGCAAATGAGTGAAATAATCAACTAAATTAAACCACGAATACTAGGGAGTTAGAAAGCCAGTACCTACAAACGAGAGCGATGTATATTATTAGGTGATATGCAGGTAGCCTCTCCTATAGTCTCACTATTATGTTTCCTCAACCCAAACGAGATAACCATGTCGTTAACGTTGATATATTGACATACTACGCAAGGAGTCTAACCCCCAATTTCCAACATTGTTCATCGGTCGTTATAACTAATTCCGTAGGTTATGGGGTGTTCTTGATGGACCCACTAATGAGAATCATATATTAGATATCATTCTACTATTTGATTGTTATACAATTCATACCGAAATATTTGCTGATTGAAACTTCATTCCGGGGTCACGTGAGCTCCACATAGGCTATTCATGTACGCGAGACGACCGGAAAAGCACATCGCCAATAATAGGCCAAGAACATTAGCCCAAAATTACCCCAAAGCTGGACATGTCCTGGTAACACGCTGATTTTTTTCAGCATAGGTTCAGAAAAAAATTGTAGATTAACATGCTAAAACTCCCCAAAAATCCCATTGGTGGAATCGTTCTTGGCAATCCAAGATAGCGGTCCAAAATGGCCGCCATTATCAACGGTTTGGCACAACTTTGTCCCCAAATTATCACAGGGAATGACAAAGGTGTCAATTTATATGTGTTTGCGGCATGAGGAATTAATTTAAACAGTTATCTCAGTATCCCAGATGCTTCTATAGCATTAACCAAGATGGCGCCCAAAATGTATTAATAAAAATGGCCGCCATTTCTCATTTCTCTTTTTCTGGGGCTGTTCTGCCGTAAATATGCCTCCAGATGAGCATGAAAAGTGGAAAGTTTTGAATCCCATGCTTTGATTTATATCAGATCAAGTTGAATAGGTATCTTGAATGCTGCAACTGCCTGGACCAGATGGCGTCCAAAATGCCCCCCCCTCAATTCTTTGCTTGACCTAATTCCCCAATAGGTAATTATCTCAGAAAAACCAAAAATCCCTGTAAAAGAGATTTTCACTGAACTTTCAAAACATCATCTAAATTTAGGATGCATGAGGAACCCAACAGTATTCTTCCTTCTCTGGCGTGTACAAAACACACAACAACAAAAAAATACAACACGTGAGAACTTCTAAAAATATTGGAACCGCTCTTCTGATGCTCAGCAATACAACACACACCGTTCACCTCGTTATCATTATCACAAGTTGCAGGAATGAAAATGAAGATCGTTCACGGAATGTTCCTTTGGAATATCGTCGGGGTCAAATTCAAACGAAATCAACTAATTGAAACTAGGTCGAATTTCAGTTTTGACTGTATTTTCGATTCTACACCTGTTGACAGTATAGCATAGGATAGCCTAAGTTTTGTGATCAAATTAAAACCCTGTAGATCTATGTTGTCACCCTAAATTGAATGGAAACCAGGCATCAATCGGGGTTGACTGCAAACACTTCCTCAACATACGTTTCGGGGAATCATCCCCCTCCGTCCTCGACTGATCTGGATTGACACACACACTGGGCATATAAGGAACAGTGGCGTAACCATTCTTTTCGATCCAGTGGGTGCCGTAGAGGCGGGAAAAGACGGGTGGGGCAGAATCAGCTGATCCTGCCTATACATTTTTTTCTCTGTTGCTGATTTCCTTTGGGGGTCAAGAACTGGGGCCAGCACCAGCCTCCATACCCCCTTGTTATGCGTTATGCCACTGGACAGAAAACTAACAAATTGCCGTGGGAAAATAGCACTCACCCACTCACCACTAATAGAAGTACATGCCTGGATGAAACCTCGCCCGCCCCCGCCGCTACCAATCGCTTGGCTCCTTCAGGCAAACGGCTAGTCCTGTGATTGGCGCATCCCCCCTTCAACTCCCTAAGGTATCCCTTAACCGCGGGTCCCGTTTCACACCGTACCTGTGAGCATGTCGTCTGCCGGAAGGCGTGCCATATGCCACAAGAAGTGCCGTTGTTGTTCGATCGCGACTCCGGCCGTACCTCAATCTTCTGCCTCCCGAGAACCCCGGCATATGGATACACGATTTCGCCAGCGTAACCAAGATTTCGACAAAGTCAAGTAGTCAAGGAATCTAACCACTGGGGTCGTCTCAGCCCAACATTGCTTTCCAATCCTCACGTTACTGAGCATAATCGTAATACTGGATTCACAACAGAGCCAAAACCGGAGCTTGGTTCTTCTTTGCTCAAATATTGCGACCGCCACACACAACAAGTGACTTTATATGCGCAGTCCTGACCCTTCTAATTGACCTCGTCTCAACAATATGACAACCTCCAGGGATAAACTAAGTGCCTTTAGATAAAGAAACTTCTGCACTATCTCGGGGCACACAGGCCTAACAAAGGACGCTAGCACACTGATACAAAATGTCACAAAAAACACAAGATAAACTTGATTTACTGTCTTGGTCTGGGGCTCAAATTGCACAATAGGCCAGGCTGAATGGTCCGCAAGTGGTCGGTGTTGGCGCTCTCGCAAGCTACGTTGTCCAAGGGCACCATGGAGTTTACTAGACGAATCACGGCTAAATCACAATGCAGCATCATCCGCGAACTGAGAAAAACTCCACCGAATGGACCCCGCAACCCTCTCCAAAATCCATTCCATACATTGTTGGGCTGGTGTACTCCTTGTATCAACCTGTAGACAACTGGAAGACCCATAAACTCCACCAGCAGGCTCAACAGCGCTCTCACTCCCAAAGATACCGAATACAGAGGAATCAGGTGAAGAAGACAGGTTGGCACACTACGTAGCTCAAGAATTACTTCAGAGCATTGCGGGAAAACTCGTTATAGGGCCACAAAGGAAAACTCACCATAATTTCCGTATCCGCTCCAGGACAGGGACACATAGAGCGAGATATGCAAATCACAGGGGTGTTCTTGGGAGGAAACCGACTGTTTGGGACGCTGATGTACAAGCAGCTGACAACGTGTTTTGTTTGGGATGATCCTAGCATGACTAGCCAGAGTATTGAGAGGGATGAAATCATCCCATTTGCAGTTCCCAAGTACTGTATCACCCTTCCCTTTCCGGATTGATTGTAAAAACAGGTGTTTCTTTTCCAGTCAGTTGGGGGTAAACACCAGTGCTCCCAAACAGAGCAAAGTAGATGACCAGCAACAAAAACTTGGGGGCAGCCTGGCCACCAGCGCAGAGCATCTTGGGGTGTAGGTCATGCCCTCCAATTGCTCAAATGCCTTAAAGAGTGCCTCAATAGTAGGCACGTCATTAGTACAGTCTACAAGCAGTTCGGCCACGAGGGGTTGCATCTTTTCTTTATGAAACCAACTTCTTCTAGATTTCCGAGATTGCCGGCCCAGTCTCGTACAAATCCTCACAAATAAAAAGAAATTAAATGCTGAGGGTACTACGGGTGTCATATTGCTAAAAAAAAAAAAAAAAAAACTTTTGTATGAGTGCAACTGGTTCTGCAAGGGATAGGTCCACCATGCCTTCACCATACATTCCACGTGGGATAAGGAGAATGTAATTCGATTTTGTCCATCCTTGCGGCGATAATTTGAGCCTATGCTCTTGGCCAAAGATCTTCTTCCTATTCTACTACTTTAATAGCGTGTTTTGATGCTGTAACTGGATTTTTGATGCTTCTGAAGACTTAAGTGATTAATTGGCATTCTGCAGCGAAGCCGATGGGAATCTCCGAGTAGTTCGTTATTGAAACAAGTACTTCTAAAACATTGTTGTTCGATTTGCTCTTTTTTCCGTTCTCTACTCCCTAAACCAAATATGAATGGTATGTAATGCGAGTGCAGTGATAAAATTCGTGTACGGATATCCTTCTCGGTTTTGGCGCATCTTTTTGCAGAAGCTTTGAGCAAAAATATTGTTCATTTTGTAATTGTATATTAAATTACCTGTTCACCATAAAATTGTTCTTTGCTACTATACATATATAAAGTATTATTGAAATTGATTCCCACCATGAGATGTTGCAATCAGTAATGGAACAAAATTTTGTACATGTCTTTGATTCATATTTAAAAAGACCAACATGTAAAATGACTATGGCCCATATTTATGTTACAAGTACTGTACCGAGGTTACAATTGGGCACAGTGCGAATAAATTCGGAACCCATTTCTTTGAAAATCAATTCGTGAATACAGGCAAAATATCCTGAGAGATCCTAATGGCTGGTTCTTTCTCACTCCAATTACAGACAATGGGAGGTGTCTTGTATGATCTGCAAACAATGCTCACCTGGGTCTGTAGTAGATGGGGTTAAGACACGTAGTAAATTTTGTGAGTGCAAATCCGATGGATGCAGCAATATGACTTGCTGCCGTGAGAAACGGGGCCGGGGAATGCACTTCCATGTGCAATAAGTACAGTGGCCATATATGTTATAACACAATTCCCGTACAAACCAGATGACGATGACGAAGAGAATGCACCCTTAGCCTTGAGGTCGAATGAGGTCTGATTTGTCAGTACAAGGGATATGCTGAACCCCCTAAATACATGCACACATAAAAATGGCTATTTTAATTAATTTTTTAGGCGCCACCCTGGTTTATGCTCTATAGCATTTGCTTACTTAGAAAGCAATTAATTATATTAATATAATTCCTCATACCTCAACACATATATTTAGACAGTTGTTCCAGTACTAAACTGTCAAGAGAAATAGGACATACATGGAAATGGCGGCCATTTTGAATCGACTTTTAGGCGCCATCGTGGTTTTATGTCATATGGAAGCGTTCGGATACTAAGATATTTGGAGACAAAGTTGTGCCAAACAGTAGGAATGGTGGCCATTTTGGATTCCATCTTGGATTTCAAAGTTTCCACACCTGGGATTTCGCGGGAGTTTTAGTCTGTTAATCTACACATTTTTCTGAACCTATGTTGAAAAAATCAGCTTGTTAACACAAATGGTCCATCTTAATATCTAATGCTCGTGGCCTAAATTTGGCAAATGTAAGGAAAGTATAATACGAATGTATTGTTCAGTGCTTTCCAACGTGATGCTGAGCGACTGCGCTGATATAATTAGGGGCATAATTCTATCATAAGTACAATGGGGTTAATTATTGGAATACCCATCTTGTTAGAAACACCATAACGGAGGCGTACCGTCGTGTGATGTTTTATTCGAGCGAAAGGGACATATTTGGCCAGACATGAAATTGACCAACAGTTTGCTAACCTAGTCGTTTTGCACATGCACCCTTGTTTCCTGAAATGCATTTGGTGATCTTATATCGCTGTAAAAAGTCCAGTGGAATAATATCTCTTGAGCAATGTGAATGGTTCACTGTACTTGATCTTTGGTTCTTATTGTAATTATTATTATTATTATTATTATTATTATTATTATTATTATTCTCTTCAGTGTACAATCTTATCGCCTGGTTAACCTGTAACCTTCATGAACTTTCTCTGCGTGATAAAAACGCACACCTTCAGGCAATTTAGAAATAACTTGTATTGGGCACTTTAAAGCTTATAGCGTGAATAATTATGTTTGGTTGAGCAGTTATTTGACAACATCCCATGGAGAATAAATTTACCAGGAAAATAGCTCTGTTGTCACGGTGACGGATTTTCCCCGGTTTTCGCAATGAATCATCACGTACACTCGATTCAATTTGATACTAGATACGCCACGGTGTATTGTCGATATATGTTATGCTGCTGAGGCAATAGAAAGGGTAAACACGGCAAGTGTGGCCCCCCCCCCCCTCGCGAAAAGAAAACGAATTTAGGGCCGTTGGCTTAGGTAGGAAGTTGACGTAAACGTTATGATGAAAAAGCTGCGTTTCCATAGCTCGACTGATAAAGCGATCCTGTTGTTTACATCAATTTTACCTGAGGGAGATAGAGATAGAGAGGAGAGAAGGAGTTATTCGGGGGTGGGGGGGGGGTGGGGGTGGGGCGTATATGTACCGTATGTCTTAGCTCGGGAGAGAGAGAGAGAGGGGGGGGGAGGGAGAGTAGTGTATGCATTTGACAGAGTTATAGACCGAGTTACAGAGACTTCCGAGACATTTCGAGAAAGATCTGGCCATGCAGTGATTTTATAATGTCATTGCGTTTCGTCTTGTATAATGCTGTATAATTCTCCCCCAAATATAGCTAGCGTATTGAAATCGCGCACGGCCAAAACTCACTGAACACGCGTAAACTGTAAAGCAATACTCTGACGCCAAGTGAACCCACGCATAATAATTACAAGAGGATGTAATTGACGCCATATACTTGCGAAATTGATTGTAATCAGAGCATAAAAATAGATAATTAAAAACAATATCCGTTATTTACGCCGACGATTCACTCCTATATTTTGCTCTCAAGCCTTCTCATCATGAGTCTGCTGATCATGGAATTAGACAAGTTGAGCAATGTGTGCTTGGACCTGTTAATTGGGTCTCAGCAACTACTTGAGCCACAACTACAGACAGCAATCAGTTTCCCCAATGTTAGCGTGGATGGACACCTGCGATGTATCGCGGTCTTCTCTCGAAAAAACGCTCCTACTTGATGGTCCTGTGAGGACTTCTTAACAGCCGCCACTTTCCTGCATGTGAAAGTGTTGACTGTCTGTGAATTGAGCACTGCCCGTGAATTGAGCGGGTTTCGAACTGTAACCTCTGCTTGTGAGTCGGCCACTGTACCGCCACGCTATTGCTTTACCCTGGGCCCATCGCCGAACCATTCACGAACAGCTAATTCCATCAGAGCGTTCCCGGTCACCGTGTTTCTCCTCTCTCTTTTTTAGTAGTAATATGAATAAGATCTTTAGGTCAGGTTTGTTCGAATAATGGAATTATTTTATTTTCAGCACCACCTGTCAATCTTTCAGTTTATACGCAATTGTGCAACGGACACACTTGACCCCGCATGGGGCTGAAAACACTTGAAGAAAACTAATTTATATACACCATAGGGGGCAAATCGAGCAGGTTATTTCAGCATACCTCAATAAGCAGGGGATAACATGGGGTGTGTGAGCTCTCAATTGTGATACCGTTCCAGGTCGAAGGTGATATTCAGTCAGAAAGAGTGATAGATTTATCATGATGAAATTTACTGTGAATTCCAGATCATGGGAAGAGTAGATTCCAGGAGTGCATTTTGCTTATGTCGACTCTGTAATCGGGGCTCTAAATTAAAAAAGAACATTGTGAACGCGATAATTCTATAAACCGTTAGGTCTGAGCCACTTGGAACGTGTAATTTCAGTATGTTTTACGGTGTACAAGATCCTTCCTCTTCTGGTGAGAACGGGATTTATGGGTGTATGTCACATACACTCTAAAGTTAAAATTCAGATGAAGAGTAAAAACAATTCGGGAACCACTCAGACGTTTGGCTTTCCAATTCGCAGGCATCTCAGACTTTTTTTTCGCAAAGGGAATCCCCCATGTCAGACATCCATGCCAACCTGTGTTCCCATGATCCCCGTGGTACACGGATGTAATATATTTGTATAATATCACGGATTTGTTGTGAAACAACGACACGATCATCTTCGAACAGAGTAAGACAATTAGGGCTAACAATCACCCTGGATTGAGAAATCGCCGTTCATTGTTCCCTCGGTACAGTAAAAAAAAATCTGATGAACTGTTCCTCCTGCTTTTTTCGAAAAACGTTGTCCCTACAATTGCTAATTTCACTCAGAACGGCTGTCCATGTTGAGTTTGAAGGCTACCACAAGGCTTCACAGATGGACCTCTAAGCAGCAAGCCCTTATGAATCTCTATGCGACGTATTGCATTACCACAATCCTGCTAGGGACAACCCTTCCAGTGCACACCGCATACAGGTCACAACTGGCTTGTTTGCTTGAGCTTAGGCTATCACGTCTGGGCAATTAACAGTAGATCAATTATGGCAAGGCGTCGAATCCAGTAAGAACCTAGTATTGCACACATTGATTGAATTCAAGTTGGCAACACCGAGGTTAACGAGATGAAAAGTAAGATTTTGTTCTCAATACAAAACTAATCTTGAAGACTACCATAAGGTTTCAAAGATGGACCTTTAGAGAGGCAGGCCCCCGATTAATTTTCATGCGGCGTATTACATTACTTAATCTGCAATGCTAACCCTCTTAATGCATACTGGATTGCAGGTCACAGCATGCTTGCTTGCTAAGGATCTTATCTGGGATTGAACGGGTTATAAAACAATCCAGGCATGGTGTCGAATGCCCAGTAGGGAGTGTCACATGATACCTAAGGCCCACTGTATTTCTCAATGATTGAATTGAAAGTGGCAAAATCGAGGTAATCAAAATTGAAAAATGAAAGGTTCTTGTTTTTCAGTACAAAACTAATCAACCCAGCATGATAATCACTAAAGATTGATTTGACATTATCAAATAATGGTACACCCATGAAGGGGAACTGCCTACGAGGGAGAACTATGGAAAACAATTGGGAACAGTAGAGTGAAACTGAACACGTTGATATCACAAAATGTTTAGAGAATGAACAACATATACATAAATGTTGTGTTCTCTTCGAATGGTGTAGGTTAGAATTGTAACAGTATCCCCCCAATGTTTGCGACTGCTACATTCTTCGACATGGCTGCGCTAGTGGCTATTAGTTCTTGAATGGACTCGTTACCTGAAGAGTTCCGCATTCACCATGCATCCTATTCTTTACATACTACCAATAACACTTAATGATTTGATCAGTTGATTAGGTTGAGTTGTGTGTATCCAAACTCGCATTCATACTTGGTACATCTATACTGTATATCAAGAACAGTAACTAGGGAGGATAGAACACACTGTAAGCAGGTCAGGCGTAACATTTGTAATACTTAAGAGTGTTGGGGGGGGGGATACCTACTGGTGTACAAAGCAAATACAAGTTAGTTCACGCTGCGTGTATGTCCCTAACGCATGTAGACGGCCGATGGGAGCTAGTTTTGTGACCAGCATCATATGGAACCTTCGAGGTGTTGACAGATCGATCCCTTCATATATTCCAAGCTTGTTCCCAGGACCATTGTCTTACATCTTTGCATCTAGCTGACGTAAGCGTAAGCGTACGTAAGCCGTACCGTTTGTTACCATTACTGAGAAGTATTATGAGAAGTAGTTCTTCAAAAGAGACAGGTTTCCTCTGATTCGGATATATTATGATTGAACGGTTTTCTCGTCTCCCGTGCAATCACTGTTTCACTCCCTGATAAACACAGCGACTCGCAATTTCAATAAACTCTGGAGCATACTCAGGATCATGCTTTCCAGAAAAAGTGCATCTTGGTAATAAATGTCGGAATCAGTCTACGTTTCGGCATGTTACCAAACGATCCAGATGGAGTTTCTTCTCTGGCAAGTGCTCTAGAGTTGCACCACAATTCTTCTGATAAAGTTAGGGAGATTGTACGGCATTACATTCCAATGATTGGAGATTCCAGAATAAATTGCAATTTAAATGTTTCTGCTCGTATATAGGTAGGATGTGGCCAGCAATGTTGATTAATTGCATGAGAGCACCTTGATTAGCGCAGGATATGCCCATGGGTAAGCAGCGGGGTTTGACCTTCCTTTCGCACTATAAGGATGGTATGTAGGATAGCGAAAGTGCAGCCTTTGAGATCAGTTGTTTCTTGTCGATTCGTGTGAACTAAGATGGGTCAGTGCGCAGTTTATCAAGCGGATTTTTCATATCAGTCTAATCTCGAGCTATTCCTAATCCCTAATATGTGAAAACAGTTAATGTTATTCAATGAAAAGCAGGCGCTGTCAAATTGTCATATGTTCATATTATGAGGATCTCCATATTTACTAATATTAGAACAGGGGTTTGTGGCGTGTTGTTGTTAGTTCCATTGCAAATGTTCATGTTGACGTGTTTCAATGCTGGCTTCGCAACCAGTGTGATGGCACTGCATCTGCAGCGTTTTAGGACGTGATATGTATCTTGTATTGCTGTTTAGCCACAATTAGTGTTCAATTTATTTTATAAAAGAGTACTTGTGAGGAAGATAAATTTAACTAATTCAACGTAATTAACATTCCTGAAGTTTTTTATGTGCCTCTAGACTTGTGAGAAACCCCCATCCTAAAATCAGTTCGTACTTCAACCTAAAACAACTAGGACCACTTTCATCGCCAAGCCAGGTCTGGAACTAATGACTACATAGTTGAAGGGAATAGATTGCTTACTAATTATATGGGTCTGATCGCCCCTGTGAATAAAGCCGCTCTCACATATTCACTTATTCAGAAGAGATTTGATTCGACTCGATTATTCGCTTTTTCATATTTTTTATTACTACGTGTCTTTTGGCAACTGGCATCAGCCAATCATGACATTGTCAAACTCTTTCTTCTTACACTAATGTATAACACTCCCACTTGTTTCTATACTAAGCCCGCGTTTCCGGTGTCTCTACATCATCCCTGTATGGGGACAATGTAGATCACCAGTAATATGAACGATTTACATGCAGCGCCTGCTTTTATCGAACCAGGCGTGCCATAGATAAGTTGGACTGATACCTAGCCAAGCGAGTACAAGTTATGGTTATGAATGGGAAAAATCCAGGGAAGTAGATATCGTAAATGAAGTATGTGTCTGTATAACCTGGAAAATATACTTTCATGGAGCAAACAAACTCCAGACACGTCTTGTTAGAATTATGTAAAGGGTAACATCGAATGAACATACTAATGAACTCAGTAAACAATTGAAATGAAGTGAATGAAGTTCATATATGCGAATATCGTTCAAAAATTAGTAGAAAAGCTCGCAGTAAAATCCATCAGTCTTCAGACAAAGGCGGGAGAATTTGATGGATTTGAAATTCACGGAAACGTCCGAGTTCAACACAGTTGTAGACCGTTTGGGAGGGTGGCTTAATCATACGCAATATAATCGTTTTACGACACGTGTGTCTTTAAGCTACAGCTAACGTCCGATTCGAGCAATAGTCCCCACCATTAGTTTCGGAATGTCTTTTTTTGAAATAACAGCCGTAAATCAAAGTTGGTTACCGACATAGTTCCAGCTTCACTAAAGTGGTTGAACCACAACGTTGGTGACATCCTCAACAAATCATAGTGCCTAATAGCTCTTAGTTCACGGTCAGGTGTTTGTATTACGAATACATTCACGTTAGTAATGTTCACAGGGTTCAACGACATATTCGTATTGATGGAGGAAGAGGATGGAGGAGGTGATAGACAAATAATAAAATTTTTACGACAAACTTTGATGTGTTAATAACCGTTAGCTCCTCATCGATATCGAAATTTCCTAATTAACAAAACAGGCGCCATAAATGTTGTCGATACTATACTATCTTTGTGACCCTAATAGATCGTTTTAAGTATCTGAATGTATTTCATACATACATACATAATACATACATACATAATACATACATACATACATACATACATCACCAATACCAGATGCGTTCTTGACATGTGAGCTCCTTCTCAGACAGATTGTATCCTCGTCTATCATTTCCAAATGCGTCCAACTATTTAACTCAATTCAATACTTAACTTAATTCCTCAGACCAGACAAACCAAAGGGATTATAGACATCGCCATTTAACATTATTTAGACTACCCTTCATCTATTAGCAGTTCAAATGTGTGTGAGCTTTTAGTTTGAACCGTGTCCGCCTTATAGTCCCAGACCTGCGGAAATTGTGGGTCTTTTTCAAACACCCATCCTTAACACGGTGGGCCACAGGTCATGTCGCATGGTTCTCTTTCTCTGGAATAACGCTAATAAAATAAAGAATGAAAGAACAGTAGCAAAACGGCATTCCACCAAGAGGCTGGGTTGGGGTTGGAATGAGTTCGGTGAAAATCGTACCATGGAAGTAAACAGCCAGAAACATTCTTATTTGATTCCAGACGAAACGAAGAACGTGACGAACCATGTATGGAAAGAGATGGGCACATCGTCAAAGACATGGTGTTGTGTGGGCATACTACGATACAAAGGTCATTCATAAAAAAACCTGACGGGGCTAGCGACGGAGGAGGTTGACGAGGGTGACGTGTTCGGACACATTTGTGACAAATCAATGATGGACTAGATGCATTAGTGATGTGAATACTTACTCAGGTGGCAAGGCGAGTACGTTTTCATGATCACTCTCTGGGATTATTGTTATCTTTATTCACTCGAACCATCTTCTTGGAGTGTTGTTTTAGAAGGCCGTAAATCTTCCAATAACAAATCATTATAGTCATATACGGGAATTGGGACAGAGCCCGAACATTAACAGTTTGTCGTACAGTTACCAGGTTCACTCATCTGGGTGCAAACATGGTATTTCTCATTGTAGCCCACCTGGCCCAAGCCAAAACCATAGACGGTTAGCACGGGTCACGGCGAAAGCCGAAAGGTACGATCCATAGACAAAGAATAATAAAGATCAGTTTCCTTCTTTCGAATAGACGGAAGTAGAAGGGGCTCCGGGAGAGGAGGAGCATTCTGTTAATCCCGATGACCGCCAGGGTGTATATGCTAGTCCCGACACATACAACAACCATGACGGCTTACGCGTGATACGATTAAACTGTCACCACGGAAGTGAGAACTTTCGTCGCATCGCCGACAGCGTGCCACGGTACCATGGTACAGGCCAAAAGGTCCGCCACAGACAGATTTAGGATCAAACCCCAGTCGAATTCCACAGCTTCGTCGAGACAGTTATGCCCAAAATTACGAAAAAGGTCCCAATTGATTCGATCAGCGCACACAGGGGATGCAAGAATCATGAAATGAAAACGACGACGCGCTCAGCGACGAACAGTTCCTCTGTGATATTCATATCGAGTTGCTCAAATGTCACTGGTTGATATCATCTATGATCTTCTCACTCGCAGCACATGAACTATTAGTGGAGCTTGCTCTCGGCATATATCTACGTCCAGTCACTAGTAATCACTCTGTCGCATAAATCACTTTACAACCGATAGCTCACGGATTATAAAAGCGTATCACAGATAAACACAAGATCCGTACGCCACTCACACCTGGTGTACATTTAGACCTATAATCAGGATAATTAATACAACAAATGATCGCCAAATTAGTAAGCTTAGATTCGGATTCGATTTCTGATTCGAATACATTCGAATTGATAAATTGAATATGAGTGATTTAAAATTGCTGTACCAAGCGCCAGTCGCCTAGTTATATTCGGTTATAGCAGGATCCGGGCATTGTATATAGAGACACTGGTCAATCCAATAAATATGTGTTGTTGAACACTCTAAATGGGAGATGCCCCTTATTTGCATTTATCACGTGAACAGTGACGCATATCACCGTCAATTGAGCAAGTAATGTTTTTAATTTTGGACACTACGACCAATCAGGGTGGCATGATTTCAGACAATCAATTGCGCCGATTTGGAAGAAATTCCATTTGTTGACTAGTTAGTAATCGTTGCAGATGTCCGTGAGATGCCGATGACACCTCTTTCAATTTTTATGACTCGATAATGAATTCCATGCATCTCGAGTTAGCGAACTTGCCAGAATGATAATAAACAATCAGATGCGTACACAAGTTTATCAGTAAAGAAAAAATCCAATCTGATATAATTGTTGAATAACATGAACCACCTCCATTATACACCAGAACACAGATCACTGAAATATTCAACCGGTCCGATCATGAGAGCATCTCATCCGTGTGTGGCACAACTGCCGCGCACGCAGTTGCTATGTTGAAACTGAAATAGGCCTATCAAACTGGTTGAACGATGAAGCGAAGGCGTTCAATTAGCGACGCGAACTTCACAGGCTCATGACGGGGGATGAACATTTTGCACGTTCAGTCAACAATTTGCTACAAAAACTTGAAACAAATCGGATTCCATCATGCAACGGTAGTATCATCATCGATTTTGGTAGGGCGATAAATAAAATTGAACAAATGTACATGGCAGCCGAAACGCAGGACAACAGATTTGAAAAAAAAGAACCCAATTGAAAGGACATTCAAACAATGATGTGATAGGTATGTACTGATAGAGGCTACGAACCACTCTAACCCAGTAAGTAGTTGGTACAATTGGTAGAGCATCGGCCAGTAGCCACCCGGGAGACCCGGGGTCGATTCCCGGTCGGATCTTACCAAGACTCCGCTCAGCACAAGCTGACAAGATGGAGCAGGAGTAACGAGGAGTAGATAATTTGCAAGATGCCGTCTGCGTGTTATTACCCCCACTCCATAGTTAAGGCATCGCCTTATTCCGTTGACCTGGTGAAGAATTCGCAGCTGAAAATAAGGTGCAGTATCCAGGTCTGCACCCTTGGGGGCCTCTTTTTAGTGGTACTTAACTGTGGGGGGGTGGGTGGTATGGGGGTGGTTAATCCAAAAGCAGACGGCAACTTGCAAGATGCCTACCCCTGCCCGTTCAATGGGTTCGCTTGCTTTAGGTTGGAATAACTTTTGAATGAAAATTGTACCGATGGTAGTCGTCATGAGTAAGAAGTTTGTTGTTTAAGATTTCCACAATGTATACTGACGATAATTTTCACCAAAAATGGGATACAAAATATTTTGCCCTAGCGGTTCACTGGTTGACGACACCACTTGGTGGTTATTTCACCCAGTATCCTGGATAATATAAAGTAGTTATTTGTATGTCAAATGTAAACTGTTTTTTATTTTGCCAAATAGGAGTTCCTGCAAAATACACGCGTTCAGTCATTTTCAAACCTATTAATATAACTCTATATCTGCAAACATTGCACCATAATTATACACCCACTCAACCAACACACAGAGGGTCATGCGTAACTATTATTAGGTATGTTCTGTACTCTTTGTTACACCGACACCTAGAAAAGCAATGTCAAGTCGATTGAATAGGTTTGAAATGTTTCACTAACTTAGACCAGATACTAAGACAAATCCGATTGGAATTTGCTTATATACTACATAGTCTGTATTGCCATCAGTGATGAGGCGTTACTGCTTGGCTTGAATGATGGTGGTATTTTCTTAGTAATGTCATATGACCCAGATATAGGGTTTTGAATAGCAGATTACGTTCTCTTCGTTATCTCAGTTTGAGCATCGTTCTTTTTTCGAGTTTCACAAATGGAAGCAATCGTTTCGAAACTGCAAAGGGTTAGAAGGCCATCCATAACATTAAATTATTCTTCTGTGTAATCATCGTTGGACACTTTCTAAATATGCAGGAGTGATTGAGTGGAATTTGCATTCGGAAGTTGACCGGACATCCGTGTATGGGACGCTCAATGTGGTTTGAGATGGTATACTGCACATGGGTTGAACGCAGTACTTGAAAGGACAACGTCGGACAGAGAGAAGAGTATGTCTCTGAAATAATTCATTACTTAATGTAGTAAATCTGATTAATAAATGTTTGTCCAATGCAAAAATGGGTGACATACTTACGAAAAAGTGACATTCCTTGTAAAATGGTCACCGAAGTTACTGCAAATACTGGTGCTAGTGTGAGCGATACAGTGATTTAGTATCCGAGAAGTTGTAGGGCCGTAGGAAGGTCAAAATGGTTAACAGAAATAGTCATAAATATGAATAAGCCGGAACCTCCAAATCTCGTAAAAAAACAAAACAGGTCAGGTTATCAGGTTCGGACATCATAACTCTCTCACTACAATTATTCGAGAAACACCCTGTTATTTTGGCTCAACTCCCCAGAATTGCTTTAAATTGCTCAAAGGATGTGCAGTCGGGTTCAACGTAGGAAGCTGGAAAAGACGACAAAAAAAACACAAGTTCATAAGTGGAGAGCATAACAAGCTCGGGCTAAGATTGATAGCTCACATTATATGACAAGAAGGACTCCATGACATCTTTCAATAGGAATGCAGTATATTGGGGGTGGGTGGTGGGGGGGGGGGGGGGCTTCAACAAGAACAAACTGGACAGGAATTGAGCCGTTGGGGGGGGTATGAGAGGAAAAAGTAATTTCATGACAAACGGATGTAAAATAAAAGAATTGGAATCGTTCGTCATACGGGTAGTGTTCTTCGTAATAACGTTTTAATGTCATAATTAGCCCACCAAAACATACTTAGACCCTAAACCAAAAAATCCATCCGTTAGACACAATAGTCGTTCATATTGTTGCCACGATGATAAGATGCAGCCATGTTCTGTGAGGTAGTGGATACTAAACTAGGTTGGACCACTAGATAGACAGGATCGAGATATGTTAAACCGATTTCCTTTCATCTTGAAAGAGTACTGCATGATATGGTACGTTACTGTACCTGTGTACTGTATTACGTACAACAGAACTAACAAAATATTGTGTTTCGTAAAATACTAAATTCCATCTGGGGATGTGCAAGATTCGGAAATTCGTCTAAAGGATGTTATGAAGAAAATTTATAACCGGGAACGCGACTGCAACAGTTCCCTTGTTATAATGATTAGTATTCTGGATCACCAATTCGTGAAAGTATGTCAAAGGTGTCCTTAGAAGGGTCCATGCTGGAGTCTGCGGTTAGTTTGTGGTGGGTTTCATTCTTGGAGAAGCGGCAGGAGTTCGCCAATGAGGAATTAGAAAGTATCAGGGGTATCGGTCGATCACACCGAAGTTATGGATACCATGACGTCATTTGAGCACGCGTGTTGGTACTGCAAGTCGACATTATCAACCAACGATCTGTTGTTATCTTTTGGACATATATATTCCGGCAGAAAAAGTGGATTTTTTTTTCGAGTAGCTCAGACATTTTGTGTATAGTTTTTGGGATGATTTCTATAGTTTGAAGGGTCCTCTGCTGGAAGTTTCTGCGGGTGACATCGCGTCCTGTTGAGCGAGGATTATATTGGTTTTGTTATTTAGGAGGTTCTGGCGAGTCCAGCAATCCATCCAGCTGTTGCAGACCGTTTTTGGGAGGAAAAGCGTATAATTAATCCAAGGTAGCGGCTATTTATAGCTCAAGATAGATTATATATAGATTATCTTATAATCTATTAACGCTATACTAGTAATGCGAGTGACCATCTATTGCTTTGGTGTTCTGTCACGCAATCACATGATGAGAAACCAAGATGGCGCGCCCTGAGATGGCTACCGATAATCAGTGGCAATAGTCACCTGGCCGTAGTATGATGCAACGAATAAAAGATGAAGAGGAAGTGTGGTTGGGAGGGGGGGGGGTAGGTTCAATTACGGTTGAAGGAAGCACCCTTCTACCGTACCGGGAATCATGTCATCCTGCCCTAACCTATAGAGGACGCCCATTCTCATCCCCGTCCTCCACTGATATGTTTACGCCCTAGCAATGAAAAATCGGAAAAAAGTTATCACCCGACCCAGCTTTGCTATGGCGGTCCTCCGAATCATCGTGATATAATGTGGCTGGAAGTGTTGCTAACTTCAAACGATTCGGATCCTGTACAGCAATTGTCACCCAGGATGGCTCCGAGCTTAAATATATACCGCTTTGATCGGTAATAAAGTGTTTCATTCATCCTGAATTTTGTACGAGCAGAAATGGAGGCTACTGGCCATTACATTCTTGCGCATCTCGACAGAGGCTCCCATACTACGTGGCAGCGGAACTTGTCAAATGCAAGATATGGCATCTTTTCTCCCAGGGTGGAGGCACTCCCACTAGATGTTCTCAGACGATTCACGGAGGGGAGCATGTCAGCAATATAGCGTGGTCTGGGGAAAGGCATATGGAGCGGGATGTTGATCGAAACCACGTTAATGAGCAGGGCCATGACCCATGGGAATTAATACACATAACCTCGAGGGCCTCTGAAAAGCTGAGGGTGGAGCTTTGAGCCAACTAGCCGGTAGTCAGAGGAGGGCTAGGATGATTCCGTTCCATGATCGATGGAAGTTCCAAATTGCCGTTACACCAAATTCAAAAGAAGAAGGCAAGAATAGAGCAGGTGGGAGAAGAGAAGACCCAGAAGGCCGCAAGGGACCCAAGTTGGAGAAGTGCATAGATCCTCTCGACCCAGACGAACATCAAGAAGAAATCATCAACATTGTTACAGGGGACAAAACTGGGAACTCCTATGTCAATGTCAAGATGATATGAGCCTACAGGAAAGGGTCAAATGAATGAGTTCTGTCAAAGATTGGCCCATGGCTTCAACGTAACCATCCAAAAGAAAATTGCAAACATATTGGCAATGTGAAGAACATGCAACTGTCGCAGACACCAAAGCCATGACAACCGAATGTAATGTACCGCGTTGTTCCGGGCTCCTGGCCAGTGGTCGCGAAGTGCGAGGTCAGGATGTTCTCTCACATGAACAGCTCCCACGTGTCCCATGTCGTCACCTTTGTTTGAGGCTGCAGGTGACATGAGAGCAGCAACGACACAATCGTCACCAAAGAGACAACTTCGGGCTGAGGTATCTTCCAAGAAGTCTCCAGAGACAACAACGCCATCACGATTGTTCGGATCTACTTTGGGTAATACCATTGCCAGCAGATTATACTTTTGAGGTCTACGCCAACAACATGAAGCATAATCTCGTCAAAAGATTACGGGAGGGAGATATGTACCCTGTGTTTATCGCTATCATAAATTTAGCACATGGTTTGATTGCTTTTTAGGCCATGCAATGATAATGATTCCCATCCTTCATGCTGTACTCAGTCACACATACTCAACGTGATTGGAAGAGAATCACTCAAATGATAAAGGTTAGTGTGATATTTCATGTATCATTGCAACGCTATAATGATACGAGTCACATGGTCGTGTGGGTCAATCTATCTATTCAAGTTGATCACTGGAGGCCAAGGAAATCACGCGATGATGAATCCAAGATGGCGCCAATCTCCAACATCACGTGATTCCCAAAACCTTCCATAGTTGAGTTCATTGCTTGCTTGACCAAACAGACATGCCCTAATTAGACACCCAAATTAACTACCAGGCCCTGAGTATGAATGGAGGTATAGAGGTGTCATTCAGGCCACATCTAGAATTCTTCATCACGTGATTCTCCCCAACACGTACAATTAGCTTAACTACTGTGCTTGACACCAAAAAACATTATGATTAGACAATCGTGTTACTGGTATAGCCTGAATATGAACGGATTTTTCATCTTAAATTCATTGTCACGTGATCTCAAAACGTTCGCACTCAACTTGAAATGGATTTGCTCGACCCCCAAAACATAAAACATAGACAGCATAATTATCATCCAAGGTTAAAAAGGAACTTTGTTATGGAGAGAATTATGTTATGACGGCCACTTTGGACGCCATCTTGGATTTCTCCAAACGCTCAAAGGTGACCCGGTGTCACCCGGCTGAATCTAAAAGAGGATCAATTGAACTATGAGAATTAATGGAAGAAACAACAACTATATACACAATTTCCAGGTTCACCGAAAATCCTGCTGGACTAATAATTGGTTGGTTTGAGATCGGCCGCTGGCCACTCTCTGCCGCTGTGCAGTGACAAACAACCGAGTGAAAACGTGTTCGTTGGCACAATGGAACGACATATCAATGTACTGTTGGTTAGGTTGTATCTAAAGACAGTTAGTTTGCGAGGAAACATAGGTCCAATTGTTAATCATGATAATGACCACAGCGGTAGTACAAGCAGCATTGTTGGTAGGGATAACGGCCGCATCAGCTGAAACAGCTGCAGTGGCAAATAATTGTCACAGTACAGTACATAGGCGAAGGCCGTAATGGCTTGCTATGATCACACAGCCACGTGTCAGCGGAACAACAGAACAGGAAGCCCGAGCTCTCTTCGAAATTCACTCTACCACGAAGTTCCCCGCCCCCCCCCCCCCCCCCCGCCCTCTTGAAAAATTCGGGAATGCCGTAGATCCCCCTCCCGACTTTCCCTACAAGAGAGACGCAGAAGCAAATTTGCAGTAGCAACGCCGCAGCAGTGGCTACAACAGTGGCCGAGGTAACAACGGTAGTAATATTGGCGGCGTTCTGGTGGTCGGCGGTGGTACGCGGTGGTGGTAGCTACGACAGTGACAGTTGCAGTAGTCACTGTCACGTCGCTCCCGTGTAGCTAGGCCTCACCGTTCTCGTGAATTGAATCATATATATTTCTATAATGAATGAAGGTGGCCTGACGTATCGTGTAATCGTCGTTGCCGCCGTTCTCGTAACGATGGGGACAACTCAGTCGGAGTACACAATAAATGGGAATACTATTGTATACATACGCCTATGAATTCTAGAGTGTTGTCTAACAAACCCTGCGGGAATGAAACCTTGTATCGACATTGCTTGTTTGAGTGATTGTGATAATATCGTCATTGATAATTCTTGGGAAAAACCGGGGGGGTTTGGATTTTCTTGTATCAGTCTCTCCCCCTCGTCCGTCCATAACATTTTGGCCATGACGGACCTAAACGATAATCTTCTCCATAACATCGTGAAGGTACTGCTGTTGTCTACTACATCTGCTTAATGACAGATTAAAACAACTCTAATCGGAGGGTACTTCGAACTGCGGCCGATGTCAACCAAAACGATGTTATTGCCACTCTGGTGAACTACCCCATGCATAAATATCATTAATTGGAACTGGCAGCATGCTACCCGATTACGGTTGAGCGCCTTGGCGATTAGCTCTTAAGATTTATGGTTATGAAGCATTGCCGGGGTTGTATTAATGTATTTCGTGGCCATAACGTAACTTTTACAACGTGTCTTATGCCGTTCACATGTCACCATGACTCCTGAATCTACATGCGGTCATCTACCCATGTTTTATCAGTTATAGTGTCTCTGTAACCGAATGAAGAAAACGACACATAAGGTTGGTTGGTTTGAAAATGTTAATGCTCTCCTATTCGCAATAGCCACTGTCTGACAGTTTACGAACAAGCCACAAAAACTTGTCGGATTCCTTGCCACCGTTGAACAGGATATGCTACTAAGGCCAAATCGGGAAACTTGTATTACCCCCTATTAGACATTGTCGGTTTACTTAAAATTTCGTTCTAGTAGTCGCGCACACTTGGAATTTGAAATAGTATCCTTTTCCTTCTCTGCCATTCCTTCTTCTACTACTTTGTGGGGAACGAATGGCCTCCCCATTCACTAAGTATTATCCAATTCTGACAAAGTTTGGAAAATCACAAAAAGTATGCAAATTTGACTTTCGGTGACTTCGAATGAAAATTTCCGCGTAAAATTATGCAAATCAATGGGCTTTTGTAGAAGTACATACAAAAGTCATAGATAGATGGATAGAAGTATTGTCCATTTCAAAGAAAACAGAAAATTGATTCCGCCGACAGTACAACATAGGGTAAAAATATGACTCCTGCCTTTTGTCTAGGTATTGGTTGATGGCTTTTCCGACATCGATTTCACTCTGTTGACCTCAGATAAGCTTGGACTTGACCACACAACAATAGCGGGCGGGGTGGGGGGGGGGTTAAAAGCAACAAGCGTTTCAGGTATAGCCAGTTATGCCAGTATTGGTCGCAGGGCTAGGAAAATACGGGTCATTCTGTTCCATTGTCCTAAATGTAAAAAAATCGTTCACAATGTCTAAATATAAACGTGAATATAATTATTATTATTATTATTATTATTATTATATTATTATTATTATTATTATTATTATTATTATATTATTATTATTATTATTATTATTATTATTATATTATTATTATTATCTTAAACTGAAATAGGTTTTTGGGGACATCTAAAATGCTAAATTTGACTGAGGTCTCTAGAAAAGTTTCCGTCTACGGTTGTAACCCAACTCAGCTAAAACTCTATTGTTTGCAATTTTGAGCGGGAACCTGTCGTGATGGAGGGGGTGGGGTGGTAGGGTACTGTTCCCGGTTGTGCTGGGTCCGATTTTGTGTTCTGGGTCACCTGTGGTGAGGGGGTCTTACATGTACTGCTATTGTTGGAAACAGTGCAGCGTAGTTAAGTTCTACCTGCACCTAACTCCTGTTATTTCAGGTTTTTTTCGCATATGAAACCGTCAGGGCGGCGGCCGGGGCACTCCACCCCCACACTCTGTCATATACACTTACTGGTAGTACCCTTTTAAATTAACTTTAGATTGGCCTACTTTGTTGAGAATGCCATGGATAATCATCAAAGTGAATCATAGGCACTGGGAGTTAGGGTATGCCTGGCTTCATTGAGAGTGAGGCTTAATACCCAAGTAAACATTGACAGTTTAGAGGTGTGTCCTTGAGACTGGATTAGTGATAACACAAAACACATTAACAACATGGGTGAATGATATTAGGCTCATTACTGCAGTGCCACAAGAAATTATCAGTCTGTCCAGGGAAATTGAGTGTATAATGAAAAGGTGGACAATTTGGGAGTCACACAGGTGTATTTACTGTAATATCTACACACTTCCACTTGGTTGTCGCATCTGAAGGCGCAGGTTTTCTCAAATTGGGTATCACAAAACCTCTGCATGAGGGATATTTATCGGGGCACAATTATGACATTTTTTTACATTCTTGACACAAGCATCTTAATTTGCTGAGTGGCGGTGGCAACAAGAAATATTCATAAGTTCAAACGACATATAGGCTCCCATGCATAGCGAAACTACATGCAGTTCGCCTAGACGAACAAAACTTTCCATGACGACATCTCTCTAAAATGTTCCGTTGTCAAGATATATAAGGATTATCCTATGGTGACCTTGAATGACCTTGACCTAACACCAAAAACAATAGGGTTCATCCTCACCATACGTGCAACCCACATTCTTATTTCCAACTGATACATGCTGCGTACGTAGATATCGTGCATACAGGCTTTTCGAACTTTGCCCTCTCGTGACCTTTGTGACCTTGAACTGGCACCGAAACGAACAGGGTTCATTCTTTTCATATGTGCAACCACATACCTTATTTGAACTCAATCATGCTTGTGGTCTTTAGGACAATCGTTGATTGACAAGGGGTTGTTTGTAAAAAAAACACAAAACACCCACCACACAAACAACCATACACACCCACCACACAACACCAGACACACACTCACGCATAGCCGGTCTTCTTATTCCTTTTGCCTTCGGCAAGGAATAAGAACCGTAAATCCTCTCTATAGTATCAGACAGTTTCCTTCGGAAACTGGGTTGTCATGTTTTGTTTTTTAATAGCTTCGTTCTTCCAAATCCGTTGGAATTATGATGACCGTTTTTTATTCACTTCGTATTGTCTCAACGCTTTTATTTCTTTGAGGGGTGAATGATGCTCACACCGTGTTGCAAGCTCTGCCAATTTATGATTGTCTCTTTCTATGTGGTGTTCAACGTACTCCTTGGCGTTCCGTCACATCGCTTACTCTGGCTAGTGTTCTCTAGATCAGATTAGAGTCACTGAAACAGAACCCATTACAGCCCGACAATAATTAGTATGACGTATAACATAAAAGACACCATTAAACTGTTGAAACACAAACATATCGAGGTAGAGGTATGCATATTTTAGATAGTTTACATGACCAGTCTATAGCAGCAAAGAAAAAAAGAAAATAGTTATAATACTGCTTGAAGGTGCGTTTGCCAAGATCTTGTGCGATGAGCTCTTGAGCCATTCTCTTGTAGTTAAGCCAGAATGTGTAGTTTCTATGTGATTCAGGTCCCAAGTCTGTTTCATTGGCTGTCGTCAGCTTGTGTAGCTACTCAAATTATGGATCATTATCAACTTACTGTATATACGCTACTTCTGACAGGAATATTCTGCTCCAATTATGATGCCTTCCACCACAGGGATGGTCAAAGTGACAAAAGAAAGGAAGTTAATACAGAATAAAAGGCCGGTAATTGAAGCAATACGTACAATTCTTGCCACTTGGGTACATAATTGGACGACATAACAACAAAGTTCCCCCATACCGACTACATTCTTCACGAAGTAGGTGCACCGTTTCTTGCATGGTATCAGTTGACTGGAACGGATGGACCCCCATAATGTTTCAATATTGTGAATCACATCAGCTAGAATCGTGTGACGGATTTACTTGTGTGTGGGTCTCCTTCCATCGAGGATCCATGTCTGGGTGACGAACCGGGCAATCTTACATGTGATCACTATGCTGTGGGCTTTAACGTTGATCTAAACAACCCCGGTCGGCCCCGTAAGCGCATCACCTTCAGGAAGTTCCGTTCAAATGATACCCCTGATTTCATCGAGGATACTAAACGGTGCGATGGATCAACAGTTATGGACAGACCTTTGGCAGAACTGGTAAATGACTATCACAATTCTTGATGAACCTCATCGATCAGCACGCGCCCAAGGTAACCAACCATAAGGCACCCTGGATCACTGACCAGTTGAGAGTAGCGAAACACAGGAGGCGTAAAGCTGTACTTATTCTTGTTGTGCATAAACAGCTTCATAAGGAGGAGTGTTGAGAGTTCAACAAACTTCTTTATACGGCGAAACAGGATTATTATTCAAGGAAAGTGGCAGGCAGCTGTCATGATAAGAAGTCGCTCATTTGGTTGACAGAACATATGATGGGCATACAGCTGCAGACCACTTCAGCAATTTCATCATTGATAAAATCACTGCTCCCGCCAGAATTATGAAACGTCAGTTCCACTGACTGAGATCATAAGGGCAGACAACACCTGTTATGAACCAATTGCAATCGTTAACACCTGTCAGGCTGCACCTTCATGGTCGGGAACATATTCTTCGTGCCTCATGTAAGTCCCGTGGTTTGGACCCGTTTCCTACGTGACTCCTGAAACAATGTGTGAGTGAGCTTCTACCAATCATTACTGCTATAATTAACCGTTCAATCATACCTCCCAACTAGCTCCAATGTACACATATCATTCCCGAGCTAAACAGAAGGTATAGAGAAATAATATTCACAGAACTATTGCCCTGTCTCAAACCTACCGTTCATATCCAAGTTTTAGAGAGAGTTGTGGCGAAACGACTCCAGCAGCACCTAACTGACAATTTTGTTTGCACGATCACTACCGTCTGCCTATCGCCTCTCCATTCAACAGAGACTGGCCGCGGCCTGAGAGTACATCATGTTATTGCCGGAAATTTGGGCAAGTACTGTTGCACAACCCTGGTTATGTTAGATCCCTCTACATCGTTTGTGATCGATCATCGTATCCAACCGCCCTCGCCTCCAAAAGACATTGGTATCCCTCCACCGGTATGGACTGGTTCAATCATACTTAGTGGAAGATCAGAGTGTGTCAAATTAGGCGATACTACTACTTCCGGGGTCACGTGCGTGTTCACCCGTTTCGTGGGGGAAATAATCAGGCGGCCATAACATCAGTTACCAATGTTGCTTCGACGTTTTCCAATTCCAATGTTTCCTGTCCAGGAATATTTATCTCAAATGGGCAATCTGATTCCACGCGTGGCGAGGCCCCATAATTAGGGCGTCATGTCCTGACTCCCATCCCACGATACAGGACCAGGTTTGTGCTGTAGTTCAATCCTGCTATTAATCACATTCGCAACATGGCAAATTAAGAATTATTCCTATGATCTTTGCGATTGTTGTCCCCTCCTGGTGACAATCAGGCTCGGACTTGGTGATGCTTTAACTTTCCTGTCTGCACCGTTCAAACTGTGCCGCACGTCTGGTAACCACGTAGTCGGTGGCCACGAAACATGTCACGCCATCTTGCACTGGCTGCGCTGCAGAGACTGTAGCAGTTCAAAGTCCTTTTGTATTCTTACATAGCCCTGGTGCCCGGCTCCTGTGTACATAGGGAACCTCTTCAGAGGTAACCAGCAAAGTGGTCTCTGCGATCGCAATCTCAGGTCCTACTAGTGGTCCCGAGGTTATACTAAGTACTTATACGTATTAATAGCCCATTTTGACAGATTGCGGTAATATTGTGGAACAAATTGCCTCTTGATGCACTTGTGCCAAACCGTTCAAAACTTTCAAAGAGAAAGGTTACGCTATATTTTTCCGGGTCGCATTTCCTATCTTTTGATTTGTATTTTTGTTTATTCGTTCTTTTTATTGTTATATTGGAAGAAAGAGAAGAAGAAGAAGAAGAATAGAAGACGAAGAAGAAGAACCGAAAAGAAGAAAGAAGAAGAAGACGAAGAAGAAGAAAGTTCAATGTGACCTCTAATTTTAGAATATGAGCCCGTAACCATCAACACCTACCAACTCACACAAGCAATCCTCTCCCATAGACTAATGTTTTTCCAAGTGACATTAACGCGTGAATTCCAATAGAAAGAAAAGAATGTTACAGGGTTGTGCAACTTCGGTTTTGGATTGACGCATTCCGTTATTCTTCACTAATATATCGCCTATTTATAGGTCTGCAGTTTTCCCTCAATTGTGATTTCGTAACTGGTGGCTCCATGCGATGGTAGCAGGGCCCCCTTGGATTCCAAGTGGCGCTGTCGGATGACTGACATCATCGATGAACTCATCTCCTGGTCAGGATCGGGTTCATTGAGTGTATCACGCTACCCCCGCGTAACGTGGGGGAACAGTACATTATGGTAAAAAGTTGTGTGTGCCTCAGCTAGCATCAATATTCCGATACTGTGAGTACTCTGAGGTACACGAATGACACATTGAAATGCTTGTCGAGAGCTGGAGCTGCGGACTCTATGGTGCACACTGTAAAACCCAACGACTTGAATAACCTGGCACTCATGGGTACGAACTTGCTGCTGGCCATCTTCAGGTTCACCACCTAATTTCCTCTTTCATATAGAATTTCCAAGTTGGGTGAACTTGAGAGTGTCCCATCAGCAAGTTCCGCCATCAGATAGTTCAGGTTATTTCATGGTTGGGTTTTAGCAGTATAGCTTCGACAAACGAATAGGGGAACAAAAAAAAAAATTCCGGGGTGAGGCCGTGTTCGCGGATGAAGCGCATTTATGAAACTGCAACATTAATTGAACATATTGTGTCCTGGCAGCTTTTCAGTTGTGTTGACACCTCTGCGTCTCTGCGATTTAAAGCCAGCAAACGCGGATCCGACCGTGGGATCACACTAGCGGAATAAATCAGTGATTTACCGGTACCCGCCCAGTATTTATAATCACAACACCTCACGGCAATGTGCGCTTCGTTTGCTTTCTTACCAGAGAAACGGATTCCCCCTAATGCGGCTCGTTATAATACCACACATTTCCGCAACTACTCTTTCTTGTGGTTGTTCATTGCCAAACGTCGTGAGGTAAAGTCACACCGTCGCGAAATGAAAAATATTACGTTGTTCTATTCGTGAAATCATAGCATGACTGTGCCTGCGGCTATGCAATTTTTTTATGACTACAAGTGTTTGAATTACATCGACCCCCCAATTTATTACCGACTGGTTTTTGAATTCCTTGACGGATGTCAGGGGCCTATGCGTCATGAGCATGTGTTTGTGTGAGTGTATGTGTGTATGAGTACATTCGCTGCTTGGTTTCCAGTGTGTTCCTGTGTGGCTGCCCGTCTGACCCCTCAGCCCTCTCGGCTCCAGGCTGCAACCTTCCTCGACACTAGAGTATCAGTAGCTAGCCGGGAGGCCTCTCTACCGGGAGCTTGGCCGTCACCCTCTGCTGATTCACTGGGTGCCCCCCCCCCCCCCCCCCCCCCCCCCGCTGGCGATCGCCTTTTAGCCCGCCTCCGCCGGCGCGCTTTGGCCGCAGATCGCCTCGGCACTGACAAGTACCTGGCTGGTATCCCTTACAATGCGGCGGTGTGAGTATGTACGGTGGGTTTTTTGCTGTTTTCGCGTGACTGCTGATGCGATACTTACAGTAGGCCTCCCGAGGCATCTTTAAGAGCTGACATTTGGGATAGTGTCATAACAGCCTGCGTTACGTTGATAATTTGATCATTCAGGTTCTCATTTACGCAGAAATTACTCAATTGTCGTCAGGCAGCTGTTTTATAAAAGAAAGAAAAGACAGGCATTAATGTTTTGTGGCTAACCACATTAATGCCTAAGGTTCATCTCTTTTTCAAACCAAACCGCGGCGAGAGCTCTCTAGGTGTACAAAACCATTTAGTGCTAATATGATGTTACTATTCAAACCGAAATAATGTAGCACAGTATTTCGGCAATCCTATTAAAAAACGAAAAACACTCCACGTCATGAGCACCAACTTAGATAAAATGTAAGAGTAACACGTTAACGGGCTTGACTATTCAGGACACCCTCTGGAAGAGTCAACACTGACAGGTATTCAGGTGATTTGCTCATGTCCCTAGTTCCTGGCTCAAATACAACTTTAGGACATATATGTTGGAGGTGTTCCTGTTAATGTTTAGTAGCCGTTTCTGCAAGCTTGCTTCGAGTTATGGTTCATTCGTGTTGTAGAACAGTAAGTAATGGAATGACAGGTGATTAGTAACGACTGCTTGGAATGGCTGTCTAAAGCCTTGGCGTAGTCGTAGATTACTTTTTATGAGGCAGAGACCCTCGTCAATAAATCACAGCATAAGTAGAAAATGTCGGGCGGGGTAACCGCCAGACGTATCTTTCCCCGCATCTCTTATTCAAGAAATTTTGGTGAACATGAAACCGGACAATATTCGTAGAAGAAGACATTTATAGACTTGTTAAGCGACACCGGTACAGTAATGGTCATTTCAGAATGGAAACAGAAGGTTTTCATATGTAAGGACACCAAAGTATTAAACTACTCACCCCACACAAGCTTTAATTTGTTTTTATGAATTTATCTGTTATTTTGTCACTTTCTGACAGGGATATTAAACACCCTTCTTCTTTAATGGTAGTTTCAGGGTTTAGGGCCATAAGAAGCATATTTTTCCCTGGTTTCATATGTACGGGGAGTGGGACAACCCAAGTGATTTTTGCTTGATTTCGGAAAAATTAGGAAAGTTAACCAAATCTCTGTTGTAGGTGTTTTTATAATTCAATAAATTTCAGGAAACACTCTAAACAACTTCTAAGAATGTTAGTTTGTCGACTTTGAATTTTCAAAAAGTCATATTATGGGAGGACACCAAAGTCCAATGTCAATATTTACAATCTATTTTTTTGTTTCCCATCTTACATTTGATTTGGTTGCTTCAAACGTTACCATCATTTGTAATGTCACATGGTTCCTCCGAAAATGAGATACAAACAGAATTTACTCTTCCTGTTCGTTTTACAACTAATACCATGGTTTCTATGTACCATTTGGGGGGACCAAAAGTTACAAGGACAATAATTCTTGGCTCATGATTCTGTGCCAATTAAATTGGTTTATTACCTACTTTAGGGAGAGCTGGGGAAGTTCACTTCCGGGTAACTAAAGAAGCAATACAGATCGCAAAAGAGATAGGTGACTGTCATAGAACTCCAGAGTTCTAATTACTTTGTCAATTGTAGACGCAACCCCTATACCCAGGCAGGGTGAGTCATTGTCAAAGGTGGTCATGCATTATTGTCCATTGACACACCCCTCAGGTACTTAAATGGCTTACAATTCCTTGAAAAGAACCCACCAGTAGGCCAGCCTTTCCTATAATTTTCTACATAATGCAGGAAAAAACTGACGACCCCAGCAGAGTCAGTTTTGTGACTTACTATTTATTGAAAAGTGTCCCATATGTGAGTCACTTTGAATTTGACGATGACCCAAATTTGACACGCCCTGTCCGGGGTATTGGGGGTGCGTCTTGACAGTGAAAGTGCATAAAGGGGCTCACAATTTTACCGAGTAGCATCTGAGAAATATCCTGATATTGATAGGACAGAAATTGATATTCCACCTCTGATGAAACAGGAATGTGACTAATGGTGAAAACGACATAGTTTACTGAATATGGAATCAACAATAGGCCTATAATGCACTTGTTAATTGTATGAGGCACCCCTACAGCCCCTTGGGGGTGCGTCTTACAATGGACCAAGTGCATGAAAGGGGTGTACAAATTTACAAGTAGCACTTCTGGAAAATATCCGGATATTGATTAGGACATAAATTTTACTTCCATTCTGACTTTTGAAACAGGAATGTGACTAATGGTGAAAACTTATATACATAGTGTACTAAATATGGAATCAACAATAGGCCTATAATGCACTTGTTAATTGTATGATGCACCTACAGCCCCTTGGGGGTGCGTCTTACAAATGAAAGTGCTGACGGGGTGTACACATTTACCAAAGTAGATATTCTGGGAAATATCCTGATATTGATTGGACGAAGAATTTATATTCCATCTGATGAAACAGGAATGTGACTAATGGTGAAAACTTATATACATAGTGTACTAAATATGGAATCAACAATAGGCCTATAATGCACTTGTTAATTGTATGAGGCACCCCTACACCCCGGAACTAGGTGCGTCCTTAAATGAGCATATTTATTCAAGATTCGACCTTAAACATGACCATCCGACAGAGGTCAAATTCAGGTCAGAGGTCACACACATGCTGATCACAATTCTATCACAATGTTAACCATCCAGCCTTCGAAGATATTCAATTCTCCGATTATAGCAAAAACAGTTTTTGACCCCCAAGTGACCTTGAAAAGAAGGGGAACGCGTACCTTTAATGATATGACAGTTTCTATGAAAAGTGTTACTCTCCATGTGATACATCCACTCCTAGGAGCATTTTGCATTCTGATGACACACCCAGTGCTATTGCCGAAAAAGTACTAAAATCAGTTTTGACCCTTACTGACTTAATGACCTTCAATGACATGGCGGTTTTTATGAAAATTGTTACACTCCATGTGATGCATCCACTCCTAGAAGCATATCGCATTCCAATGAACATGTCCAATGTTATGCGAAAAAAGGTATAAAATTGAACTTAACCACTGTAATACCAAAAGTAAGTCTCCGATCGAAGCGGGAAATGTTTTTCTTCATAAACGCACACAAAAGCTCAATCACATATCCAAAAATTAAACCAGTTTCTATTTTTTTGCCCGTACTCCTTAAATAAGCACATTTATTCAAGATTCGACCTTCACCCAACAGGACCACCGACAGAGGCAAATAAGGTTTTCAATGGTCACACACATGCAGGTCAACATTATATCACATGGTGAACCATCCATCCTCCGAGGATATTCAATTCTCCGATTATAGCCAAAAAACAGTTTTTGACCCCTAATTGCCTCCGAATGACCTTTAATGATATGACAGTTTTTATGAAAAGTGTCACTCTCCATGTGATACATCCACTCCTAGCCTAGGAGCATTTTGCATTCTGATGACACACCCAGTGCTATTGCCGAAAAAGTACTAAAATCAGTTTTGACCCCTAATTGACCTTTAATTACCTTCAATGACATGGCGGTTTTTATGAAAATTGTTACACTCCTGTGATGCATCCACTCCTAGAAGCATTTGCATTCCAATGAACATGTCCAATGTTATTGCGAAAAAGTATAAAGTGAACTTTGACACCTGTAACTACCAAGTAGGTGTTCGATCGAAGCGGAGTTGTCCCTCTCTTTCCCCAAAATAAAAGCACACAAGCTCAATCACATATCCAAAATACCAGTTTCTATTTTTTTTGCCCGTAACTCCTTAAATAAGCACATTTATTCAAGATTCGACCTTCACCCACATGACCACCCGACAGAGGTCAAATTCAGGTCAGAGGTCACACACATGCAGGTCAACATTATATCACAACGGTGACCTCCAGCCTTTCCCAGATATTCAATTCTCCGATTATAGCCAAAAAATTAGAAGTATTAAATTCATCATTTTGAACTGATAGGATAACTAATATGCAAATTAGCCCACAAATTTACCCTCAGTGATCTTGATGCTATTGAATAAATTTATCAGGACTGGTAGTAGGTCCTATTCACAAGTTTTCGTCAAAATCCCTAAAAGTTGAGAAAATAATTGCATTAATTATTCTAATTATGCTAACGAATATGTAAATTAAACACACTAAGACCTTCAGCGATTTCGACGCATTTGAATAAATTTATCGAGACTGTTAGAAGGTCCTACTCACCAAGTTTCGTGAGAATCCAACAAATTTTTAATGAATTGGCCTATTGCTAATTGGGCCAACTTTAGCAATTATTCATGCAGATGACCTCCAGTGACCTCGGCCACATTAGAAAATTTCATCGGCACTGATAGTTGGCCCTATTCACCAAGTTTCATGAAAATCCAATGAAGTTTGAAATATCACATACATTATGCTATAATTAGGCTACTGGCCAAAGAAATGCAAACTTGACCTTGGATGACCTTGAATTGTCGCCATGTTTTTCGGCTCCAACAACTACCCACAACCACCACGTTTCGTGTAAATCGCACGAACCTGAAAATTTTGCGAAAACCCTGCAAAATAGAGGGTAGCAAATATACGATATAGCCCATTTTCGAACTTATCCGAGATATTACTCATACGGACATGGGTACCAAGTTTTGGGTCAATCGGAAAGTGTTAAAGAATGAGAGCGCTAACGCCTAAAGTTTCCGGCGGCGGCGGCGGCGGCGGCGGCGGAGACGGCGGGCACAGGGTCAAAACCATAATCTCACCGAACCTTATCAGTGTTGCGGGGATATACTTAATAAACTACACAGCGACGCCTTGCTGTTCAATGCAAGGCCGACTGGGTATCTTTGGTTGTTCATGCTAATTAGCAGCTCGTAGGCTACAATGGTATAGTTCGATTTTTCAACTAGCAACAACCGATGAAGCTTTATTCCCCAAATATATGAGATAACGATATGAATATGCAAACAGCAGAGGTACTGGTATGTGAAAACATTCGCATCTGCAGTTGCACCCCCAGAACCCAGCCTGGAACCTGTGGAAAACAAACAACAAAAAGGGAAATGAGAAACAGTCATGTCTCTGATATTTTACTGGTCCATATGTTAGACCGAGGAGATGCGAATATCGAACATTAAAACATTCAAAGTATGTTTTATACGGTGCACAAATTCGAGTGAAATTCTGATTGTTCTGCAAAAATCCCGCTAGAAAATATTTTGGGGATTGTCCATTGTCAGGAAGCGAGGGCTAGGGTAAGATCAATACATCACGTTAATAAGGAAAGGCTTTTTCGGCACAGCCATATATACATTGAGTTACCTTGTTATGCTTTCAACAGTAGCTTTCAATTTCCTGCCTTGCCGTCATTACCAGAAAAATTGGGACATAGTTGTTAACCTTTATACGATGATAAAACACACTGCACGGAACCTTCCTCAGCAATCAAACCTCGTGTTTACAAATTCATGGTTCGAGTGCATTTCTCCCACTTCCTGAAACTCCTGAAACGGATTCAGAAACGGCATTCTTGAAAACGTATGAGAGTTTAAAAATTTATGGTAATCGTTCATACCAGGAAGGGCTACATTGATATTAACCATCTGGCAGCACCAAAGTCAAGAAGCCTTGGAATGTTCGTTAGTGAGCTAGGGTCTTGCTGCTGTAGTGTTGTTTCTATCTGCTTCCGTGTTTACTGTGTAGGCCTATCTTAGTTTTCTCTCTTTTATAAAGTTGACCAATTCATTGTATTCTTGTTTGATAGTGCGACCGAAGTCGAAATAAAATTCCTTACATTGTTTAACTCTCTGTGAGCATTGTGTTTTTTTCAACTTTAAACCTCTGTCTGTCTGGCGGTTTGGCTTGTTCGGTGTTCTGTTTGCACACTATGGATGGTAAGTGTTTTTTTTTTGCGTAAGCTGAGAAATGTGGGGCGACTATTTCCGTTCAGGGCTAAGCTTCAAAAAGGTAAGATTTCAGGAGACTACAAGGGATGATTTCGTGTAAAAGTGCAGGAAGTGTGTCCGGTTAGCAGGATTGGAGGCGGGACTGGAAAGTGTTGGAATGGGGCGGAGTGGAGAGTCGGGGTAGGCAAGGCAACGGATGTGGCTGCTGATCCCGGCTACTAGGAATAGTGTGAATAGTATAGTGGGAAATCGTATCTACGGCAGTCGGATGGTGTGTCGGCGGGTGAGAGTGTAGGGATTAAGCTGGCAGCTAGTCCAGCCGTCGAGGTGGGTAGATGAAGGTGGACTGTGGGGAGAGATAAGGTAAAAGGGAATTGTTGTGCTGGTTGGGAGACTCCGGTCGGTATGGTTGAACGTGGAGTTATCGCGTGGTACGAAGGACTACGCCGTGTCTGGCCTCCCGGGTGACAGGTTGGAGGACCTACGTGCGAGGGTGAACAGTTGATTTAAATTTTCCGAGAATGTGGGCGATCTTTACGCATCTGATTTTTCCTTTTTTGGGGGGATGTTTTGGCTTCAGGTGTCTCTTATGTGGATTCCGTCCTTCCGACACTACCCTAACCACTAAACTCATTTTAAATGAAGAAGTTGTTGGGTTTGTATTTACCCTTGTCACCTTCACATCCTTGATTGGGGAAAGATTATTGCACATTACAGTCACGGAATAGCTGTGTCATTGCCAGCGCTCGAAGTAATTCAGAATCTGCTGTGGGCTTGTTTCGGCAAACCGGAGACTCTGTGTTACGCGTTTACAAATTACTCCACAAAGAAAATTACTTACATACTGATTCATAATTTTTAACAAAGTCACGTGACTCGTCATAATTATATACTACTCATTTCGTATCGGTTTCAGTTCGTGACCTCATTACGCGAATATGTTTACTTGATCGCCTCGTTTACAGAATAATCCGACAGCTATCCCAACACGAACATGTGTGCCCTTAAGCCTAGGTTGTACCACATAAGGAGATTATTACTTGCACGTATTCTCTCGAATTTGCGCTAATCATTCAGACAACAGCCGAATGACTCAACTCTTTATCATTTTTACCGATATCATATCCCCATTTGCTGCAGGTAGAACGTTTGAGCATTCACGTCCACTCAACATCATATATTATATTCTTCCCTACGACTATGGGTTTCCTTTATTTTGGGCATGGCCTTCTGATATGAACTGATGTAATGTATTTTGTCTGGTACTAGTGTGACCTGATCGAACGGTAATTATAAGGCGGGTCACAGTGTTGTTCGCCTACCTTCTATACATTATATGAATACTCATCTATTCATTGTAGTATATGTATGAACTTTGTTCAGTCAATGTTGACTGGTATGTGCCACTTGGATGGTCGCCTATTTTTCATTTTTGCATACCACTCTGTTATGACCGTCACTGTTCTTCAAGCAGGAAACTAACATTGTCCTCACTTCATAGGTTAGGACGGTAGGGGTTTATAGGACGGATTTAAAATGGATACCAGCATGATGCTAATGATACCAATACGGTCCAAGCCGTCCCTTTAAACACTTCTCACGTCAAGTCTTGGAAAATGGCGTAGAATGGTACTTGACCAACCAATGGGGGGGGGGGTCGGGTCAGAGAAACCATTCATCCCTAGTTTGATGACCTAACGCACAACAAGTACTGAACAAGAAAAGACCTAGTCTTGTGTAGGGAAGATGATACTTGATATTCCCGATTAACCTGCTTGCCTATTTACACCACTCGACGGAATTTCATTCTGCAGTGCGCCCACGTACTCTCTTGTGTTTCGTGTTTGTATCTCGTCTTTCGAATTGCAATCTGCTTCCAATATTGATGAACCCAATCACTACACTGATAGGGAACACCACCCCTGCTCCGGATATTCACTATGTCCGTGAATTGGTTGGGCCGTAACATCTGTACCACATCGGGAACATCGAGGATTGCCGTTTAGCAGTTTGGGACAATTCAAACATGATTCTTCTCAACCTACCACGCCCCCATTTTTTTTTTTTGGGGGGGGGGGGGGTAATTTGTACAGACGATTATTTCAGACGTCGGGTCTTCCCCGATTTTCTTGTGTAGACAGATGAGAACAATCCACCTTCAAGAAGGGCTAAGCAATTATCGTCTTAACGCAAGTACCCGTCTTAGGGCCTTCCCCTTAATTAAGAAAACAAAAACCCAACAACAACATTAGTTCGTCGCTGACATATTCGGTGTCCCCCACCGGAATAATTGCCACAGTGAAAGGGTGTGTCACAAGGAATCGGGTTGATATGAGAACAAGGATTTCTATTTTTTTGCCCGTACTCCTTTAAGTGTGATACACTCCGCTCTGTCCTGGTGCGCGAAGTTACAACATCATCAGAACGCAATCAGGCCACAGGATTTGGAATCAATACGTCCAAAACAGAAACAGGGTGGGTCCAAACCGGAATCAAGGTGTCGAAAAAACAGAAACAGGGTGTCAGAACCAAAGCCAACGTCAAGAAAAGCAAGAACGCAACCCGGCGTAATGAGTCCTTGTCGCAATATTTGTTTAGCTAAGTAGTGAGATGAAATGGTGAGGAGAAGGGGCGGTGGGGTTTCTTGTGGTTGAAGAGTTGGAGTGTGAGAAGTGTGTTAATATAGCTAGTGTAAAGGAGTCACGTGGCGGTTTGATGAGAGTGGGTGTGGGACGTATGTAGATAGAGTGAGTGTACTTACTGGAGGGTGAATGCGAAGAGAGGGTAGTGAGTCAGCGAATCCATTAACAGTACCTAATACGAAGACTGGTCTTTCGTGGAGTGACAACCTACATGTACTTAGTCGATGGACTCTCATTTAACGAACAATTATGTAATGGAATGACGATTAAATAGAAGACACACTTTCATTGGCCTTTTCGCATCTTGAGAAACGATTCCACAACCCCGCATTTTTGGCCAAGGTTAATTCATCCTGTTCATTATGGCATGCATGAGATGTGAGTTGAGCCTATGCATTGCACAAGAGTGGCCTAGCGGAGTGGCAGCGGGACCTGCCTCCCACCCTCCCTCCTCCCCGTCGGAATACTTCCGCATCTTGTCGGTTAGCCCGAGATGTGGCTACACACCTCGACTAGTGCCGATTGCCCCGACAGAATTATTATTTCCAACCTAGGCCTGGTGAAATTCTTCTATTACAGCTGAAATTCGCACGCCTCTTAATTATATCTATTCTTCACTTAAGTTTGGATCAGTATATACATCGTCACCTATCCATCCTAACTATACAAAGTAGCATAGGCGTCCATTATTATGATTCTTTGGAATGTCCCTGGAAGAGATCAATGCTACAATTCTTTGGGGAGGAAAAAAAGAAAATGCAGGGGTTGACGTAGGGTGGGACTCGAAAATCTTTTGATCAGTCCAGGACCACTCGTCGGGGAACTTGCCCCCCCCCCCAACCTTCCTCCACACTTACAGTGCAGCCCGTGAATTCGTGCACCTTACTGGCTTATTTGACACTTGATGGACTTCATTTGTTTTATACATGTAGTTCATCGAGTGGATTGCTGTAGCATTTCTGTAATCTTTTCAACATGCTGTACAACTAATGCAGTGAAATGGGAGATTGTGTGTTAATAATACCCGGGTACTATGGCATGGAATGTTGAATTATGTACCCTCTTCTAGATGGATTAAGACGAGACCTAAAATACAGGTACTGAAACAATAACATTGTCGAACTATATGGAGTCTGCAATTCTTGTGCAATGTCATGATCAGTACACACATGGAAATAGACTTTGTGCATGTAAACAACTAACGCTAAATGGTTTAAAAAACAATCAATGATTTCCTAATGTTCCCATATATTCCTCAAAAAACGACCCTTGGTCTACTGCACTACTTTTTCAACAACCCCGAACAACAAACTATTCTTACTTAACTCTTGAAATTCAGTTTCTTCTTGGTTCTCCGACTGACGCCGATAAAAAAGAACAAGTGTTCACTTTGGCGTATATGTGTATGTCACACCTTTTTTGATAGCCGAACATTCCTTCAACGACCCACAAGATTACACAAAATTGGCGATAAACACTGACATACGTTGTAGAACTTGACTATTGACCCCAGCCAGTCTTCATTTATAGAGATAATTAGACAACACTAGGAAGGCGCTACTAAGAGCAGGTCTTCCATGCCTCGCCTAAACAAATACAGTAGGAAAGGGACAACAAAACACCTATCGCTGAGTGTTATCCGATGCCAAGTGAGGACATATCGATTCCCGTATAGACTCTACCACCGCCCTAACCATTCCCCCCAACCAACACTACTGTTTGCCCAATTACCATTTTAAACTAGAATGACAAGATGGTAAGAAACAAACAGCTCCTCGCCTTGGCAGCACAATCCAGACATTCCTACCAAAAATATGTATATAGCCGAAAGAACATGGCAAAAACTGCCAATGTAAGCTTGCATTCAGATCCTAGAAATCACACGCTTCAAGTGAATGCAATCTGGGACACTAGGCGAGCGATGCGTTCCAAATCCTGATTGGCTGATCCATTCTCTGATATTTTGTTAACTCCGCGCACACAGGCTGCGAGGATTGTATCAGAGTTAAAGGAGCGCGGCATACAGGAAAAATACGGGGCTGTCGAGGTAGAGGTCATGGAGTATCATCTGACGTACTGATTCTTGTTTGGATAGGCTGATTCCTCTTTTTCAATGAGTTTGAGTTCTTTCTTTGGAAGCTTGTTCTGTTTTTCGATTGTTGGTCTTTTTCGAATGGTTGATTCCTGTTTTCGTGATGGGTTGAGGGTGTCTTTTTTCGGTGGGTTGATTCCAATTTTGATGGATTTTGTTACGTTCGCCGCACTCCGAGAATCACCAAAACGGCGCAAATGAGAATCACATTCAGAATGGAGCGATACGTTCGCCAGAGTATTCTTATCAACACTCACTGCGATGCACGCTCGTTTGCGTTAATTACCATAGTCAAACGGATTTCCGTCTGGTAATTGGACTTGTTTCCACAATTTCCGAAGATTCTTTCTTGTAGTGTTATGTCGAGGTAATTTACACCATTGCGCATTAGGAACGTGGCGATATTTATTCATAGAATGCAATATATAATGTGCATATATGAAAGTGAATCTGTTCCTATGAACAAGGGTGAAGACAAACATCAGTAACATCAGAACAAATCGCCACAGTTCAGCTAACTCGATTCATCGCATATCCGTACAGTGAAAATTTTAGGTTACAAGATTGCCGTTTTATAATCAGGCAAAGCCCCGTTTAGTGACCAATTCCAGAACCAATCTCAGTCCAAACAGGAATTTTGTGTGAATCTGTGAAAGTTTCCAAGGGGCTGAGAACATTCTGAGAAAGAAAAAAACGATACCAAAACATTTTTATTGTACAGCGCTTTGGTATATGGAAAAACGCTTTATAGAACGGTTGATAAATAACCAAGTGATGACAAAACAATTTACAATTTTGTTTCTACTTAACAATTCGCTGTACATATTGGCACGCACCTATTCTCAAATCCATTGGTGATATTCTGAGCTGTTCAAGCTTCGTTGGGCAGCAATTTAATACAAAGCGTCATATCGTATGGCAACATCCAAATCGTATATATCTTTCGTCCTGCAGTTTTCAAAAACGTCAAGCATGTATCAGTCCTATGTAGCATCTGGACATCGCATATTCCTATTTGGATCAACCCCGCATAACAGTGATCCCACCGAAAAAAGGGTGGAAAGCGTTTTTTTCTATCAATTTGAATGTGTTAAGACTATATATGAAGCAATTCGTATAAAATTAATGTTGTCGAGTATAGTGAGTATTAGGCAGTTTCCATACATTAAAGGTCATCAATCGGCCGCGTAGCTGGAGGTATGGTTAAAAAAGGGGACGACACGATGGTAAACTTCTCATTACTAGCGAACACCTCCTCACCTTCACAGCATCGAATGACTTTTTTTATTTTGTATTCCACAACCAAAACACGTGGACTCGTCAAATGAATATTAATTTACTCAGTTTCCATTTCAGTTCGTGACCTCAAGTATCCGCCGGATATGAAGAAAGTGAACATCATCAAATTATGGATAGAAAAAACACAGCATGTAGGAGTTCAACTAAGTGGGTTTATGTGTTCGGAACTTCGGGACTATGGCAACTAGAAACACGTGCGGCTTGTAGCGATGTGTTGTGACGTATTCCCTCAATTTCGCTATTTATTTTTTTACAAGGAGGAAAAATCCCAACGTTTCTCATCGTTAGTAGATCATCAAATCATTTTTTTTTTGTCACTTTCCGCTTCAGTAGTACCCAATATAGCTGAGTCGTTGCCGGAGCAATTATGCAGTAAACAATCATTCGACGCCTGATACTGTTCGAGGTTCTATCCAGTCGCCAGAGCAGTAAGCAGTAATAGAGCTATTAATAGAATGAAAGCTTAATGCTTGTGTGAAATATCTGAAGGAAGTCTCATGACTCCTCAGATGATTATATTTTAGTTCTGGTTTCTGTTGTAGGGAAGGGCACGGGTCGATGTCTATGTAGTTAACTCCGCTGGCATTCACGTTTAGTGAATAGAACAGTTTTGCAAGTCGTATTTGATTAGGTAAACCAAGGAGCTAAATATAACTAAATGAATAGGAGATGAGTAAAGCAATGATTGCTGTTAAAGTTGAGACTTAACTCTCCCAAACGAGGGCCTTTCCATGTTACGACCGGGACAATCACGCATGGCATACAAAAGTGTGTGTGCGCTTCCATTACACACAGTCAATTGCATGCTAGGGCACCTCAGCGACATTATTGTTTGTTGCGCGCCTCCCGTGTCAATGCGCAATGATAAATATTATTGCAAAATGATATCCATTTACAAGAAGACATTACTACTTTGCAGCCGTGCAACAATAGCTTTGCAGGAGTAGTAGGCCTAGGCTAGGCACTAGGGCTGCAAAGATTCACATTTCAGAATAGTGAAAGGCAATGATGAATGAAAGTGTTGCATTTGTGACACCAGTGTTGTTATGGTATCAAAATGTGTGTGTGAAAGTAGGATAGGTGTGGCGTAGCCTTATTAACGCGGACCTATAAGTTAGGCCAACTCCGCCGTGCTTGTCTGTCTTGCATGGACTATGCAAACACCAACTAGCTGCTATCCTGCAATATGGGGCAGCAGCACGCAATATTGAACAGTTAAAGACCCGGAATTCAATATTTCAGTTGGCAATGACGGCATCAGTTTATTTTTATCTAGATGATTGAAAGTGTAATGGTTCCAATTGGAATGGTTCATGTGCCACAATTACAATTTGAAGCGTCGTATGAAAGATGAACGCAAACCCTTCTGTAACATGGACCATTTACTAAAAATGATGATATGGATTAGCATTCGTCCGTCTCAACAAAAAACTGCGTTTCGGAAGAGTTACCTGATGTGTTGAAAACTTTTCAGGAGAGCTGACATCGTCGATGGGCTTTACGAACGAGCGGAGGCAACTCCAAAGGCATTTCTAATTTGTTATGATATTACATGTATAGATCCCAAATGATGAGGCATACTCCAAACGGACAAGCTAGAGATTTTGCAAAATGTAAATTAGTTTCCCACATCGCATTCAAGAAGGTTGTCTACGAACCAAGCCAAGAACCCCCGAGCCGTGCGAACAATATTGGCCATATGAGAGTCCAGGGGAGATTATATACAGGAATGAATGTTTTTCAGCAATTCAGAGTGCGTTGTCAACAATCACATTACTAAGATTGCTAACTTTCATATTTTTTTACAATCCATGAAATGATGAAACTTATAAAAGACTCTATATAGACTAAACAAGTAAGCCTCTGTTATTACCGGATACTAGATGTACGACCCAGCCCAGTGCATAAATTTGTAGCCATAGACCCACGACTACCTCACTTAAAAGACAAGCAAAAATGGTAGGACTGAAATCAAATATTCCGGAAAGGCCAGGCTCTGAACCTTATGACTCCGTCAACTGTATAGTAGTCTTGTATTGCTTCCACTAAGTATAACCACCTCTTCAGTTGGTCCTCCTCCTTCTAACCCACAGCCTCATCAGGGACGTTGCCAATTTTCTCATTGACCTATATTCTGTATATAGGATAGGCTATTACCGTATATTAAAACTAATTGTGGAAATGTAGAACCACCCAAACTATATTCGGAGAGCTACTGTCACTTCCCCTGAAACTTTGGGCCAATCCTTTCTGCCTGTGAGCATGGGTAGAGGGAATATGTCCTAGCACACTGACTGAAGAGCGAGGCGAGGTTTGCATGACGTCACATCGAAGAACCGCCTCGATGCATGCATTCTATAATCAATCACGGTAACTCGTCACTATAAAAAAAAATAATTGCTATCTGTCGATATACTTCTAATCCAGTGGATTATTTTCGTCATGACGTCATACAAACGGAGAATTCCAAGGCATTGCAAAAACAATAAAAAACAAAAAAACAACGAAACTACGAATGGCCGTCTTGCACAACGCTTCCACTGTAAATATCACGCCCCATATATTGAAACTGATTATTTATTTTCAAATTGCCCCTCCAGTTCAATAACGCTAGTTTCACGAGAAAGACGGGATGCTAGAATAAAATATGAAGTGGCACTTAAATCAATTGAATGATTATATACCCTTGCCCTAAGCATTTCTGGATTAAAATGCAATCCTTTTTGTGGGTCGCCTCTCAGGTTAATAGAATATTTCTCCGTCCAATTCCACAGTCTGCTTGCTTGCCTATAGATGGAGTTGGTGAAAACATGACGCCTTGACTCGCATGTGCGTCATTTCCTTCCGCCGGTCGTCACAAAGCTGACTCAGGTGTTTTCAGGTTTCTTCGATTATGCACATAATAATAGGAGAGGCTGGCAGAGTAGTGGGTCATCTTCACGGATTTAGAGTGTTCCGGTGTTTCACTTGGATAGAATGACAATTTGACCAAACCATCTGGGGTTACAGGGGAACATCATACGGTTGACAAGTTCATAAATGGAGCCAGTGACATCAATGTCCTCCATGCCCTGCAGGATATAATATTTGAATAATTAACTAGTGCACTTACGCCGAGTTGTACAGGTGCACTCCACATATCACCTCGGTAATTGGAACAATTCGTTGGCCCCACACGAACGTTGGTATATGTTGCAGCGAAGTGAGCTTTAAAAAAAGTAGCACCTCAGTTTTCACCTTGCCAGAGCATCATTGCAATTACTGACACCTCATTTTATTTTTCAAACACGAAAGTGGGCAAACTATGCAGTTAACGTTTCGTTAGCATTTCTATTGTAAGAGAGTTGTGTGTAACAATTCGCTGACCTGTGTAAACATGCGGCGCCATATAACTGTTTATAATTGTTCCAATCTGGAGACTGCTGAAATCTAAACGGGCGATCCCTCCCCCCTCTAGATTTCAGCAGTCTGAAACTGTGTAAGTAGATGGACAGAGGTCATGTTATCCAGAGTACATTTCCTACTGCGTTTAGGCGTTAGCTGTTTCAATAAGTGTTTAAATTACAATGGCAATTTCAGTTTGCAAGTAAAATGGATGATTGCGTGCACACATAGTTCTAGCGCATGCTCGTGTTGAATTCGTTTCGATTCACTGATCTACCGAGCATTTGGGAAAGTGCGTTAATTAAATATCCGTGGACCCGAATCACAGATGGGAATATTAGATTATCAAAAATTCCTGATTACAGAATCTACGGAACTTATTTATACAACTGATGAATTAATGCGTTGGTGATTAGCATTAACCTACGAATAACCCATTCATTTCCCTGCCGCAAGAGGAACCCGTTGGGTATTCGGGCCTACCCATTAACGATTAACTGTCACATCTTCTGGCTTCTTTCCGTGTATTCATGGAATGGCTGCGTCATAGCCAACGGCTCGAAAGAATCATGCATCGGTCTTGTTCAAGTGATGTTTTGGGGTTACATATCGGTCACACTTGCTTGTATGGAACATTTGTTGGAGGTTTTGACTACGTAGGCCTATGTTGTTTATTGATATGTAAGCAGAGCCGTATGATTCATAAACTGATCTTTTCAGTATCAGATTCAGTTCTTGTCCACAATACCGTATATATTGGAACACTGAAAGTCTCAATCATGGTTAGAAGCGTGAAAATATACTCACGGGAAAATGATACACAGTCATGAAAACGTTGAAGTTAACTCTTTTTTAGTAAGTCTCAAATCATTCATATGTAAATTTCATTTCAGGAAGAAACTAAACCAAGGGAATTAAGGTTGGGCTTATAATATTTCATTAGATAGAATCTTGTTTTGTATTTGATATTTTTTTTTTTTTTTCATTTCACAAGAATATTATGTTTTGTTGTCTGTGTGACATTGTGTTAGCTCTTCAGTAAGTTACTCGGTAAGTTTGGTGGTCTGTTGAAGTTTTCCCGGTCAAATGCTCTATAGCTGGTTTCCAGCTATGTACTCAAGACGTACATAATATACCAGTCTCTTACACCGACAATCAAGCATGTGCGCATGGTTGATTTATTACGATCCGGCTGGTCGATACTTTGTGGGCTACTAACTGGTTTTCCCATCAAACTTATTTTGGCCATTTTCTACCTGCCACTTGTTCCCCTTCCTTCAAACTTCCAAAGTTTACGTCTCATGTCTACTTCTCAGTATCTCATTGGACTTGTAATCTTTTGCTCTATTTTAATCCGAGTCATTTCCTTTTTTATTGTATAATATAGTCGCATTAATATCCAATGAATTATGCTACCTACCTCCAATTACTTCTAAGCACGACAGCCTGTGACGTTTTTTGCTAGCTTACCCAATTACTAGAACCCTGAATTCTCCAAACGGATTCTCTCTGATTGGTGATCTGTATATTACAATTTCTGCGGCAAATTTCCGGCCGATTTGACAGCTCTTTATCACATCGCATCAGCGCTACCGCTTTTCAATCAGTTGGATCTGTAACCGACGCTATGTTGTTTTGTTTTTTATTCAGCTCATGGTTTAAGTATAACAATATATTAAGAATTTTATCGTAAGGTCTGGGTAAGAATTATTTAATAGAGAGAATTCTCATTCAGAGGTATAAAATGGCCCCAAGTCAGTGGATTGTTCGTTTTTTGGTTTGGCGTGAAGGGTCACATGTACGGGCGTGGCTTTACAGTCACTAGTGAAGGAAAAAAAAACGGAATGCTGAGGAAATATCAGTATATAGACATGGCTTTATCATAGATACAAATGTGCCCGGTCAGTGCCATATTTTGCAATCTGGGGTACCCTCGAAGCAAACAGGCAAATCTCGCGCAAACTAGGGTTGGCGTCGCTCACGCACTATCTGTGGGGATCATCCCAGTTTGAGAGCGTACCATGTGGGGATCAACAGAGGAGTGTGAGAATCGCTGTGTTACCACATGCAGAACCCCTACAATATTGATTGAGAATGTCGAGTTCATAATATAACAATTTGTTATGGTGATGTCGACGGAATTGTGCTGCTCATGACAAACCTCTTTCGCTTCATAAAATATTCCGAAAAAGGTTCCACATAATGTACTCAGTCCACGACATGTGTTAACTCATACATCATCCATAGGCGTCAAATCATGTATCCACGAACTCAATATAACGTTGAAAACCAAAGTAACGTATAAACATGGTGGAACACATCAGCGTGATCCCCAATAATTAATGCAACGATACTGAAAGTTCTATTAAGGAGGAAGCTTACTGAATTCCCAGAAAATTCCCAAGGACTGAATTTCAGTGACGACGGCGTACTTGACACCGTAAGTAGTCATGTTGTTTGTCACGTCAGCACTGTCGTGGCAGATTGCATCAAATGAGACAGATCGACGGTCTTATTATGCAATGACTCCAGTTTGTCGGATTTAAAGGCGGCGTCAACTATTTCTCCATTCGGACGATAAAACATTGATGAAACTCCCCCCCCGTGCAACCCAAATCTCCCCGACTAGACACTGCCGCTTACACTGTCCGCGTGATGTGTTATGTGGTTGAAAACAACGAATACACCTAATCTAACACGTCCTTAAGCTAACATTGCAATGATTGAAGTAGCACCAACATGAATTCAAATGTTTATATCATCTGCAGTGACCATTTGAAGTCAGAATTGGTTCAGCGGATTGCAACAGAATGTGGTACATTTAGGTAACCCTTTTCACTTTCAGTCACCAGTTGTATTATTTTCCTCACTGAACTACATATAATCTGATCGGACAACTTACACGTGGGCCTATAACTAGCAACGCTGGTATAGATGTAGTGGGAGTATAGTAGGCAGACAGAAAATATGGGTAGCTTTAAACTATTACTTTTATTAAATGGAAATTCTGGAAACTGTCCTTGGCTCGCGGCAAAGCAATGCAACCTGGTGGTGAAAAAGCAGCTATTCCCCAGAAGTTTTTTTTATGTAAACATTGCCTGGAATGCATTACACTGTACTTGTTGGAGCAGCGTCACACAAATCTTTGAAAATTTCAGTAATGACTATTTGGGGTTAACATTGGTTAGTGGATTGCAAGAGTCGGGACACATATAGTGTATTGGTAGCGTTCATGCAGCAGAAACAGGTCGATTTCGTTTGTGTTGACAATTATAGCAACGCCATCAACAGCGGCAACGACAGTTACATCGAGCGGCAGTGTTTGGCAGAGGGTGGCGACAGTGAATACGGCTACACCAGCAGCAATAGCAGTAGTCTTGTGTTAAGACGTTGATATTCCCCTATTACCTGCTGCTTCATACCCGACACGACGAGATTCCTGCAGTGCGCCACCATCACAGTCTGCACCAACCATTCAGTATCAACGTCTTGTCCAAACGGAAAACAGCGATTCTGCTTCCAATACTGGACGAAGCCAATCACAACACCGATAGAAAACACGCCCCGCTTCGGATTGCCGTTAGCCTTTGACAATTCAAACACGATTCTGCTATTCATTTATTGCATTTGAAAACCCAGCAGTCTGCATGAATCAACCGGCACCGACTTTGACTCAGTTCGTCCTTGAATTGGCTGCAATAATATGTACAGGTGAATTGCTCGAAAAACGCCTGTGGAGATTTTGTTTTCATTCGCTGTTGCACCGAGTTATTGGCGGGACCAGCGGGCGGTGCGACGTCCACGTTGATTGCGCAATCGAACATTTTTCCTTTTACTGAATTACGGGGAATGGCCATGCCTTCAGAAAATCACCCTACTCATCTGATCCTGAATTGTTTCGACAACCTCCAACCTAGTTTTTCGTCATACATTAAGCGAATATTATTTTTTATTTCCAATTTGAGGCTCCAGACTCGTGCGGCGATACTAACAAACTGCAATATACGCCTGCGCATCGCTGAATACAATAGCTTCGGTTCATTCTATAGGCTTTACCTGCATCATTTTTGATAAATCCTCATTTTCAGTAATGTTAGAGGTGAATAAATAGTTTAGGATTTCCTGTAAAACATTGATGACCATTTTGTAGCGATCAATCGCAGAATTTATCCAGGGCTGTTTTCCTCCTCCATCCATATCAACGCCTGTGTACTGATGATCGACATCTTCCTGACTTGTAAATAGCAGACTCCATCCCTTTTGGGGAATTGTCGAACGAAAACCCGGCAGACGATATGTTTGTATTATATACGACTCCTGGTATATATACTATCCATTGCATGATATCACAACTGCTTTCGCCTTGAAGCGTCCACACAGAATGAAAGGAAAAGGGTGGGTATTCTGTACGTAGGCTGAAAGATTTCGAATTCGGTTAAGAAACTACGAAGCTACGACGTCTACTGTGTTGTTAATCATTCTTCGCTGGACGCACACCGTGCTATGGATATCTATTTAATGGCGGAGCACGTTTCAACCACAAATGTGGCTCCACTCCTTACTCGACCAGAAACCGCGCCCCACTTGGCATTTGACAAGACGATGATCAGCCATCGGGCTGCATATTTATACAGATGAGGACAATTTAGGTTCAGGAATGGCGAAAAACATAAATCGTCCTAACCAAACTACAATAGCTGATGCAACTGCGGAGATGTTCGGTATCAGTGCAGCAACGACAGCCATAGGTTTGCGCATGGCGAATATGAACATCAGCGGACGCGATAGAGGTGGTAGAGATCCAAGTCGCAGCAGATGTAGCGTCGACACTGCAGAAACGACAGCTGTGGCGACCGTACAGTGAAAGTAGCTGATGCATCAAAAAGCTCGCCAGTGGCGCGCGAAACGGCAGTATCAGCGGCAATATATGGCATTGAATGCGACATGTTAGTGTGAGAACACCGGCAGTTGTGGGCTGGACGTATAACATAGGATGTGATTTTTATATAATAGAATAAAACAATGCCCCTCTTCGATGTCGCTTATTGCAACACACATTTTATAGGTATCCGTTTTCTGGGTAACAATTGAACACATTAGGACCGCGGATTTTGTTAAATATATTCGTCGACTTTACACAGCTTGGTATTTCGTAAAAGACTTTTCCTTCTTCCTGGCTACTCCTCAAATGCTCTTTCTTCCTTAAGGTATTTGTGGTCATTCATGTTGTTTAGTAAGAATTGTATAGCTACAAGGTATCGGATCACACTGAGATTAACTACGATCATTAGAACTCACACCTAGCAGTTCAAGTCAGTCACCATTGTATGCAATTTATCACTAAATGCATATCATCCTCAATTGGCCCCGCCACACGTAGGCCTACAACTATAAGCAACGCTGGTCTAGATATAATTGGAGAAAATGAGGCCTCGCTGGTTTAACAAAAAAATATGTTTACATACAACCTGGTGGTGACCTAGCACTGTTCCTTACTCAGTGTGAACACACAATTCCTCTAACACTCCTGTCGCGGTCATTATTGGTATTCCAAAACAAGTCCATTTGCAAACTTACCAAGACATCCTTTGAGTATTGTTTGAAACCTGTATCGATATATGAGATGGAGAGAACGCTTGCCAGTTGATGTCTTAAAAGTCCAATTGCCATGGTAACAGGTTTCCTCCTAATCTCCATACCCAATTTGCAGCGATCCACTCCGTGAGGCTTTTTATGTGGTCTCTTAATGTTGCCACTAGCGAGTTACAATTTGAACTCATAGGTTCATTCATGGCTATGAGATTAGAGTTGTTGATATAAACATTGCCTGGGATGCATTAACATTGTAATAGTCAAAGCAGTTGCAACGGACCGTGATACGTTATAGTACTAGGTACGCTCCACCAGCGGACCGGGCCGATGTTTGTTTGTAAACAACGGTATTACGGGAATAGCGCGGAAGTACTCAGGCGGCAGATAGGTGGCGACAATAACGGCAAGGCAGCAGCAGCAACAGCAGCCTACAGCGGTAATGACGGTAGCAGTTTGCAGCAACCAAGACGGTGATGACTTTGCAATAACGGGCCCCCGGGGGGAAGATTTGCGCCAGCGACGCGCCAGTTTGCAGTTGGGGCCTTGATTGCGGCAATGGTAGGGATCTAAGTCGCAACAAGTATAGTGGTCGACAACAGAACGGCAGGAGTGGCGACAGTGCATTGACAGCTGATGCATGAACAAGCGCAGTAGCGTCAACGGCAGTGGCGCGATAACGGCAGCAGAGCTGATAACGGCATACAGCACCATAAGGTATCGGATTGCAATGTATTTGCGACAAGCATCACAGTTATTACTGTGAAGTCTGAGCACAGGTCTTTGATGTTATAATCAACAACAATAAGGTCCTCCTCAGCGGCAACAAGCTAGATAATTGAATGCGTGGGACATCGGAACGGCATAAGGTCGCGGCTTGTTGATCTATTGGGCGATTCACATCTTGGTATTTTGCGAAAAATATTCCATTCTCTTGACTACCCTAAATGATTTGCTTCCATACTAAAGATTGGTGGTTCATTCACTGTTGCAATGTTTACAAGAAGTCATAAGGTTATGGGTTAACATGGGAATGACTTGTGAACATTTGAATAGCCTTGGCATTCAAGTCTCGTCACCAGTTGTAGTCCGAGTTATAAAAACCTCTAAAAACTACATATAACCTGATTCACAAAAGTTGTCATTAATGTCATCATGCACGTCGATGAACTTTTCAATTGTCCACTAGCTAAACACTGCTGCAATTCAATTAATGAGAGAGTTTCTTTCCATGACCTATGACTATTGGTAATTCACTTTCGTTGTAAAGTCCAGCATATTAGATCTTCGGAAGTATAAGCAACTCGAATAAATACTTTTAAATTGTTCAAAAGTGACGACTCACTGTACGATCTGCCTTGATCGATCTTGGTGACGACCATGACCAAACGTGTGGAGGTAGATAACTTCACAGAGGCAAGTGGTGAGACAATGAAAAGGTAGGCCTTGGCCATTAACATACCGTTTTAATTAGACTAAAATGTAAAATAGTCAATTCGTTGATACTCGAATTGTACCTTTTTTTCACTGCTGTAATAATTCCTTCATGAATTATTTATTCAAAGTTGAATATATCCACGTAATTATGCGTACTGCAGTTCGGAGAGTAAGTTTTTACCAGTGTCGTGTTTGAGCTATTTCACATAGCTTTCAGTTCAGTTCATAACATATTACCACAGCAATGACGACTACACCTAGTCACTACGGACCAACCAGAAAAAAGTAGTGAACTTTTCACCACCAATTAGAATATTAGACAGAAATACAAGCTACACTGATTTGGAGATATCAATGCTTCCTTCCCCCCTTACATGCTCTGACGCCTCCTACTGAAAGTTAATAACAGAATTGCTGAACTACGATGCACGAAGGTTAATTCACATTTTGTCAAAGGTTTTTCAAATGTGGACAAAGAGGTCTCTCACGTTTCTTAGCTTTTTTTTTGGAATTTCCAGTTCAAAACACGTATTTATTTTCTTGTCAAATGGGCAATTTGTAAGGACGTACATCCCTTGTCACCTTTCCCGATCATTCACCATAATTAATTTTAGGGGCGATAACTGGGGAAGCTGTCCTGCATTTGTTTCGCATGAGGACATTGAATAACACAGACGCCATTGCCCCTTCATTTGGCTACATGCTTGCAGTTTTATTTTAGGAACATGTTTGTTGTTCTATATCATCACAGTTTTTGCACACCATCGCCCACATATCACGTTGTCAATACCCATTATCAAAGTCAAAGTTTCACAAGCTCCGGTCACTCGATGTCCTTGCTATTCCTGCAAACTCCTTTCTGTATGCATAGCAATTCCCGATTCACTTCGTCAATATTTTCATTCAGCTTCGCTGTCTCTTGTACTAAATAAACTAATGTTAAAAATGGTAACATTTTAATAGGGCTGGGTAATGGTCATAGCTCGGTATAACAGCAATAAGAATTTGTTGAAATTTGACGATTTTTCTAAGGAAATAAATGGGTCTCAACTGCCGGATTTAGCCCCTTTTCATGAAGACCGAACATGGACGCATGATTAGTGTATGTTATTGTAGATATCATATTTATTACTTTAAGAGATGCAATGATTACTTGTTTAAAATCCTTACTAGATTTCATTTCACATCGTAACAAACAGCGTAAATTATCCGAATATTTCCGCATGGCGCTACATTTTGGAGCTATGGCAACATGTGGAGTTACGTTAAAAAGTTGAAACATGTTAAACATGGTCACCGCTTTTTCTCGTGTCTAGACTGGATCAGAATGAGAACGACTACATCTGTGTCTCCTCGTTTTTATTTTCCCACCTACGTAATCGAATTGGTACTCATATTTAGTCAGGCTTCTCGTTTAAATTAACATTGTAATTGTATTTTTGAACGTCTGGTTCCTATAACATTGTAGACGATTCTAATCATATATCATATATATATATATATATATATATATATATATATATATCTATATCTATAGTATATATATATATATATATATTATAAAATATATATATATATATTAATATCTATATATATATATATATAGATATATAATATATATATATATAATATATATATATATATATATATTATATAATATATATATATATATATATTATAATATATATAGTAATATTATATAAGATTGGATTAGATCCGAAGAGAGAAATGCCTTGGTCATTCTAAACCGTCGTGATGTCCTAAGACGTCAACACGTTGGCAATTTATCATGTTTACGGATGCTCTCATCATTTCGTCAACAGTGGCGCGAACCCAAGGATAAATGTTGAGAAATCAACTGTTTCGCGTGTGGCGTAGTCCTTGAGACATTATCATACACCCGAATCATATCAAGATATCAAGGTTTCACAGAAACTTCAATGAAAAAAACTTCCGTAGTAAACCGAGCATGTCTGGTAAATTGTACTAGTTGTTTCCCAACCTGTTGCACGAATCGATTGATAATTTCGATTCCAAATGCACGTCCTACAAACGACCTCGTAATTAATGAAATCTCGCCTTCAGATCATGCAAGCTACGTCAAAGCTACGCAATGCGGGAGTTTAATCAGGACTTTCTAGTAGCCTATTGTGTTTATATTGATGTACGTTGAATGAAACAGTAGTATGATTCTCAATTAGGTGTGGGAAATGGAAATGATTATGACTGAAAACTTGGTGAAATAATGTTTTTCACTTGTTCACTGTTACATGTCAGGGAAATAGTTTTACTATCGTGTCAAACTACAGTGGATTTCGTCGAATCTGGGAATATTGATATGAAACAGCGCCAGCCTCTTTGTCTGATTGTTATTGATCGTGAAATAGAGGTGCGTGCGTTCTGTGATGATCTACATTGTATCTTATGTTCCACTGAGCCTCTCCGCCTCATTATCCCGAACGGCGAACATGATTCTGAAACACAGACCGGTTATTCCAGTTTGCGTTTAGCCTCGAGGTAGCCGTGTCCATTGCTGAGGGATCGGTCAGCAGTATAATAGTGAGTGGTTCACGACATAGAAAACTGACGGCGGAAATATGCGCTTCAGTAGATGATTGCATTGATCGGTGTGTGAACGCAGGAAAGGCAGGCGAGAGCAGCGTATTGTGGTTAGTATAGTTCAGTTTGTTTTAATCAGGAAGGGACTCACGAGGACTCATGGACGGCACGGAACACAACAGCCCGGGGAGAAGAAAAATATAACTGTACCCTATTCCTGGAAAAACACTTCGAGAATGAACAATATGTTAGAAGAGACTAGACCACTCATTGATGACTTGAGAGTAATACATCCGATTGTCTATTCTGCAGCAATTATCACGGAGCTTGAGATAGTTCCCACTATTAGTGGTAACATTAGAATAATCGAAGGAGTAGTTGATAGAAAGGCAAACGAGGCCTTGGACAGTTCTGAAGCAGACGAATTGTAATCAACTCGAACTGAAGGAATGTTTGTGGGGGTTTATTATACTCACGCTTGGATTGAAAACATATACCAACCGGAAGACCATTTGGAGATGTGGCCCAAATTCCTTCAAAAGGTAAATTTTGTCCGGAAAAGGCAGCTCCGCCATTTTCAGTTTACGCAGTTCTCCTAAACCAAAATCAGGCGTACCAATCCCAACATAAAGAGGCACCGAAATTATCCAGGTCTATTAAGTGCAATGTTAAGAACCCTGTACATATTCTGACTTTCACTGATCGTTCCCCCGTAACTGGATCCAGCAATGTACCATCTTGTCTATAACGTTTCGCTCACCGCTAACATTGAGTAAAAAAAAACATGCACGATGACTGTCACCGATATCCACACGCAATCTGCCTGTCAAATTGAGTTTTGGCACACTGATCGGAAGGCTAGCTACTTATATGTGGCTTTGAACTGCTCCCATCGAGGTTGGAATGAATTCGTATTCGCTAGAAGTAGAAAGGAATTCAAAAGATTCTCAAACAAATATGACCAACTCCTTCGGGTATGTTTTGCGGGAAGTATTGCTTAACCGTTTTGTAGATACCGTATTGCATATATCACGAAACAATGAAACTAGACATATGGACTTTTATTTTGGAGTAGGCACAGTGGCACGTCTGATCCAACACGCATCAACAGACCGATTGATCGTCTGGCGGCTATTGGTCAGTAATGTGACGATGGGTGACGGTACAGCGTCGTAGGAACTTGGTGTTGGAAGTCGAAAACCTCATCGGAATCTTTCTGATCACCGATTTGTATGCCCCCGCGAAATTGTATTGCAGGCCGCCTCCTCTGGAGAGTGAGGGTTGTTCACATTTAACATACACGTTCCTTGATCCCGAGGTTCGAACCACCTATGGTCCCGGTCAAGGATCACTACATTTTGATTTTTGAACGTGAGGTTTGGTCTCATCGAGGTGTGGAAACACCTCAGTGTGGAACTGAGGAACCACACTGGAGTAACTATGTGAACTATACATTGATGACTGATAGCATTAATTAACGTCGCGTATTGTATTGTTATTCAAGTCCTATATTACAAATACAGTTCAGATTGGTTCAGTGGGCAGAGGGCGCTATTGCATATTTCATCGATGCGATGGCAACTCGCCAATAAATAGGTCTGAGGAGACATTATGACAGCCACATTTCACCTCCCATCATGCAACACCTCGGCATTCCATGAGATGCATTCAGATCGACCGACTTCAGATTTCGGAGGCAGGGGCCGTCGTCAAGCCGGCCCATCACCACGAGGAGGCATGAAAAAACAATTCTAGAAGGAGGTGAGTCTTGCATAACATCTCCAGTTCACCTACCAGCCTATTGAAGCCAAATGGGGGTCGAATAAGATCCTTTTATAATTACTGGATGAAATTGACATCAGACAAATTATTCTGGACATTGTTCAGGGTACAAAGTTGAATTCGAGTCTGGTCCTCCGCCACAACGGTCATGCACTAAATGCCAGTATTTAATGCAAGTGAACGGAACCTTATGAAAAAGGAATAGACAAACTTCTTAGTAAGGCTGTTCTTGAAACAGCCTTACACACAACGGATGAGTTTTTGTCACCTATTTTTTCTCAGACCGAAAAAGGATGGGACATATCGCATGATCCTGAACCTAAAAGATTTCAATTCATTTGTGCAGTATCACCATTTTAAAATGGATACTTTACAAACAGCCTTAATTTCAATGACAAAGAATGGCTACATGGCTTCATAGGAACTGAAGGAGGCCGTAGTACTTCCCATCGCACATCTCCAGAAAATACCTAAAATTTGAGTGGGAGGGTCAGTTGTATCAATATACCTGCCTCTCCAATGGTCTTTCGTCGGCCCCGCGAATTTTCACGAAATTGCTGAAGCCCTTATTTTCCACCTTACGCTGCCAGGGACATGCATGTTGGGGTATATCGATGACTCCTTCTTTGTTCACCAATCTTATACGAGATGCCTGGAGACCGTCATGAAAGGCTTGATGGTCTTTTCCAGCAATTGGGTTTTCTCACACATAAAGACAAGTCTGTATTCGTACCAACTCAGGCGCTGGTTTTCCTTGGGTTTCAGCTTGATTCCAGGAACATGACAGTCCGCCCTACTACCGAGAAGGTAAAGGGCGTCAGCCAAGAGTTACGAGAGTTTAAAGGTCACACAAAACTACTGTTCGTGAAGTTAGCAGAAATAATTGAAATCCTCGTATCTCTACTACCAGGGGTGCAATTTGGTGGACTGTTCTACCGTCAATTGGAAGTGGAAAAGAATGAAGCATTGAAACGGGGTTTAGGAAATTTTGAAACCTCTCTATCAATTTCGCAAGCGGCATGTAACCCCTCACCGTTTGCAGTGATGGTCAGTAAAATCCCACTCAAACATCATCTTACAGGTAAGACTCGTTTAGTTGTTTGATTATGTTATTCGTTCAAATAATTCATGACAGGCAGGGCCGTCATTTGGTTTGATTTACGACTTCACCTTTCTCTGCTAACACTAGTTTATGCCAGCCTAGAGCTCGTCTAGTGATAAAACACGTCTTCATATTTCCTGTGACCAATCTCGTTATCCTTCATGTTCGTGGTTATAGCGCTATTAAGAAAGTTCAAACACCAAAACAAACAAATAAACCCATCCAGTAGGTTACTCACTAGTCAAATGAATGGTTTCTGGTCCAATACACGATTGCCACGATCAGCAGCTACATACCGCGGATGTTGAGGGTTGCATGAATCTTGAGTATTAGACATATTCAACGAGTACGATTATACAATACTGAAATGCTGAGAAGGTTAGAGTGGCAACCCGGAATATATGTAATTCGTCGTATACGGCCGGTGGGTGATGATGAATGATGCTACGAACGTCGCAATAAGTATTGGTTAATTTGGTTACGTCTGGGGCTATGGTGTTTTCCCCCCAATAAAGGTTGGTCAACAGTGTTCGGAAGCCTCGAGAAGAACTCGATATCGGCAGTGGGTAAACGGTTCGACGTGGTTATCCCGAACTTGATAAATCAGTGGATTTTATTCAATTTATATCCGAATCAGAAGAAATTCAAAATCGCAAGGATTATGAACATTTTATCGTGGGTGAAACTAGATTGAACAGTCAGTGTAGTCTGATGCTGCTGATCACAACAAGTTCGGTGGAATGGTGGTGTTTCGTATAGTGAACCTGAAAAACACAGTGGTGGCTACGTTATGAGTTGTAAGCATTCTAGGGCCTATTTATTCACAGCTGAGCATGTATCATGGATCAAAGGTAATAATATAATGTGAACGGCTCCATAGTGTCTAGCAGTACCACAGCGTTATGGATACATATCAAAAATCTGGTTGAGCAGAAAGTGCCACTGATTACAACACACAGAGGAAAAAGCCCAGATAGACACAATCTGCAGAGCAGGCAAATGATTAGATTCTAGAGGATATATAGTGAGACTATAAATTACGATTGCATTCGATCAATATGGTTGCCCCCACAGGGTTCAAGTTTGAGAAGTTCAGTCACAACGTCGGGGCAATGGCTACCAGTAAGAAAATAAGAAACTAGTATACCAAAAGTGCTGTAGCTCAAACTGCATAAAGATACGTACAATCATGTACATTATGTGAATAAATATTCAAGATCAGGAGGCCAAGAAGGCAGTTCCCGAGTACCCCCAAATGCTATATACCCAGAAGACATTAATGTTACTTAGGCATTTCCAAAGTACCTTTGTGTGATATAAATCATTAAATGGGCCTTCGGCCCAAGTGGGAAACCTGAAACCAAAAAATTCTGAAAAAACTGAAGGTACGAGCGTTAGGCACATCATCATGACTGAACATCAACACACTACACTAGCATTTACAGGTGGAGGTACATTTGAACATTTCACACATAATGACGTATATTGCCCTTCAACTGGACCTTTGACCTTGACCTCCCAAAGTCGAACATTCCCAGGGTCAATGAAAGTGTGTAGCCAAGTGTGGTCGACATCTATCCACAGATGACGGTTGGGGTGCAGAAGGCAATAGATAGATAGATAGATAGATAGATAGTAGATAGATAGATAGATAGATAGCTAGATCGATAGGTAGAGAGATAGATAGAGTGACACAAGATTTCAAGCAGAGATTCAAATAGCCTTATTGAGCCCAAAAAAATGGGATCTGGGCAAATTCGTTCAAAAACCAAGCGCATGTATTTTATAATTTCTCATGGTACCATATGGGAATAGAAGTGAACGTCTTGTTAGTCAACTGTACAGCTTCATAGACCACAGAGTGAAGTGCATTCCTGCCCCACACTAGTCCATTTAAATGCAGTGTATGTACGTTCCGATACCATGATGGCAGTTGTCAGTTGCAATCAAAACAGATGCATTGAACACAGGTAAACCCATATACCTCCGTTGAGTCAATTCGAGATGTTGATTCGAAGTGTTATACCGTACAGTCAACCGTGTCAGAATTTCTTATTAAAGTGACCTGGCATGTCGGAATGCTATATTATTTCCGCGTAGGATGTATTAGAAGGGTAAGTTGAGTATTTGTAATCAGAATAGCTAGTCCATACACGTAATTTGTTCAATGAGTATATGACTAATAGTATTCGAAAATATATCCTATACTGTGGGAAATATAGTAGTTTGCCGGTGGCTCAATTGAATAGGCTACCGGAACAAAAATAATAAGAGTAGCCTTTGGTAGGGAACATTCAAATATTCAATAACTCGTCGTAAGTTTTGCTCTTCTACACCCCTCATGCGATGCAACGTAAAACTACTGGGATTAATTTTTCCTTCGGTTTTGATAAAGGTCTAGGTATGTTGTGTTGGTAGGGTTCCTCCACTGACCGTTCGAGCTGTCCAGCCAAAAGACGATTTCCATGTGACCGGAACTGCTATATGTTGATAAGTCCGCGTCAGACAACCACCATACAAACGGGGTCTGGTCAGACCAATACCGTGATGGAAAAAAAAAAAAAATACACAGTTCTAAGTAATGAAAAAATCAATGAAACTTTGAGTAATACTACGTTATCTATATATCTCAAGTATCAGTAAAACACAAACATAGCTGTTTTTTTGTGAGTGACTTTCGGCTTACTGACTTACTGCTTACGGGATAGATAGTTTGATAGCCACCTTTATTGGGTCGACAGGTCATCCTGAGTGTAATGAGATCCATACCGGTGGATGTCAGCTAAGTGTCCCCTATTTCCTATTCGCGACGGAAAAAAACGTGTGCATGAACGATTTTGGAAAAAAATCGTTTAAACCAGCCACGTGTTGCAGGAGTTGTCTAGTACCCCCATACACCTTTGTTGATGAACCAAATTATAGAGGTGAGCTGGTACTGAAACGAGCAAAGACCTGATGGGGGAATAATGTAATGAGGGGACTAGGTGTTTCGTCTAAAGTCAACTTCGTACCTACACTAGCTGGGGTGGCTTCAATATACGAATTATACGGAAATATCTTACGAAACTTATTTTCGTATTCGATGCGCTCTCCGCAATATTACGGAACTACCAGAACTATTCAGGCATACCATTAGTTTTTCAGTGATATGTAAAGTGATCCTTCCGAATGCAACGGTGGGAGTGCAGGCCAGACATCCACCGCGTGTTAAAACAATTAGTGGCAGGTAATTGTTACTAAATCTGAATAAGTTCCCATTCAGGCTGTATTCACACAAAATAAAATGCGGAGTAAATTGACTCATTTCACCCGAGTTTCTTGTAAATTGACTCAGTAATACCAACTTGATGAGTAAAATTTCACCAATAAATGGCAACAATGAGTCAATGAGTTGTGACTACTTGTCAGTATGGTAAAAACTGAGTCACCTTATTTGCAAAAAGACGTGAAACATTTAGATGACTCATCGACTCTCAACGACGAGTCAATTTTCAAGCGGTGTTTCAGTATAGTCTGACTCATTTGTCATTCTGTTACTGAGTCAAAAGTGACATATGCGTTGGATCGGGGGTAAACGAGTCAATCTCGCGGCTTGGTGGTTTTGATTGTTGCGGGGCGCTGTCTGCGTGTACGCGATTTTCAAGCGCACAGTATATAAACGCAGATAAGATATGAGGGAATAAATGTGTTTAAATGGATTATGGACGTACCCTTTGAATTAGAAAACAGAGTAAAAAGTTATGTCTACATTCCAGAACATACTTATTATATTTTTCGAAAAGGTTATCGGATCAAATACCACAACACCAAAATACCAGCATATTATATATTTTTCCCGACGAAAAAAAAAAATCCGCTACATGTGTGATTCGTATACTCGGATCCAGTGACCACCGAAACCACGGTCCGCGGTCCCGATGTTTTATGTTTCTGGGCGGAATTGCACTAGGTGGGGTATTTAATACATTGGAATAAATAATTATTCCCACCATTAATTGATCAGCGGCATGTTTGTGAGGTTATGTGGGGGAAGGAGACCGTTGAACTAGGATAGGCTAGACTAACGTTTACTGTTAACTTTACTGTTTAATACGGCCTCTAGCCTACGTTAATAAGTTAGGGGCCTAGGCTTAGGCCTAACTTACTGTAATTTGTGTAAACTTAGGTGAACTTAGGACTAGCCTAGCCTAAGTTAAACGGTCTCTTCCCCCAACATAAAATCAAACAAACAATATAGTCGACTGATCAAATTAATGGTGGGGAATAAACGGTGTCATTGGTCATCTTCAACAAGCTGCCAACCAAAGACATATTTTATCATATTTCTATACTGAACGACAAGCAACAATATTTTTGCAGATACACTGAAATTGGATTGTGCATTCAATTGACTCTCATCCATGAGTAATTATATCTCTGAGTGAGTGATTTGAATTTTTTAAAAAATTATGCTTGGATGTGAGTATTTTACATATTGAGGAGTAATTGCGCCCAATACGTGGTTAATCGACTCACTCAAGCGAGGTGGTTTGACTCTAGGGTTGTAAATTGACTCAATTGATTTTCAAGTGTGTTTCCTCTGACGGACAAAACTGTGGATGTAAAACCGTGAGTAAATGAGTAGTTGACTCACCAATGAGGTCCATTGACCCAGTATGTGTGTTGATTGACTACCAAGTGAGTAATTTGACTCACACGGGGTAGTTTGACTCAGTGGAATTTTTGGAGGGTTGTGCAACTTCACGGACAAATGAAGACAAGCCTTCTAAATGAGTCAATGTGACTTGCATTTATTTGTGTGTTGTAGCCTGCTTACAATATATGCATAGACGTGTACGTGAGGTCAGGAAAGCTGTGACTCCACACATTAAGGTGTATAGAGCCAGAGTAAACTCGCTGCGATCGCGGACGGATCTTCATCATATGTCTAGATCAAAGCGTTATTTTTACTGTCATGAAATAATTACTGTTACAGCAAGATAGAGTTGAACGACACGTCGCCAAAGGGTAGGAGAGTAGGTGAGGGGAGATGAAGATTGTTGCGCGAGTCTGAGGTGTGTGCCCTCTGGTGACCCCAATTGCAACGCTTGGTATGGCAGTAGTGCGGACTTTGCTCTTCTTTTTTATTTTTTTACTGAAGGAGCACCTCGGAGCAACAGGACATCAAACACAAATACCAGGAGGGGGTCAAATCATAGACGTGACTAGGCGCCTCGGCCAAATGCTGATAAAATTAGGCCTAACTAGGGGCCTAGGCCATAATTAGAACAGGGGTCACACTTACACGATCCGCTATAGTGGGATGCAATTAGCTTCACTGGAGTCCAATGATATAAGTAGCATAGTATAATGCTAGCAGAGTGTCATGTCCAACGAGAACTAAGTTAGGCTAGGCCTAACTATAAACATTTTTTTCAGTTAAAATGTTTACTACCTCGTATCCATACGGTTGAAGCGATTATCTGTTATAGACTGTTGGCGATATGACATATCATTGTCAATATTCCTCACTGACTGATTGATTTTGTGTACCGTATACACTTCTATGTTTTCACTACAAATATCCTCCAGTGAAGTGAGGTTACAGACTCACTTCTATCAGGAGGTAATCACAGACTCACATTTCCATTTTATTTGTAGTGAGCCTTTACTGGAAACGGAATTCTCGGATTACTCGCCACCCACAATGATTAACACTAACACATTGAAATGACTTTTGCATCAATTTCAAATCAGATTCGATCGATGTCTAACTGTCAGTGTTAGTATTTGTGTACGTCAAACACAATTGCTATATCAATAGAGAGTTCTAGTATTTTAGACACCGACTGTGTTTTTTGCTTTCTGTTAAAAAACTGAAGTAGCAATGAAGCAAAATAGGATTTTATGACCGAACTCGCCAATCTGACAACGAACAGGTAGACAGGATGGGTTATTACGTATACTGATAACACATAGACAATACTAATAACTATCGATTCAACATTTAACGAAGAAGTAGATTTCACTGATTGCTTTCTTTTCTCTGTCAATTACAAACTACAACAGGGTATCCGCTTTCTGGCCATCTGGCTATAACCATCGCCATCTTCCCTACAACTATTTACGTACACAACACTTATCCCTAGGCATAATGCTCGTATAATGTTAAAATGGGGGAATTTGAAAAACAAGATTGCATCGAGAATCATTCACGGAGAACATTGCCCTCAATTAGCAACCCGGATAAAAAAAACAAAAAAAACACTAAATGTTGTTCAAGTGTTTCCCTCATATGTTTATAGTATAATCCCTATCCATATTGCGTATATTGAAGTCACGAAGTCACGGAACCAGTAAATAACCCATATCTCTGATGCCTCGTAACTTAGCAACAGTAAAGAGCATCATGTCAACAACAACAGAGTAAATCATGAATTCACGACTCCCAGTTCATTCCCAGGGATCTGTGAAGCAAATTACATATAGTTGAAGTGGTCGATACTGCTATTCACTGCATATTTTTGTGGTTCTGTGGGTGCTTTTCATTTTAAACAGAATGAGTTATCTTAGGCAGGCCACCGATAAACTCATCTGCTAACCTTCAACAGGTTTGCTGTGTTATGCGAGTCCATTGATTCAGTATTAGAGTTGATAAGTATCACATGATTGTGTATAGAATGCGGTATTCCAAGTGACAGAAAAACTTGAATGAGTTATAATGCCACATTGCCCTTAATAAGGGGCAGCCTCTATCTACAGATAAATTGACGACGGGGAGAGCATATCTGCTGGAATTGGAACTACCCATTCTTTTCGAACGTCCTTTGTATTTCAAGAATTGTACCTATTGTTTCGTTGAGAAGAATGTGCTATATCATCTTCCCAACAATTGCAGTGAATATCCTACTTCTGCATACACCATTAAAAACACTCGACCGTGGGAGCCAGACTTCAGTCGAGCAATATCCTGACCATATCATGCCAACGAAGAATAGGAACTAATGGTATCGCCTAGCCATCTGAGAGATTATTTCTCTGGAGAATTCTGAGATACTTATGTTAAACAGATATTATTAAACATCGTCTGCATACCTATTAGACACAAACATTTTTCCCATTTATTGCCACCCTGCGCTGTTCGAGCAAGTTTACATTCTGACATTAATGATCGCAATCACGTGATTCCCCATAGCACGTGCGACTTTATGACGCTATTGCTATTCAGGTAGTTACCCTAACATTTACAACGGCTGTTCGGAACGACTGCAACAAATTTTTAACCCCAAAGTCTCCTGCGGGGAGGTCTAATTTTCATTCAAATATCGCGGAATCTACATGCCATCTTCAATCCAAGTTTCTGTTGGGACGACAAGGATCCTGAATCTGCAATGGAAATGAAGACTCGGCTCGACGAATGTCCGTCGAGAAGAGTGAGAACGAATGTCCGATAATATCCATATGGGTGAAGCTTCGCCCTGTGGGAAAATTCAATATGGCCTCTCATGAATATTTCAAATTCTCCTAAGGCGACATTCCCTTCTCCCGACTAGGAGAATCAGAAAGCAATTAAAAATTATTGCCTCCAGTCGGAATCCTCATGCATCAGACCCCACCTTTTTTTTGTGAAAGGTTTTCCTATCCTTCAGTTTAGGTTTCGTGAACCAGTATGGCCCTCATGGCTTGAAGGTCTGACTGAGGGAAGTGCTCCCTCATTATCAGCCTACCCTCCCTATTGGCAAGTGAGCACAATTTATGGGCTCCCACATGCTGCGCCATATCTGCTGATAGCAGTTGCAAAACCTCTACGACTGCACAAAACGTTTTTGTGTTAAAACGTATGACACTTGGTATGATAGTGCAAATATCGAAAAATCCTCACTATATCGTAGAGACTTTTCGTTTATTGCCTCTGACACTACCCGGCACAAATAGTCATTGACAGGACACAGTTAAAAAGCGGAAATAAAGTTGAATATAGAATGAATCCAGCCTGGCTCAAAACACCCAATCATGCTCAAAATAATTACATCTTTAACCTATTCACCGGGCTGGCTGTTCGAAGTGCCATGTTCTTATATGTTCGGTGCACTTCCTCTCAATAGTGGGGACACACGGAATATTATGACCATCCCAGTAACTACATCATAAAGGTTACACACTCGGCTTTGAATTTGTCTCCTCAAGACTTCTGAATTTCGTTTCTTAAAGTTGTGTCACTGAACTATACCTATGGAGCTATATACAGTTTCTAATAATCTGTGTCCATCATATGCTCACTGAGTCCACCACGGAATATATATTACTAATGAAGGGGTATCTGAGGGTCCTTCAAAGGAACAAGGAAAAAAAGAACAAGGCTTGAGGGAAGACTGACAGGAATATACCCCGCGGGGAATTGCACGAAGGAAGGTGTTTTAGTTTATTTCATTGAAAAAGGGCCAGGAATCGAAATCCTCATGAGAAACCTGAAGCCCCACATCCCATAAGAGAAAGGAACAACAATCAAGACTGTGGAAAGTACCACGGTATGAAGGGGGCGCCATGGTTCGCTGACACCGGAACTACGTATCTGACGGACCGCGAGGGCATGGGAACTCACGCCCTGTCAATTTGTGTCAAATTATCAGAGTCGATTTGAGACTGCGATCCTTGACCTGGTACGTGCCTATCTGTTCGAATACTGGTCATTTGACTGGCGTTTTAGTGGGTGAATCGCAGTCGAGCAATTTAGGCCGTCGAACAATTTCATGCCCTAACAACTTTTTGCTCGTTTACTATTTCTTTCCACGAAGCGAGTGTCTCAATGTGGCCAACAATTGGTAAAAGTGATACTTTACAAGTGTTACATGCAGTCGGCCAATAATATGTGAGGAGAAATAAGTATCCTGCTCACTACTATTGGATGACAAAATCCTTCAAACACCAAGGCCCCACCCCCACACTGTTGATGTAGCTAGGTACCCATCTGCCAGATCCTGACTTGCATAAAATCAGACATAGATCTGTGTGGGTGTCTATATTTTGATTGAAGTAAGGAGGGAATCCAGCATTTAACGTATAACGAGAAAAATTAATCAGGAGCTTAGGAATTGCATACTCATAATTGCCCCTAAACGGGGAACCTTCTTTAACATGTCTTTTCGGACGAAAAATACTCAGCAAACAGATCTGGACTTGGTATTGGTATCCGATCCTGTTTATTAGTGGGTTAGCGCCTTCCTCGACAACAACATTTTAACAGCCCTGTATCGTCTGTAAATTCAAGATTTCCGCTGGTTCGCTAGACAACGGATCCGTGCACGGATGTCTGAGCACAACTAATACGACTCGTTATTTCTCGAATGGTATGTGCAAAAATACTTATATACACAACCTTAGCAGTAACGTTCCTTAAACCTTAGAGTAACCTCAATAGACTGATTATTGACTGAAATGAGAGAGTGATCACGCTCTACAGGCTGGGTAATTTTCGTAACCGAGTTTGTTCTGGGAATGGTGCAATAGGTCGTCGCTAGCGCTGACTCTCTTCGCTGATTCCGATCACACGGCGTTTCTTTTTTCTTTCAATTTCGTTGAGTTACTTGAAAGTAAAGAGTGTGATATTGAGGTCAGCTATACTATTCTGATCATCTTGTGATGAAGGTTCAACTGAAGGGATCGCGTCAATGTCGGAAGGGTCATCCGAGACGGGTTGTCAAACTCGTCTATGGTCTATCGTAATTAACGCCTTATGTGTTCAAATTCTGTCGTGCTTATGATCCATATATTTTCGGTCCACGTAGATATTTTGACTCAGTATTAACATCGATATGCCCTTTATTTAACTGCCACTTGACAGGACCTACGTTACACGATCCAGTGTCGGCCTCGTAATAAAATGTTACTGTTAGCTATTGTCGTATATATATATTACTATATATATATATATATTATATATATATATATATATCTATATATATATATATATATATATATATAGATATATATATATATATATTTAAATAATCTTCTCACGGTCTGAGTAATTTCTACTCGATATCATCACTTCGTCCCACAAGCCGTGTACAGTTGGTCTGATTGGTGTGATAACATCACATGGAAATCGTACGTAGGATTGTGGAACGGGACCCAGAATATTATGTAGTGTATTCACAAATTGGAAGGCAATTTCATATAGGTTCTTCTCGCTCAAATAGGATAGGGTTCATTTTTTAGTTGATCACCTCTGTTGCCTGTATGCGTGGAGCCCGTCGCATAACTTTAGCATGTCAGTTAGTCCCAAGCGTTCATCAGGTGATCGGAAATTTGGGTAGAAAAGAGAAAACAAGAGCACCAATGGTGCTGTAGCTCAAACTCAAATAAATGCTCATAATATTTCACTTCAGAATGATCAACAACGGTGCATATGATTACGGAACTTCATGTGGAAATGCTGTTGATTCTTTAGTTCCTTTGACCTATCCTCGAGGTCAACGATTGTTATTTCAGCACCTCAGGCTCATACCCACCTGGTTTATAAAAAACAAAAATTATAAAACAAGTCTTTTAAAAGCCTGTGGACAATTCCATTGGGCTCAAAAACACTGCTTGGCCTTCTTATTAGATGGGGTTGTTTCAGAATTTTTTTTTTTTTTTTTTTTTTTTTTTTTTCGAAAGACACAAAAAACGTTCTATGGTTAGACAGTCACAAACCGTATTGCATTAGCGCCAGTCTTATGGAAGGAAATAGGGAGTATGTTGGTTACATATTGGAGGCAGGCGGCCAAAACATCCAGTCGTGGTTGGCCGACACGTCCATTGATACAGGTTAGCTGAATGGGTACTAACTTGGACTGAAATGGTTGTTGGCTAAAACTTGTAGAAAGCAGTAGGTTGAACGCTTGGCATACAAACTCAAAGGAAGTTTGGGCCATATGCCCTTGGCCTGAGGCCTATTTACTATCCTCAACAGAGGACTGAATACTCCCAATGTAAACAATGTCTGTTATGTGGACGTGTGTGTAACCCACTGAAACACACAAGTCCGTTCATTGAGGATCAAAAACGTTTACTGCCTACGTAGTTTACTTTTACCAGGTTCTCATTTAGCCCAACTTTAGCCTCCAAGGCCAGCCTTAACTTAGGCCTAAGTAAAAATAAATGAACATATTGATCGTCCCTCCAGCTATTTTGGAAATTTAGACGTTCTGTATGATTTTGTAAACTTTCAATTATTCAGAAAGATGTTTGAGAGGTAAAAGGTGATCACCCCCAGTGACCCGCTTGGTTGCCGAATCGTGGTTTTCGTTAGCAATGATGCCCACAATTACAAGGCACTCCATGTGTTATCCCAGATTTTTGTATTAGCATTTAACAGGAACAGCTTAACAACCAGTGAACAATTTCAAACTTCATAGAAACGGTTTGACCATGTCTACGACGAGTATCAGGTTGTTGTGGGAAATATGCTGAAATTGTCGGACTTATGCAAATTAGACTCAATACTTCAAGTTCATTGACCCATTTTCTCATTTTCAAAAATATTTCAGGACCAATGGTGGACTTAATACTCTAAACATTTCATGGGGACTAACCAAATTGAACTTTGCATGAATGAAGCAATGTTACACAATGAAAACCCCCAGTGACTCAAGTCAATGTAAAAAAAAAAAATGGGACGAGGGGTATAGACCCATACGCTTCAAGCTTCATAAAAATCTGACAAACTTGAAATGGAAATGGGACCTATACAAAATAGACTAACTGAATAACTTCCAATCTCATAAGAATGTTGGGAGGAAGGATAAGTCATACCTACACAGTGTCATGGAATCGGGCAAACTTTAGCATTACGCCATGAATTATGCAAATTAGACAGTAAGTTGACATAACTCAGTGACCTGGAATCCATGATGAAAAAATTTGGAAATGAAGGTAACACCATGTCATTTTAAAATCACCAACTTCATGAACATTCATTGAACATGAACTCTGTTAATAATGTCGGGACTGGATTTACACCATATTCACTGTCAAGTTTGAGGTAAATCTTACAAACCTTGCTATTTCACATAATATGCCATATTAGACAACTTATTCGCATATTTTACGCTGTAAATCTAATTCAGTTCATCGACCTCCTATCCTTCACCTCTGTGCCAACCATGTCACCAAAGCAGTTACGGTCCATCTGTATTTTTGCTAACGTAAGCTGCAACAATGAATATTATAAAATAAGCCAATCGCCCTCCTTTATAGCGAGTTTTGCGCCAAATAGTCAGATCGTGTTTCAACCCAACCCCTGATACTTACATACAAAATTTCGTCAAAATTGGCTAACCGCTTCAGAGAAATCCTGCCTAAAAGAAGTTTGTCAGTTTAGGCGAGACAAAAAAACGGCATATTTGCATATTATAAGTATACCCTGGTACTTACTATGTATTAGATTAGTGTTAAACAGTTGTCAGGGATTGGGCCTAGGGAGTAGAGTCAGATTCCAATTTGAGATGCATTCACATCTTGTTGTAAAAACATCTAAGTTTTTCCCCCTACCGTAACCCAACTCATAATCCCTGACCCCACCCTTAACACCAATCTCAACAGCCTCCCTCTTGGCCAAGTTTGTCTCCATGACTCTCAAATGGAGTGCATTGCAAACTATGCTACACAAGTTCGTTAAACAGTGGGTGGTACATGCCCACGGGGATAATGATACCCCATGCCATACCCATTCCTGCTCCCATCCCATGCGACCGTGACTGTCGCCGAAAGGGCCAATCCTTCAACGGCAACTTGTTCTGTGCCATAGTGAATATTCTTTCCAGGCAAATGTATTTGTGTGAATGAATAAGACACACCAAAAATGGTAATATCCCCGGAAAATGTAGTGTCCAGGGGGGTGGTATTATGGTTTGGCTGCATGTCGTCTCCGCCACCGTCCCCGTCTCCGCCGTTGTCTCCGCCGCGCGTTTTTCTCGTTCGCGCTCTAGCTCTTCAACGCAATGTCCAATTTATCGAAACTTGGCACCCATGTTGGTCATGAATAATCTTGGACAGTTTCGAAAGTGGGCGTCGCAACACCGCCTCTGCGCGCGGCCATCTTGGTTTTCGATGCCTGCAAGCATTTTTCTCTTGTAGCGCTCTAGCTCTCAATGCATTGTACGATTTAATCGAAAAACTGGCACCCATGTTCGCTCATGTGAAAATCTTGAACGAGTTCGAAAGGGGCGGTGGCCACACCCGTCAAACGGCGGCCTCTTGGATTTTCCGACGATGATTTTTTGCAAGATATGCACGTTTCGGACATGGCAATCGTTATGGACCAACTTCAATTGCCCCATTGGACCGCACATGGCGGCCATTTTGAATTGTTTCTGCAAAAAATAACCTTCATCGATGACTGTGACACTTGGTGGACAGGTCCGTATGAAAAAATCTCTGTTGATTCCAAAGGTGGGACGTGCACACCCCTCCAACGGCGGCCATCTTGGATTTTCGACGAACTGACTTTTTTTGCAGATATGCACGTTTCGGAACATGGCAATCGTTATGGGACCAACTTCAATTTTCGCCCCACTGGACCGCACATGGCGGCCATTTTGAATTTTTTCGCAAAAATAACGCTTCATCCGATTGACTTGAAACTTGGTGGACAGGTCCGCCATGAAGAATTTCTGCATGATTTCAGAGAGTGGGCGTGCCACGCCCCTCCAACGGCGGCCATCTTGGATTTTCGACGAACTGACTTTTTTGCAGATATGCACGTTTCGGAACATGGCGATCGTTTTGGATCCACTTTAATCTCGCCCCCATTGGACCACACACGGCGGTCATTTTTATTTTTTTCGCAAAACTAGCGCTTCATCCGATTCACTTGAACATATGCGATTTTCCAACCTTTGTCAGACTTTACGAAACTTGGTGGATGGGGGGTACATGTGTTCATTCACGAAGTTAAGAAGTCATTTCAAAGCCATCGTGGGTCAAATTTGCATAATTCATGTGCCCATTAAATCCCATGGATTGCAACAAAACTCGGTGGATGAGTTCATCTTGGTTTCTGAGCAAAATGGGGGTCTCTATGGGGTGTTAGATATTCTCCCCAAGGATTGCTCAAAGCAGGATATACACGTGGGCGGTTTACCCGCCTACACATGTCTAGTTTCAAATGGCTCTATTAATTCCCACAAAGTAGCCAGCAGTAGGCTAGCTACTTATGCCAAAATTGCTTGATTTTTACAGGGGGACCAAATTAGCTCGATCAGAAAGTGAATAATCTGAGGACACCTTGCAAATAACATGATTCAATCTTTTATGAAATGTGTTTGTATCAACCCATCTACATGCCTGTTTCATTATCTGACGATTTTCAAATGTTTTCAGATGACAGATTGTAACGTTATTTACAATGAATTTGGTCCCAATTCACATGGATAACATAGAATGTGTACATGTACCGTTCTGCAGGATCATGACTCATGTCCATGTAAACAAAAAATAGTGTTTTCTCTCATGTCCTGCAGTGTAACGATTTTTGACACACAATTATATGAGTATGCAAAGATTGCGCAAAAAATATCGAACCGTTCCGATACTCACCCTTCAAATCATGGCGGTTCGACTCGTAGTGTTGACCTAATAGTAATTATCGATCGACTAGTATTAATGCTATACTAGCTAATATGCCTAGGCTACATTATGGGTATAGCGGTCAACGCCACGAGCCCCTGTGCTTCACGCCTTCGCTGCGAAGTATGTTCCAAAAACTTGATTTCAAGTGCTATCGATCGCGATCGAAGTTTTCATCTCTAAAAATATATCCTTCATGGGCAAGGCATATTACTAATGGATAGCCCTTCTTAGCCCTTCTAGGGTGCCTAAGCGAATCGCTCGGTCCGTCCATGGAATTGGCATTTCCAGTTGTGGTTATGTCGACAATTATATCTACAGTAACAACTAGATCGCGAGGTCAGATTACCGAGTGCATTAGGGGAGAAATGAAGAGGATCATGGAAAATATGTCAACTTTTCCAAAACTGAACCTTAACTACCTAAGATAACATGACATGTAAATTTGTGAACATGCCAGGGAGAGTCACTTTTCGAGAACCAACATTAGAAAGTAATTTGGGAATAATCAATCCTCTTCATGGGAGAAATGCATTTTGAGATTTCAACAAAATTAGTCCCTATTCCTCTTTAATGACCTTTGAATTGACCTCAAAGTCAAGTTGTCTCGGGGTCATGATACATGTTCCCAAGTTCGGTTCCACATCCATCAAGTATGACCGTTGGGCCTATAATACTGCTTTCACAGATGGTACGTTTTTAAATCTAATGGCATTATATGACGTTCACTAAAAAACCTGTGTACAATCTGAAAAGCAACATACCCAAGAAAAACATTATGACTGAGTTTCAAGACAATCCAATGCTTTGTAGGAGAAGATGCATTTTTTAATTTTGAACAAAATGGGCCAATAGTGATGCTTAATGACCGTTGACCTTGACCTTCGCAAAGCAGGAAGGCCTAGGAGGTCAATGATCATTATATCCAAGTTTGGTCAATATCAATCAACGATGATCAATGGCAGTCAAAAAGACAATAGTGGATTCAATTGTGGACACACAGGAAGTAGTAGATAGATGATAGATAGATAGATAGATAGATAGATAGATAGATAGATAGATAGATAGATAGATAGATAGATAGATAGATAGAATGATGGGATCACAATAGCTAAACCCGCATAGCTGGTTTGAGCTAAAAACTATTGATCCCGTTGGCTTACACTTATATCATACAAATACACTGCAATGAATACAATGCATGAATAGTTGGATGATTTCTATTTTATCCAATTTACATTTATACATTCACATTCTCATTGCAATCCATAGTTTACCGATTTGTTGCCACCTTGTTAAGGGCTTCGGCTTCCCCCCGCGGACCGGTGTCACAATCCGTTGGTCTATCAAAAAGAGACTTAAAAATTGCACCTGTTGCCTTTTCGCTGGACGCTCATCACAAGGGATTGCAGCGGGGACAACGAGGGGTACAAACGAGGGGTAGGCAGTGCCTTCGTCTACGTCTGCGTGCGATTACCCCCCCCCCCCACTTCCACATTAAGGTACCGTGCCCCCCACCAAACATTGCCTTATCCGTGTACCTGTTGAAGGATTCGCGGCTGACAATAGATGCCATATCCAGGTCTGCATCTTTGCTGGGATTTGAATAGGTTCGATCCTCTGCTCGGCAAGTATACCATGATGAAAAATAGTATTGTTCATTTCATCAGACAACACGGTATGGTCACATTGTAGGCAAATTATTTCCGAAACGCCATCTGGACAATTGATGCTTACTACAAAGGTCTTGGCATGACTCACGCAAAATCGAACTTTTGCCAGCAAATAATTTTTACTGGATGGTTCTCTAATAATTAAATAAATCTCTAAAATCAACTGAACTTTCACCAACTGGAGGAGTTTCGAGGCGGCATGCTCGCTGATGTTCATAACACACGTGTATTGCTACTTTCACTTTCAATTGGAGTGTTAGGAGCATTACACCTGTCGAATATAAGCGGAATCCAACTTAACATGTCTTACTTCAAAATATAAACAACCAAATAGAGGTTATGGAGCATAGCGACTTGAATGTGTCAGATCATCTTTTTTCATGTACTAACGTTGAGAGTTTATTCGTATAGTATGGCATGTTGGTAGTTTTCTATCGGTGTAATAGTTCCCGCGCGTGGGAAATCTTGTAAGAAGAAACTTACACCACTAACAACAACTATGAACAAAATGTAAAATGTTGTTAAGATAGACACTGAGTTTGATTATGATTTAAAATGCATACTTTGCGCAACGAAAATATGAACATTTTCTGACAGCTTTTGTTCGACTCGATATCATAGACAATGGCAATGTCGTGTTATCTCACAGGGACTATTCGAGAAGAGTGCTTGGAAGATGTGTCCATTGGAGCGTTCTCAGGACTCATTGCATAGAATTGCCATTTCCATTTTGGATGTGTTCATCCCTTCCATCAGTCTCCCTATTGTTATTCAAGGATTTTCCTAGCGAGGTATTCCCTTCACGTGTGTGTCAGGCAACCGATGTTTATCGCTGTTCACCCGTCCATTCCTATCGTTGTTTACGTTCTCGTAGGCTTCTGTAAAACGTCTGCGTGCGAGGCCCTCAAGAATGGCCGTCTCGGAAGCGTCACTTTCATTAAGACATATCTCGCCAGTCGTTTGCGATATGCTCATCATTGGAATTCTTAGTTTTGGCAGCAGTTGCCGTTCAGTTAAACACATCCCTGAGGACACCCTATAAACCCGTTTCCTTTCAAATCCAGTTCGTGTCCGCTCCGCACAGGTTTCTTCTTCTGACTTACAGGCTTTACTGGTATCATTGGTAACATCGTTCAGGCAAGAAACATCTGTATTGTCTTGGCCGGTCCAATCCTCATCCGTTGCTCGTGGACTCGGATCAACTCGCGTTGCTGTTTCATCTGATACGTGCTCGAATTTTCTACGTTTCCGTTGAACTTGGAAAACTCTGAACACTAGTGGTAATTAAGGGGCCGATCTAGAAGCAACACAAATGCAAAACAAAAATGGTGTTTATTCATATGGTACTAGCATAAAAGCGTTCATATTAATCGTAGTTCTAAATAATCGGCGAGCGAAAATGATCATTATTGTGTTTCATTCAGTAACCTAATTATTCATTTCTAAACAACCGTATATCAACCCTCTCCATATGAAATAATTGAAGAGTAATGATCGAATGCACGTATGCCCATCGGCGGTGGTTCTAAGACGTCACATGCATTGACGTAAAAATGACGAAAGCGACATATGTTACAGCTTGACCAATTATCCTAAAAAGTCGAACATATGAGTAGCACGCCAAACTTGTGTTAACGAAAACATACAACATCGCAACTACACTAGCGGTTGTGGCTAAATCTACGTATTCGGCAAAGTCGAACAAACCCTTCTCCAGCCATATATGTATGCCACATCCATGAGAGTATAGTCATCTGGTAAAGGATCTTCGTCATCGTCAGCATGAGTTATTCCAATCTGTGAGAGATGATAGAGTAAATAAAATGAACCCAAACATCGAAATGATGAAGACATCAATCACAGCACTGTATTCAATACATCCCCTAAACTGTGAACACATAGTAGTTACCAGTTATGGTATCCATCACCTCTTCATGTTTTTTGCATAGGTAGTAATGTTCTACCAGTGATCGCCTGTATTCGCTCCATTAAATACTGACTTAGGTAATGGAAATTGTTTATCGTTCATTTTATTTACAACAACGACTGCTTCATCAATTGATTAGACATCGGAATTTGAAAGTGATATGAGAAAAGCTCAAATGGCTTCGTAACTGCTCAACCAAGATGACAGTTTTGTTCCTTGGTATGATGCTGAAGATGCTTATAACCTAAGGACAAGGTTCTCGCTCACCTGATAATTTGGCTTCAAGTCGAACTTGTTTTCAACGAATTTCTTGATGTGTTTGACACAAACTGCCGCAGGACAACGGGGTATCGCTTTCGGATCATCTAAGTGATCAATGAGAATAACATTATGCACGCGTACATGTGTGAAAGCTTGTAAAACAGCAGCACGTTAATGAGTACGAGAAGAATGTTTTTTCATCGACGACATTACTTGTCATGCCAGGTAGTACTAATACAGACTGTTACTAACAATCGTAGCGATAAGCCCTAAATACAACGTATAGGTTACATGAGTATTGCTACTATTAGGTGAATCTAAGCATAATGAGATACCATAACGAATTGGAGGGAGTTCATTAATAATTTATATTTGTGAGTGAATTGTGCCTAGAATGCTAACACTGGTGACTAACTCCAGTAGCACATGAATACAAAGTTCTCATTATTCAAATGATTAGGGCAAATATTAGGCAAATAATTGTCGTGGCTGCCATCGAATGTCACTGTTCTGTTGCATTTTTGGAATTACATGAATTTTCAATCTGCCCAAAAGCTGTTCACTAATCGTGCTTCTTAGCTATTCTATTGATGGATATATAGGGATTAGTTTACCAATGACAGACAACAGAACCTTACCTCCTCGTCTTCAAACATGACATCTTCTATCGCGTCATAGGTTCTCTTTGTCGTCGATTCTTTGCACTGTTTGTTTCATCCACATAGAACCCTCGGCCATGCGGAAGAAAGTACTCCAGTGAAAGGTTCACGTATTCATCATCGGTATAAATGATAATGGCTCGGTCACTGACCTCGCCTCTCGACTCCAAGTCACCCAATGGCGAAGATGCACTGGAACCTTTAACATGAGAGCATTGATTAAATAAATTTCCGGCAGGACGTGGAGGGTCAGAGACGTCCTCCGGGTTTGAAATTGAGCCAAATTCGCAACAAAACTCCTAAAAAGTCAATGTCGTCACAATATTGTCCACCTGTAGGATTCGTGAGACAACTGTTTCAATTCCCTACTCACCTAGAATAACATATTATACCTTACAGTCAGGGACAATCCCAGAACTGACAATTCCGACTCGAATGTCTCATCTGACAATGTGTGATATTTTGATGTAAACAAGCCTAGCCTTGCGCAGTCGTTTGCTATTGTAGATCATTCTCTCGCACTCATTAATTCGGAGTTGATTGAGATATGCGTAAACGCATTTCATGTTGGTGTTGGAAACAACCAATATTCAGTTCGAATAAATATTTTCGAGAAATGAGGAAGGAATATTAATTATGTAATTATTGCATTAATTAGTTAATCCATTCGCTGTGTATATAAGCTGAAGAAACTGTGAATAAATTAACGAGAAAGTCAGAATAATCTAACACTTCAGTTGTAACCTGTGCTGTATGTCAGTACTGATACTGACTTCCGCTACAGTACGCAATGTGATCCTCAACGAATGACAACTCCTGATGAAGTCTATTTTAATTTTCTAATTCGTTTTATGCTCGAATAGTGAAAACGGCGCAGTGCCCGTCGCGTGGGTGAAACTGCTTCGTGGACGCGGCTTTTTTGTAGATATGATAATCACCTTCATGAATGTGCAGTTTCTCAGGGCATTTTCCAGTTTTCCAGGAGGGTTTAAATTTCCCTCCCAGTAACACGGTACACAACGGCGATAAGCACTGTGGGTAATATTTGCAAGATGGCGGCACCCATGGTATACGAAATTGTGAGAAGGGACAATTATGACAATTGTTAGAAGTGAGGAATCTCCCTGATTGCCTTAACATAGGTTCGCACAGTACTCTCTCCCGGTTTAATTGTTACTCTCGACCAAACCGCCTCTACCTCAGCTATGAAACGTCATGCAAATGACGTCGACGATCGCACCTCCACCATACTCAGAGACCTCCATAAAATCTGGAGTCATAATTTCAATGCTGACTGAAATTTGTCATACAACAAAAACAATCAATACTTTTTTTTTACAAAATCGAATAAACATGGGTTAACATACCTGTAATTGGATGCTCGGAGTAGAAATCTCGTCTCTTTTTCATCTCGTCTATGTGGGGATAGGATTGAAGGTCATAAGTTATGCAACAGATTTTTATTTTAACACAGCACAGGTAAGAGGACATAATCTCACATCCCAAATCTGGAGGTTCTAACGTGTTGAAAGAATTCACTTATAGATAATAGAGTTTTTATTTTAAACTATTGTGATCGATTTAGTAGGTTTCTAATGATCCCATCGATAGTTTGTTTGGTACAAGATTGTCGGAAGTACAGTTTTACATTGACTTTGTATTATAGGGATCCTGCGGTTCCCCCGTAATGGCACGGACATATTTTGCAATCGCTAATTGTGCCCTATCGGATCGCTCGAATGGGCTGAGATTTTATGTGGAGTTTCGGCTGTCGTGATCTAATACATAGAGAGTACTAAAATTCCAAGTCATACTCTCATGGTCATTGGCCCTTGAATAAGTCCTTCTTAATGTAAATTAAACTCAAAATGTGGTTTCTTGCAATACCGTGTAGCCAATTTAATTTTACGTTTGCATTGAAGACAATGAAGTCAGTCATTTTGATAATTATCACAACGAATATGTTCGGTGTTCACTGAGCATCAGGCAGCAATAGTAACTGGAGCTTTCCTCACAGGGGATGGTAATTCATTCTCTAATAGTTCGAGGATAGAAACTGTACGGGAAGGCATTATATTTATGGGTGATTTGGATGTACGGCCACGCCTACCAAGTCCCAGTTCATTTGAAACTGCCACCATGCCAAATACAAAACGACAACTAATAACTGAGTCGATGTGACTAAACGTATAGTGGTGTAAGTTGGCAATCGCATATGGTATCAGTGCAGTGAAATATTTTCACATAGAGAATGTTAAACACACACACAGTGTATTGAATAACTCCGAAACTTTTAGGTAGTCCCCCGATAATTATGTATACATTCTATTGAACTAAGTAGATTATATGGATAAATATTTAAATTTCCTATATTACCTAACTGTCTATGAGCGGGAAATATTATCTATGTTCACTATATCATAGCCATGATGGAATATTTACCTTTGAACAACCCTGGGACAAGTTTGTAGACGATACTCTGAAGTGCTCTATCCGGTCTGTAAGGAGAAAAATGGATAAAGTTCGGCAAATTCGTATACTAAGATAACACATTTTCAGCTGCAATCGCAGGCTTCTAATGTTCTACAGTTTCTCTTGTTGTTTTTTCCTAGCTACTATGATGGTGGTGTTTGTTTACAAGGTGTGGGATTTATAACAGCAAATTGGAGATTGTTACCAGCACCTGTAACATCATTAACTGTTAGCTGGAAACTGAATCGTCGGCAATCGTTAACCTACTAAATAACCAGTGTTCGATGCGCGATCAAACATACGACATAAAGTGGTTATTATATGAGTGATCGTAACTGTGTTCTTTTTATAGGCTATTGAACAGGTACTTGGAAATTAGTCAACGGGCGTACCTCGCATTGAGCAGCGGTCTCGTTTTATGAACCAGCGTATCGCAGGTTGGACAGTTCTCGCTGGTGTGAAAATACCGGACAAGGCAGCTACGACAAACTGGAATATAAGAACAAAAAACAACATAGTTGTACGGTAATTAACACGTAGTTGCACATTGAAAGATGAAGGACGACCAGATTGTTCCTTCATCTAGTCGATGGAGCAATACGATTGCCTTAGCGTCGAACACGTACACGAACATAATTCGACAACGACATGAGCTTTCGTCAGAGTGTTCATAATGATGTGAGGCATTATCGACCACGAGTTCCCTATGTTTGAGCAGGGATGTACAAAAACGGCAAACACGGGGGGTTACTAGTTGGAGCTGATAGGAAATATTCTTAAAGGGTCTGGCTGGTTTCCCATTGGAGTATTCTCCCCGGTAGTAGGATACAATGCAATGTAACGAGGCTCATACAATCATGATTGGAATGAACTAATGCAAATCAATACCTCTGAATATCCTATTCTAATTTTCCCATCCTTCCTATCGGGAAAACTAGGATGAATATGACAACAATTCATAACATGATCGCATAATTGGAAATTAATTAAAAAATCAATTTAGGTCTGTACTACATTTTACTTCAGTTTCACAACTTGCTATCAGGTACTGAATATCGACTGATATTAGTGTACCGTTGTTATTTTCATTCATTTTTAATGTAATTTATTGTAAGATTGTGATATATAACTGGTAGGCTATAGATATTCGGATACCAATACATTATTAGGACATGAACACGTGAATGTGATGCGATGTTGCTGAATATATATCTTGAATACTTACACGAATGGAGACATTCTGTTAGCGTTGTGGCATCAATTAAATATCCTTTACAGAGTGAACAGGTCAGTAGAGGGTTCAGTTCAGTCAACTTCAGCCGTGTTTGCCGATGCATTGTAATACTGTCAAGAAAATTAGGAAGAGTTGTGAACAACGTATTACACGGCTCTCGGTTTCATCTGCAAAGAAGAAACAGTCTCGATTCAAACCTATGCAGCCGCAATTCGATTGTAACACTACAATATTGACGCTTGAACTTCAAGAACGAATATGCTTAACCTTGTTTGTCCTGAGAACCTGAAATGATTACGTTCAAGAAATTACGCTTACTTAGCGCAATGGTGAGCAAATACGTTGATAAGAGGCCTACAATAGTGTCCTTTTTGCATCACATCATCCACATCTTTTCTACAGTCATATTCTTTTCAGAATGATGCTTTCTAGTGACCCTATCACTCATTGCCGTACCCTTGTTGCAAGGTTTATTTGTGTAAGAGTAAAGTGGATTTCCGTTTAACCAGAAAAACATCGACCTGAATGAGGAGATAACAAGGACTCGTGTAATAAACTTCTTCGTGAAGAGCTGATCATGTATTTTATTGTTGAAGTCAGGCAGAAAAAATGTTCGTATCTAACGTACCCAAGCGTATTCCTAGCGTATGCCTGGATTTGAACAATAACCCTCGCGTTTCAGTCAGCATTATGTATATTTTGTTCCGGCTTTATGTGCCACTTTGTTCCTGTTCTAACGTCCTGATGACACTACCTCTACCCGCTGTTGATCGTTATTGATAACGGACACGCCATGCATATATATCTTAATAGCGCCACATCGGGGGAACCGGTTCCACTCGGCGTACAAGGCATAGACTTGGAATTCCTCATCTGAATGAAGTGAACTCGGAATCAGCATGTATGGGAATATATTATTCACCTTGCATTCCCAATGAATGAGTGAATGGACTCACTGAGGTGAATTCCACATGCAAATATGTAGTCCATAGGTCCATAGAGGAGAGGTGTGATCCGATTCCTCACAGCTATGGCGCTTGCCTATATACACCTACAGCTTGTATATACAACATGACGGCAAATGTAACGGGAAGTCTATCAACAAATCAGCAAGATCGCACCCCTCAGTTTGAGAACCTTCAAGGGGCCTATATGTTTATGTTCAGCAGACCTATAACACGACTTTTCTGAACACATTTGGCCGTTAACGCATGTTCAATAGGCGTTCATGTTCTTATGTCAAACAACATAGCGCCCACTGCCCGCCTCAACAACTATGGATTGGGTGATGTTATTGAAACTAGAACCACTGTAGGTAGCTATAGTCCGCGCAGCCATTATGATCGGCTGGCAACCGTTTGTTATATTTGGTTACTTTTCCGCACTCTGAATTATTAGGGTATTTCCAGTTTACTGTTGTAAACATTCACTCTGATACAAATAATGATAACTAGATATTCCCACTGAATGCAATGTTCCCTAAACTATGAAACTGTGAGCCTGAATTAACTCAATCAGTGACGGAAATATAATAGTTCTTACCTTTTACGCGATACTATAGGTCTTCCCAAAGCGTAAGCCCTTCACTCAATACAGTTTTATCCATTGTATAAGTAGAGCTCTAAGTAAAGCCGTTAACGCGCGATTGAAGCAGCATATGGACAGTATTCAATAAGCTCCTAGTCAATGGTGTGTTTGGTTCACGTGACCCGAATTCCAAACAGCGAGGTACGAATACTACGTATAGAACGCGCGGTCGTCTTTCAATGGCTTCTTTATGTTGTCCCTTCGGCAGAAAAGTTTCGCCAGGTTGTGTACAGTTATTCCTATTTTATTCGTGATACCAAGCAGCGTAACGTAGAAACTGCTAGCTGTTCTTTGTTCGTTTGTTCCTAGTTCAAAAAAGCCTGATTAGCATAGTGCACGGTGTAGAGAGAAGCGGAAGACGAGAAGCAAACAATGTAACTACGTGCGATATGAGGGTTATACACATATGTTGAGGAACTTCATTATGTGTGCTAGGTTTCGTTAGCCTCACATGTTCTACTGTTGTGGGTTGTAGAGTTTCATTTTGTTCATTCATGCTTTTTTCTGTGTTCGAGCATTTCTATGGAAATAAGTGTTATGAGCTCTATATAAGTGTCAGTAAATAATAATAATAATTATATCAGGGATTAAACAGCGTTTGCACTGATTGCATAATTCGATCGTCTTATTAGGACTACGACTGGCAGTTGACCTTCGGAACGATAACAACGATTGAACCACTGATATGGATATTGGGATCGATATTTATCTGGTAGCGAGACACGAGATATGTCACGTTCTGATTAATGTGCATGTCAGAATATTTATATGGTGTATGAGCACTGCGTGCGTTCCAAAAGTACGATAATATATAGGCAAAATAGAGGTCCATGTCTGATTGAGAAGGCGAATTTGGTGCGGGTGAAAACTTAGCGCTCAGGAGACCTGCGGTGTGTTTGCGTGTTGATGAGTATTGTAGACCTTTTTTCGGGTTAATCGTCTGATATTAGGCTACTTGTAAGGGATGCGCTTTTGGTTTAGTGGGGGGTGGGGCTGAAGTTTGTAGACGGACAATGGGGGAGGGGTCTCCTCCCCTTTGGAAAATTTCTGCATTTTCAGATAGGTCTAGATGCAATTTGGTACAATATAACGCACTTATACACCCATTCCATTTGGGGGGAAAAAATCACATTTTCACGATTACGACTTGGTTATCCACATTTTTTCTGTTACTAAAATGTGAAGAAAACCCGGGCCTGAGGTTGGTTCTATCACACTTCCGGGCTAATGTGCTATATCTGTTTACCAGTGTCCATTTTGAAATAGTGCTATGATAGGACGTTGTCACAGTCACCCACCTATAGAATCTCTGGGACTCACTATACTGTAGGTGTTGCTGGTGATTACCTACAATCGCTTGATTATAAAGCCTTGATTAAGTTTCATGTTTGTGAAATGGAGGGAGATCTGATTAATCACAGAAGAGTAACTTGCAGGCAGCTAATACAATGCCGATTGTACTCAACTTCCTCGCAGGTGCATTTAAACACACCTGGGAATAGAGGAGCAATGAAGGTGAAGCACCTTGCCGAAGGGCACGACGGAAAAGCTGTTCGGTTTGTGGGATTCAAACTTATGTTCTCGCAATTGGCAGTCTGGAGCTCTACTGACGAGCTAATCCGATCTCCGATCCAATTGAGAATTGAAGAAACATCTTTGACATATTTTGTAATTAGTTAGTACTGATCCCAGTTTTAATGTAGGACTGACAATTATGTAACTCTCTGCAGACTTGCAGACAGAAATGTATAATAACGAAAAATCAGTAAAAAATTGAAAATAAGGAGAGCGTAGAATCCCTGTGGAGCTTTGCGAGTCGTCCAGTCCCTGAAAAGACCATTATTTCTGAACACTTATATAAGAAAATTAACAATGTAAAGTGAACACCCCTCACCCCCCACAACCAAAAAGTCACTATGTTCATTCATAACCTATATATAGACACCTAATCTTCCATGAACACCTTACAGTAATTGGAATTTTGAATGATTTTCAAGATGTCAAGCTGTCTATGGGGCCAATTGCAAGAGAAAGAACAATTACTTTACATTCTTTTGAAACTGCTACATTTTACACAGACAGCTTCTTTAAAAACAAAATTTTACCGATAGGCTTACGGACAATGAAAGCAACTAGTATGCAGTTACTAAACCAGAAAGTGCAAGGAATAAACCCACGTCCATAGGCAGGTGCAACTGTCGGTATGGCTAAGATACACGTGCCAGATTATCTTATGTTGGAAGAATTCCAATATACTCGTCATTCTAGTTGGAATCTTTATTACAGTTGGAATCTTTAATCCTTGTGAACGCCTGCCTACTACCTGCTGAGTTTCGAAGCCCAACATGATAGTAATTCCAGATGTGTTTTTCCAGACCTGGATCCAAGTTCTTTTTTAAACTCACTTTGCAAATTTGTGTTAACTTACAACTCATAATATTTCCCTGACATACATACATACATACTACATACATACATACATACCTACATACATACATACATACATACTACATACATACATACATACATACATACATACATACATACTACATACATACATACAGGAAACTACAGAGCATATCTGATTGTTATAGATCAACCAGGTACAAAGCATAAATCACAGAAATTATGGTGTGGAAGACCCTATGAATACTACCATGTCACAATTTCACACTCTTGCAAAATGCCACAAAATAAGATGATTCCCAAAGCCCCCTCAACAACAAATGCAGTTAATTGCTCACAGTTAAGTTTCATAGATGGAATAATAACTTTGGATCTTCTTCTTCAGTATCAAAACAACACCAATCAAACTAGAAAGGATCTATCATCACTTTCTAATAATTCATGCCAAAATACTCAAGCCGGTGCATGCGACTGCTACATACACATTACTCAGTGTACTGGGCTTTGTGACAGTACATACACGTAGAGCTTTATATCGCTGGTCTGCACTCGGCACGCTACACGTAGGCCTGAACGATCAAAATAATGCGTTGAGTAATGCGAATATAATTCTGAGGTTCTTTAGCGATCGTGCCCCGTGGAAGTGAGGTGTGGAGGATAACATAAATTAATTCTGAATTATAGCCTACAATAATTTCTGATAATTTATGAAATAAAAAAGGGGGTTTTCTGCCTCCCCCGTTTCCTACGCCCTTGTTAGGAAGTTATGCGAGCACCACCACACCTGAACACACGAACACTCGCACAATGGACACACTGCCAATAAAACTACAGTATAAATTGATTCATGCTAGCTGAATTAATTCTCCATTGGAAAACAATTTAACTTAGAAGAACAGCAACAGTTCAACTGATATTACGGTCGGACCCCATGAAAGTTATGAGTAGCCTATTCTTGCAGCAATTTTGCTAACAAATATAATTTTGGGAGTACCTATTATCAAGTTATGTCAGAGTGGGGGGGGGGGCGGTCAGTTGATGGACTTAATTGCGAATGTTTGAATTTAACCTACTCAATACTTATAAATGGGTAAGAAAAATACATGAATGAGATCTAGCTATAGAGGTATAGGTGAATATACAAACAATACAACCCCCAAACCATTGAAATGCTTGGGTAATTCACGGAAGATGAGACTATTGTTTGTTTGATATGGAACTGCCTTGCGGGAACTCCTCGTAAGGAATATAAACGCCATGTTGGCAGGGCTGGTCTCGTGCCACCAACTAGCACACAACTAATGACTATGAATGAGAGATAGCAGGACGGTCGCTGCAACCCGGAACCGGTTCTCAAACCCCAAACCCCGTGGTTGAAAACGGCAGCTATGGTAGACTCGTGGCAGCCCAATCCATGTAAAGACACTATGTAGGATATTGACTAGCCCATACCATTCTTCAAAAGAATGAGAGGAGTGCAACTGTTGAAACGAACCCACTATCTGTCGGAAGTCGTAATCCCACAAAAGTGAACAGATTCAGTGCTGAGGATACAATATAAGATCGAATCATTTGGTATGGGGATCAAGAGGAAGATAATCAGAGTAGCTTATCCAATTAGAAAAGAAAGAAAGATAAAAAACAAGATGAACGAACATAGCATATGGCCCTCTACCTCCATTGACTACCTAGGACCGGTTTTAGGCACGGGCTGGCGGGGCACGTGATCAGGGCCCTAACATATTTAAAATCGGCGTTTTCTGGGGTTGAGTATTCCTGAATAAATCAGGGGATTGAAACCGTATGATCATGGAGATATCCCACATTGTCGATTACCTTGATTTTGGCGGATGCTCGATAATTAGACTATACAAGCTAAGGATCGATTCAGTCGGTCCGAGAAATGATCCAGCTGGAATCTACCCGACAGTCCGGGTTACCGGAATAGGTAATATAAGCACAATAATATCCGAATCCTTGGGAAACATACGGCGTGAGCTTCGCGGCAGGCACTTCAGACGTTCGTGCCTGTACCAGGGCTGACAATACTTCTACTCAAGCTTTTTATTCATTGCCGTAGGCAAAATGAATGCAGTCATCTCCGTGCGTATGTGTATGTGTGTATCAGTGTACGTGTGTGTTGTGTGTGTGTGTGTGTGGTGTGTGTGTGTGTGTGTTGTGTGTGTGTGTGTGTGTTGTGTGTGTGTGTGTTGTGTGTGTGTGTGTGTGTGTGTGTGTGTGGTGTGTGTGTGTGTGTGGTGTGTGTGTGTGTGTGTGTGTGTGTGTTGTGTGTGTGTGTGTGGTGTGTGGTGTGTGTGTGTGTGTGACACCCCCTCGTCAGCTCGATATCTAACGAACGCAAACAGAAATCAAGTTCCAATTCGGCACGTGGGTTGATCATGTGGTGAGGGTGAGCCCGCCGATGTTTCAGTGCCAGTTCAAGGTCATCCAAGGTCACGACAGGACAAAATGCTGACGAATACTATTAAGATGTGGGTGGAAACATATGGTGTGTGCGATGAAAACTCTATTGTTTTTAAGTGTCAGGTCAAGGTCAGTGACGGTCATCATATGGCAATCCTATATTTGGCAAAGAAACATTTCAAAGCAATGTTGTAATGAAAAGTTTTGTTCGTCTGGGGACTCATCTAGTGCCGACCTTTGCACCCTCATTTGACCCTTGACCTCATTTGACCTAATAACCTTGTGACCTTCTGGGTCAGTTCTTGTGTACCGACCAGACTCGTGTTGCAACAACCAATAAGTCAATTGCACTGACGTCCTGAAACACTTCTAAGCACACGCTATCTCCAGTTAAGTCCTCCGTAAAAGAGTGACAACGGCTAAACCGGGCCGATGAATTTCATGTTCGACGTTGACTTCCCGACACTGAAACAGTTTGGAGAATTAGCATTAAGGGAGGTACTGTTCGTCGGTGTGGCTACCATTAGACCTCACTTCCCATGTACCCACATAAGTTGTCAATGTATGAATTGCAGTCTATTAACCAGTTCACATAAATCTTTCACTGGGTCCCTGAAGTGTCCCAGTAGCTAGCTACTGTGGTTATTCTGATATCACACGTCCAGTCAGAGACTCACGAATATACTTGGACTGCTCACTATAAGTCCCTTTTAAAGTTTATTGGTTCATTCCGCTCTCAGTGGTATAATCAAACTCACTCCCCTCAATCTATGAAACACTTGTGAACTAAACTGTTCTTTGTTTTACCGCCAGCAACCTTCTGGTACAACCTTCATATTGTTAAGCTGAGTGGAGGGTGGCGTGAGCCTAGACGGAGGGGAGAGCATCAATGAAGCCTATCCCCCACTTCAACAAACCCCCTTTCAAACCTCCAGGCGACAATTCATTTGTCTTACATGTGCGATATTCAAGGAAATTCAAGAAATTGAATAGAAATCTTGGAAAGGGAAAATGAGAAGGGGGGCACCTTGCTCACACCCTTCCACCTCAGGCGAATCCTTGTGCCCCCCCCCCCCCCTCCTGTTAGGTGTGTGATCCTCTATGCTTCATTTAATATTATTTTCGGTCGGTTTTTGTTGGCCAAAAAAATGTGGCCAACATTATGCAGGATTAGGTTGGCAACTGTAGATTTCCTCACTTAGTGGCTCGAAGGTCTTGGTGTGCTCCGGTGTTCAGTGATCTCTGAAATCTCCAGCTAATACTATTAAAATCAATAAATGATATCCGCTAGCAATTACGAACAAAAATGAGATATTTCCTACATCAGAGACATGACATTCTCTCATGATGCTGGTGTGTGGTAAGTTAATTATCTTCTACTTGCCTACTCGGAATGATTATTCAGAGTTTAGGTGATTTTGAAAGTTTCCTTTCTTTACATAAGTTATTCCTCATGAAATGACAATTATTCAACACGCATACTTGCGTTCTTGGTTTATGGGCCACTGACTAGTAGAATTTTGCCTTTTCAGTTGAACAAGCGGCCAAGATGCTTGAATGACCGCTTGACTGAAAGTTGTACACCAAATGGATAATAATTTATCACTTACAATCATCAGACAATTCTTCTGTAAGTTAACAGAGGCACTATGGTTTCAGCTCGAGTCTATTAGTGAGCTTCTCAAATAACGAACTGACGTAGGCCTACTTTGTCAACATAAAATCGGACGGAGTTCAACAAAGCTAGCAAAAAAAGTGCAGAGTGCGAACATGGCCATAGGTGTACGAGGAGGGGAAAACATGCCACTATACCACCAAAATATTGACAACAAAACAGGCGTTATTCGGGGAAGTGTAATGCCGAAATGAGAGAGAAAGCCAGAATTTTCTACTGAGTGCCTGAATTGATAATTGAATGACTGCATAATGTACGAATTGTATATGTTCACTGCGCCTCCCAGAAGTTTAAAATTTGGCCAGGAAACGAACACAAAATATGATACGCGTTTTTTTCTCCGTGATGTTGGTTACACAAATCTTGGGTGTCAGGAAAATATCCATTCCCTCACCTCTACCCAAGAAAAATCAGAGGGAGTTGGGGAATTGAATTCTGCAACCTCTTTAGGATCCGGGATTTTTTCTGCATCCCTCATTTTTCTGCGCATATAGTTGCGCCTTTAATTTGGAATTCAGGTGTAGGATAGGCCCCTAAAATATCGGAAAGTTCCTCCATTTGGTCTCCCTTCACTCACGCCTTCACACCTACCCGGTGGTCAATTGGCCAACATGACATTTCTCTTGTCAGCCCCGTTTAACATACTTAACGATCTGTATGTAATAAAAGTGCTTGTCTGTTGTTTCTGATTTAGGTCAAATTTGGTCGATTTGACCTGGAATTGAGTCAAATGCGAGTGGGCAGGGGCGTAAATACGAGAGTGCACAGGTGTATATAGGTCTATGAAAGCTAAAAAGGTGGGGTGTCTCTGTAAAATACGGCTGTCACCTGCCAACTCGCTGTGACGATCCTGCCGGTTGGCCTAGCAAAATGGCTAACGAAATACGAGGAGGAAGTGTGTTGGTCCGGATTTGTTCACCAGATGAGGTGGGATGGCCGCAGCCGTCGCTATCATTGGTTTATTACGTCAAGCGAGTCTCGTGGATAATCGTAGTTGGAGGAGCCTCCTCATTGGTTGTGCCCACCCACTCCACCCCATCCCAGGGTCAATCTCTCAGCAATCAGTCCTACACCGTGCTACGTAGCGTTTACAGCTATGGATGAATTTTTTCTGCGCCGTGCTTGTCTATTCGTTACGTCGTGGGACATTCGTCAAGAACACACGGAATTCGGAAGATACAGAGAACTAGGCATTAAGCAATTGAAATAATATAATCTCATCTGGGATTTTTTTTTCCTGCTGCATTACAAATGCACTTGAGAGTTTCACAGTCTTATTAGTTATAATAACCACAGGATCACATCGTCCATATTCTATAAAAACGATTTCAAACTTCGAAACCATATACCGACAGCATACGGAGTTGCTGTTGTATAGAATAACTGTAATTAAGGCAGCTTCTTGCATTAGTCCTTCTTATCTGCTGTGACCGGGTGGTACCATGCATGTCTCAATATACCTGCCTAATTGACGGTACGGGTCACTATAATACATACACCGAAATGTGTTTTCCTATAGCGTCGCCGAAAATCCATCGGCGCAATTGGTTGGAATTCGCATAAACGAGTATAGACATTATATAGATGCGATGATCTGTTTCTCCCCACTCACCGTGGCTACAAAAATCGTGGAAAAGATAAAACTAATGGAGTTGATTGACTCGTTTGCGTTATGCAGTATCGTTATTTTGCAAACTATACCATTATCAGCACTTACGATGCCTGTGGATATTTATATAGAGTAATAGCATGTAGTAGGATACGAGGTGAGCTCATATTTAGCTACCGCTTTTACCAAAGGAGGTTTGATGAATGATTGTGATTTTGAGCATGACGTTGGAAAATGGTGGGTTTTTCCCATCAGAACTGTAACACCATGCGCATCTTCTTCCGTCTTTTGTCAGTTTCAGTGGGACAAATCCGGCCGTTACTTTCACCACTCGCCTGGTTCGTCAAACACTAAGTCTCCCGAAGTGTGATCTGGACTTGCGCCGATCATTGGAAGAGTATACCGTCTATGCTAGTCACTCTCAGGGGTGTAACTCTACTGGGTGGAACCATTCCAATGTTTGCACCGTTCATAAGAAGTGACGAGTCCAACCTTTCTAACCGCAGGCCGCTTGTCATCACCCCAGTCTTTTACAGGTTATGGAAGCATGTCTCGAACTCTCTGGAATTGTATTCTCTCCTCAACAACTACGGTATGGTTTTCGTCACCAACCAATGGGATTTAGCCATCGTCTCTCTCAGTGAAAGTATGGTAATCACCCTGGGTATTGCTGAAGCCTCCAAACGTGTATGGCATTCTGGACTTCTTAATAGACTTCTCGCAATTGGTTTCAGTCAGAACCTTATTACTTGGATCTTCCCCCTGCACTCTTCCTCAACGTTAATGAAGATATTCTTAGCTCTACTGGCTATAGTGTTCATTCCTACGAAGATGATTCTACTCTTCACCATTTACTTCGTAGTCATTTCGTGCCAGAAAGTAATCTTCCCCAGGTCAGCTACCGTTGCTTCGTAAAGCCCAAATTCGCTTCCTGATGGATATGGTTCCCATTTGTCGGCTGGAGCTTCACCATCATCTCTCAGTGCCTTTGATCGTACCAATCAACGATGACCAACTTACTGCCTCTCTTCAGCATACGCCCCATCGTAGATTTGTATCATCTCTCTGTCTGCTCCAACAATACTTTCATGACCCAAAGCTCTCCAACTCCTGAGAGCTGTTCCTCTGGTGCAAGTTACTCGCCCTACTCAGTCCACTTCTCCTTGCCACTCTTTTTCAGTTGCGCTCACCTAGCCATCGCACTGAGAGCTACGCTCGTTCCCCTTTCTCTCGCATTTTGCGTGAACATGTTTTCTCAGGAAGTGTTCTCTTCTGCTTTTGATCTCCGGTTGTTCATTAGTAGAATCAACAAGCTGATTTTTTTTTTCCTTTGTCAATTATCTTGTGTGCATAGGGGTTTCCTCACGTTTTAGGGCAACTTAACTATCGAAGCTATACAGATGCGTACTCCGGCCGTGGAAAAAGCTATCCGCCGTAATATCGGCAGGGCGTATTTGCTGTATTGCGCGATGCATTTGTTATTTCATGAAGGTCTAATCCTGTTGTGAAATTATGGTGTATACGACAACGTCCACTACAGGTTAATAGAAGAGCAGTAAAACTAAGCCAGTTTAGAAATGCAGCGTCGGGATTTCGCGATGTCCATTCGTGAACTTCATCAACGTGGCGTTCTCGTCCGTGGGCTACGGAGTTGAACCCCCAATATCGTCGATCAACGAAAAACGGGAGGCTAGTTGCGAAACACACGAGTGAAACTATTATAAGTTTTCCACAAATTTGTGTCGAAAACGATTCATATGTACTGATAACTGTACACTTTGTCAATTGCCCGATCCCAGAATTGCTAGTTACACTCACAGATGCCCTAGCAACACTTGGCCCTAGCAACACTTTACCGAGCATGCGACTTCTTATCTGAACTAGCCTCAAATTAACCCATTGAGCAGCATTTGTGATTGAAATATCTGGTCGTTTGGATTCACGGACAGGTATTCTAGAACTGCGAATTCAGGAATTGTTGAGTGGTTTAACTTTGTGCGTGTTCGAATCTAATATAGTGTAGATAGAAAACTGACGTAGCGCCTCCTCTTCACTAGGCTAACGTTATCGATGTCAATTACTGCTAATCGTTTTATGATTTGAGGAATGCACTGTAAACTATCTCCTCATTAAAACCTTAATCGGGCCGACATTGAGATATTGCACTACCTAGTCGGATCCAATCTACTTCTCCCATCTAATTAACATTTAGTTGTCTATCGTCGATCTACTAGGATATCACAAACGGAAGTTGCCGCAAATCCATCTCGCCACATAACAGTGGATGAAATTAAATTGCTACTTCCTTGTTCCTAGAGGTTCGTCGGTCAAGGATTGAAACCCGAGAGAGTGTATAGGATTTGATTTCCCGTTGTGTTAATGACGCTCTCGTCAGCAATATCAGTGGTTACACCAATTCATGACGTGCGATGTTGGTATAGCGATCAGAACTATTGTTTCAATAGTTCACGATTTTTCTCAAGCTACTGATATTTGTTGTGCAACTACTGACTTCAGCAACTGCAAAATACTCCTTCACACGCACTTGCAGTATTTGGTGCAAAATTTCCCATGAAGACGACATTGGCCAGACTGTCATGCGTTCCAATCGTTAATAGATCTAGATGGTGAAAAAACTATTGAAATTTTATCTTGCAATCAAGAGTTTCAGGTGATGCATATACAATTAAATAAAACAGTCACATTACGTTACAGTCCAACTAATTACAAAACTATTGGTGATGCCCAGGGATTCTATTTGTTGAGTGAACAAACGATAATAGAACACACGATATTAATAGATGCTCGGTTCAATTCATTTTGACATGTGCTGTTTCATGTTGTCTTCGAAGAAGACGGTGTCTTTCCATCGACACAAATATGCACAAACAATGTCATTGTTAGTCGTGAACCCAGCTCAGACGCATATCATTCAAACAGCTCTGTGAACATATAACGTGCGTCAAATATCTGGGAATACATCAGTCTATCAATATCTTATTTTGGTCAGACCACATGTTGTATGCAATATCGATTTGTTGAACTAATCAATGTAATTGACTATTTCTAAATATTTCTTCCTACATATGCGTTCTATGTGAAACGTGTATGAGAGGGTTGAATAGACACATAATGCAAGCATGCAGTATGGATCAAATCTGGGTAATAACGACAAATATTGCGTATTTGCTTCACCAAGTCTTCGTCGGAAGGCGGGAATTACTAACACAATTCGATTGGACGATAAACACAGGAGGTGTTCGGGAGAAAAGGAATCGGAATTTGAAATTAGAAAATTGTCGTGTGAGCCTACTCCAAATAAGTCGTTCTGTATGATTAATTCAACAATGTTCGAAACAACTATCCTCGAAACAGGTTCAACACTATTAACACTTAGCAACGTTCAATGTTTTCATGTTTTATTCTACCGATTTTCAATTCCAAGTGTTCGATATAGTGTGTTACTAAGGGAATGGGAGACGAGCTGAATAGATATATCACCGCGTTAGACATGGTTTCAGAGCGTGCATCATACGCGAATTGCCTAGATTATTAGTCATTCGAGCAAAGATTCAATGGTGATTAATAAATTAATAACTTTTATAGGAAACACTAGAGGTGGTTTGGACCATCAACTATGTTTGTAAAAATGGTAGAATCAGGTCGAGTGCACCTCGTATCGATCATCCATCACGCCGACGTGTTGTTATCGTCCCTCCATTGCTATAGCACATGTTTTGTTCCCTCGTACCAGTGTATCTGCTAGTGAAGCTCGCTCTTCCGGGAAGTGGACACTATTTAGTATACCGTATGGGCATTTCGAATTATGCCTACAAGAGCGTATGGCATGTTTGCAATGCTCTCAAGAGACATTGGTTAACGGACTGCTAGGGTTACAATGGCTTGTCGTAGCAAAACGCGTATGGGTGAAGGAACCATGCCAGAACCGCCCACCTCCTTCATATTCATGGACATTAACATTATAACTATACATGGTTATTATACAGAATCCTGTTTTCACACTAAACAAAGAACAATACGGTTGAGTAATCAAGGACAGTGGGGTGACATGATGAATAATGCAGATTACCCGTAACTAAAAACAGCTCTCTGCTTCAGTGGGTAGGCTATACAGTTATGCGTTGTTTACAAGCTTGCAGGGACTATATGGTATGTAAACCTGGTATTACTGTGACAATTGATTGTTACTCAGTTTCGTCCATGTTGAACAACTAATTATTCACCAGATCAGTCAGCTTCAACAGAATACGAGAAAATGGAAGATTAAACGAGAACTTACCTTTTCGATGTTTGATCTTGATTTTACGAAGTAACGGGAGTGAGGAAATATATGAGCATATTATTTACGAACGTAGTTACGAAATAAAAGAGGGCTTCGCACTTGTAAACGCGTAAACCATGCATTTACCGCATACATTGTTTTGTATTAAATGCCCGAATACACGGGACACTGTTATACTAAAAATGGTAACGTTCTAAAAGAAAACAGCTCTTTGCTTCAGTAGGTTGGCTATACAGTTATGCGTTGTCTACAAGTTTACAAGTTTGCAGGGACTATATGGTATGTAAACCTGGTATTACTGTGACAACTGATTGTTACTCAATTTCGTCCATGTTCAAGAACTAATTATTCACTAGATCGGTTAGCTTCAACAGAATAGGAGAAACGAAAGTTTTGCACGTGTAAACGCGTAATCCTGAATTTACCGTATATATTGTTTTTTCAACTAATCAATGTGATTAATAATGAATGACTTCATGGTACCTGAATAGCAATGAAGGAGAGGTCACGAGTTTAGGACAACCTCGAGTAACCAGATACGATACCTCTCTAGAACACTCAATAAAAATGAAACTTTTTTTTCATTTAGTCAGTTGGTAGGTTATCACCCCTTCGACATAACCGACGAGATGAAATGCTGTTATCAAATAGTTCGCCAATATCCGTGCAGATTCATTCATGCGAAGCTATGGGGAACAATACCCCACGTTGAATACGACAACTCACGTGAGGCGAAGAGATATAACAGGATTCATAGCACTGTATCACAGCACAAATAGTCATGGTTATGACCCAATTACTGTACCGATTTCAAAGCGTTCAATCTTCAAATCATTGTCATTCGTGTATAAATGCAAAATTGTCTTACTCATGAATACCTTTCAGCTTCCCCTACATCCGTCCGCGCGCTTCTTCGTCTTATTCTCTACCACAGATCAGTAGAACTATTCTTGATGGGAAGCGATTCAACGTTTATGTTGTCTCGATATGAAACAGTCTCCAAAGTGCCATTGAGCAGTCGCAGACATGGGGTATGTTCGAGCAACTACTGTAACGTCATCTGTTCTCTACCTTAGCCCACTGTTCTCTGTAAACGCCAAATGTATTTTGTGTATATCGTCCTAAGCGACTCCTACACACTAATACTAACATTAGGATACTCGATAACTATAATGTAGCCATAGAATAGTTTGCTTTTGTTGTCGGTACAGTATATTAGAGTCTAACCACATTCACACTCCTGCTGACAGCGGCGCGTATAGCGTAACATCGCATCTGTCTCGCAATCAGTTTGAATCAGGACCCCATCATAGAGAGCCAATTGTATCGCATCTTGCACTGTGAGTTGATGTCTCGCTTAAACAGGTGTAAATCACGGAAATACCAGTAGATATATGTGATTAATTAACATACAGGACGCTGTTTGACGTCAACTGATAGTAGTAACCATCGCCATAAAGGTAATAAAACATAAACACCCTCCAACGAATCCACCACACCTTCCGATGATTTTAATTACTGTGTTACGCGCTACGTTCAACTCTAGGACAATATGGTTGACATATGCGTCACACAAAGGACTACCGGGCTAAACATCAAATTTTCAGTATAGTTTCGTAAACTCTAGTTGGATGAAATTTGATACGCCAAATTTTCCGCTCGACAATAATACTATATTATATGCATGACTGTATAGTGCTTTCCATGCTCTCACGCATTTCAGAAGTTATACGTCTTGCCTATAATGATGATACGGCTGGTAACCTTGGGTATCCCATCCCAACAGGAATTGCGGAAGTTTGAGAATAATTGGCGGTAATACACGCTGATGAGCCCCAAGCAGCAGCTGAACCCACGAATTAGGACATTTCGTAACGGTCTTCACACCGTTTATTGACCCGGAAACATCTAGTTGAACCCCAGTATACTCATTCGACAGCTATTCCCTGATGACGGAAGAGACACACATACTTGTACGCTGGGCAGAAATTCAACAGTGTCCTGTCACGTAGAGTTCATGGTTATTCTGAATACTTCCTGAAGTGCATCTGTGATTCCACCGGCACCTTAGTCTGAAAACCAAGGATGAGTTCTGCGAGCAGAATTCAGAGCTTCAGCTTCGGTGTGTTGACCTAACCAAGTCCTTTGGTACTGTGAAGCTGCCACTATGTATGGAAGAACCTGCAAGTTCAGCCACTGGACGGCTCACAGTACTGTTTGCAACTGTCAATGTTGACAGAGCTCTAGAAAATGTTAATACCTCAGATGCATTCCTTAGTAAAAAATAGAGTGAAGTAGGTGAGTGTTCGTTCCTGCCGCAATATACACGGGATTAATTACGGTGCTCTTCCCGACACACGGTGAGAAATAGGAATGGTTTATGAAGAATACACAAACATACCTGATGTAATGAATTCGTCACATTCATTGATCAGGCAACGGTGCTGGTTTATTTGGATGAAAAAAATCCGATTCAATGACAATTATACGAGCAATGTGTTATTTCTCAATAGAAAATATCTGGTGTCTAAGTTGTACATAAATAGTGGAGCGGAGTATTGTCTATGGAACTATGGGTTGAGCATTCCGTTATATAAAGTGATCGCAAAACCATCGGTAATGTATTTATTTAGGACGGGAAACTCAAATAATTGTATTGTCAAAATGAACTATTGATGAGATACACAGCATATTTCTATAAATATTGGTCTAAGAATTAATTTTCAACCTACCAAATCCTGTCTAATCTTGCTCATTTTGGGGCCTGTTTTCCCCACAATTTCTGAAAGCTTCAACTGTTATTGCGTCTTGTTTGTTCCTCATTGACGCCTTGTTCACAGTACCCAGATGACTCTAATCCTTGTGAAATCATAGTTTAGTAGCTATAGTAGTAGTATAACTATCAGCAATCCAACAAGAATGCGAATCCTTGTGAAAATTGGAGTGGGATAAGTATTTTACTTTCTAAGCAGCGCACACCATGATTGCCGTGGAACGCGAAATCATTGTTGCCCCCTAACAACAGATTTTCACTTTAGTGATAACATATGTCACACAGAATTATCCAGGCCCATGTGAGTTTTAAATAGGTACTCAAATCGGATTTTACTGCAGGAAATGCCATGTGAGCAACACGATCCAGTGACTTCCGAAAACTGGTCATTAACAGTTTCAAGCAACGGAAGGGGAGTTCTAACTATTACAGCATAACATCCATAACAGTTCAATCCCGTTTATCGCGCCATGAGATTATTCACATTTTATGGTAGGCCAATTCAATATACGACTGTTTGCACCCATAAAATATTGTTAGGCCATGTATTTTCCGTGTCACTCAGTGTTGCGTGCCTCAGTGTATTCACATCGACTGCACGGCTGCAAAACTCCTTCGACTCATTGTCCGCGTTCTGGCAGTGGTAAAGCCACAGTGCGGTGCCTGGGCACCGAACGTCTGTTACTAGACGGAATTGTGAAGGAGAAAATGAAACGTTTAAAAAAAAGTTTCTGTTTCTGTTAGTTGACAGCGTTTCATTCTATGATCCACGAACTGTTGCAATCACCCATAAAATATTGTTAGGCCATGTATTTTCCGTGTCACTCATTGTTGCGTGCCTCAGTGTATTCACATCGACTGCACGGCTTCAAAACTCCAGCAACGTCAAATGAAAAGGAATCAATACACGTGCAGGAATCTTCGGTAATCCTTAGATGAGTGGATAAACATACTTGCTAGACCATCCTATTTACCTCGCTTAGGAATTGAAACTGGTATTATGATTTTCGCTGCCAGCGTGTGTCATTCTATTTTCCAGAATTAATTGCCTTCGCCTAGAAAGAAACATCACCAGCAAGGGTACTTTGATATAATTCAGGAAATGTGAAAAATGCATGGGTACACTAGTCTCAATATGACCTCAGGTGATATGTAGTACATATTTGAACTATTTATTGTTTCTGGTAACCACAGTGATATGACAATGATGACATAATTACAAGCGGTATATAATATGTATAAGCAATGATCAATCTGACAAGAATACACCTACATGGAGAACATCAAAACAACAATACAGACACAGCCAATTATACATACTGTATCAGCTGCACCACTATACTAACTAAACTATTGAAGTGCGTACCGGTTTCTTAGATTTCTAGGGGGGTACATTTGTCGAGCGTTTTTAGAAATATCAATGACGTAATGGAGCGCTATATAGGTGCTCGAATATTCATTGATTCAACAATGGGAGCTTAATGGCTCTATCTGCAGAAGTGGACACATGATGTTATCGCTAGCATCAGTTCCTCATCAACACAAAATCGGAACGGTTGATTCCTTCGCTAACGTCCTACTTTGAAATGGTCGAAAATCAGAGCAAGGTCATTTAGATCATGCTAAACATTGTAGAAGCTTCATCTATCTTCCTTTTTTCGTGTTCACAAAATGAAGGGTTCAACAGCGAAACCCCCAGTGCTAGGACCATAATTTCCCAGGTCGCGGCTTTTCAACCTCACGGTTGTTAACATGACACGGATTAATAACATTGTGTAGCTGCGAAGAGCCCAAAATGTAACCTTACTAGTGTGTTGAGTGAACGAGTTATTTCGTTTTCGTTACACTTTAAACCCAAACCCTAAACTGAATTGAATTTTCGCCAGACCTAGCCAAATCCACAGGGGTATTCTGTGATTTTTATTTTTTCAATGTCTACCATGTAGGCCTATATATCATAAAATGACCTATTGCGCAGATAGTTTGATGAATGAACACTAGGTTATACCCCAAATAGGATATGTAGTTCAATCGTATCGTATAACACTGAATATACCTGTTTCGCTTCACACTTCATAGAGGCATAGCAAGTTCGCGAATTATATAATACTTATCCAAACCCACGGGATATGCGCTGCCTTGCATGTATAAAATAATTGTGCCCGGCTTATATTCATATGAGCAACCCGTAGAAATCTTAAACTTCCAGGACGGGGGGGGGGGGGGGAGCTTGACTATAATCTATGATTACGTCATATAAAACTGATGACATTGCAATATTTATCTATGTATTGCGGCATCATTGATAGCTAATTGGATGGACTTTGTAATAGTTTACAACGTTCAGTAATTGGAACATACACCTGTCAAGGGCCATAGAAATATTGTATATTAAACCTATTACCAATAATAGCTGGTTCGGAGATTATCCAGCCGTAGTATTCATAAATAAGGTGCTTTTGATATCAGATGAACATTATTATATTCATGAACATTATTTTATTCATATGAATTGGACCCAGCTAATGACCAAGCAATTATATTGAAATAAACTGCATGGTAATTGCTCAATTGATTCTGGCTGACGATACATTTCTGATGCTCCGGGTGCAATGCGGCTGCGTAGATAGATACAACAGTAACACACTAACTCATTTCTTTCTCGATATTTCCTTTTTTTTTTTGCTGTTTTCTAATAGAATATAGTGATGTTGTTGACTGACCAATTTGACCAGTTCAAATGGAAGCCAATGAGGCAATAAAAGGCGGAGCAAGGGTATCTGTGAATAGGGTATTTGATGAATAGTTAATATGATATTTCCTAGGCGGAACGGATAGGAATCATCATCGAAACTAGCAGATACTACCTGCTTATAAAATATATCATAGCACTTTTATTTTAAATTCATCATACCTATCATGGTTTGAAACAGTTTTATTCATAACATGTGCATGGTATGTACATGGTGTTTCGTACTTTAGCCCATCTGTGCAAGTCTGTGTCTTTCTGGCACAGATAGAAGCTGGGCTTTACAAATGGTTGTTTATCTATCTATCTATCTATCTATCTATCTATCTTCTATCTATCTATCTATCTATCTATCTTCTATCTATCTATCTATCTATCTATCTATCTTCTATCTATCTATCTATCTATCTATTACTATTTATTTGTCCGCTATATTCGTGATACAGTCGGCTGGTGCCAAGATCATCACTTGTTTATAACAGTGAAAAACAAAGCAGATGATAGTTAACTTTCGGACGAAGTCATGATCCGGTTTCAATCGAAGGTAATGCTCAGATTCGCAACCTTTGACAACCAAAACTGTGGCCTTACAAATTTCGGCTAAGGAATTCCTGAAGCACCTTCGAGTGGAAGCATAACACGTGGCGGATAGGTAAGTAATGAGGTCAACTGGAATACCCACGTGGATAATATAGTATTATAGGTCCAGCAAAGTTCTATTGTATTGGGGTACTTGCCAGGTTTGGATTAAATTTCGATAAGAAAGCAACTTTTTTCCGACATGTTGTTGTCTCTAATCGTTTATTGCGGTCCGGTTTGGTTATAAGAGATATTCTTGATTCACTGACACCAGGCTGTTTTTATATTCAAACAACCCTTCCCTTTTGTGTGAAGGCACGTGACGTGACTAGAGTACGAGAACCGTTATGGCAAGTAGTTGTTGACTGTTCAGACAATAGCCAAACATCAAAGAAATGACTGGGGTCTGAAGTACCATGATCGCAGTACTTCTTTGCAATTGTGTGCATGTATGGTGAAAGCGGGGAGTGGGCCATGATTGGCGGCTTAACCACGAACACGCATGTATAGGTAACAAAAAGCTCTAGACGGTGGAATATAGGACTAGAGTTCCACTACAGCAGACTTTTTCCTTCGACTCATGTCCGCCGTGATGGCAGTCGTAAAGCCACAGTGCGGAGCCTGGGCACCGAACGTCTGTTATTAGACGGAATTGTGAAGGAGAAATGAAGGTTTAAAAAAAGTCGTTTCCAACTATGCCGAGTCCAATAACCCCCAAAACCTTCTCATGTCGTCCGTATTGAGGCAATAACCTATCTGTCATTTTTTCTCTCTGGAGAGCTCTATGATTTGAGCGAGCTTGGGGACATATGCCACAGTCGTCCTAATCGAATTTGTGCACCTGTTTATGATTCACTGCTTTTGCACGCATGTGTTGATATTTACATATGCAACCCATTATATCACCACATGGTCTCGCATTACGTGCCCATCCTCGCACATTTGATAAAACTCCCTAATAGTTTCAGTATTGTATCGCTATGTACTACATGACATAAGAGCGCTCAGGCGTCGGGTTTCATGTCGTATAGTAGACTGGAAAGAAATATGATTACAGAAGAAACGCGATATGTTGTGTAAACAATTTCGTCTCATGTGAAGAATTCGGCATATCTCAATGGTTGTCTGAGTGCAAGTGCATTCTGATCAATGCTGGGCTGGCAGTACATAAAAAGCAAACAGCTATAGTTTTAAGAAAACAAAACACTATTTTGTTATTGCATCCATACTTTATTTATTTGATATCGGTGTTTTGAAAGGTTCTCTAAGATAAATAATTGAAGCCAGACAGAGAGAGACCCATCAATACCAGCAATAATCGGACATTTCACGATGTTACGAGATATTGAAATGAACAAAGATCGTGTTGTTCATTTTAAGGCGAGTCCAGCCCAATTAATATTCATTTTGGTGTTCTAATGTTTAAGAAAATAAAAAATCATTCAACTATCACTTTGTTCCAGGTTTATAGCTGTACGTTTAGGAAGAGATGGCTTCCTCAATTTCATATGTTTTGGTGATTTTGGCAAACTGGCAACCTTTTATGATGTCATATCTACCAATTATTGGGGAAAAGTTTAAGACATATTTCTTAAAATTGACTTCAGAATTGGTGGATATGACGTCATCAAATGTTGCCAATTTGCAAAATTGCCAACTTAACAGTGATAAATTAATATTATCTTTATAAAAATTGTAACTCTTATAACCGGATATACTATGAACATGAAACAAAGTTTGATTGGCATGATTTTCAATGCCGGCACAATCATATACATTTGAATATTTTGACTGGAATTGTCCTTTAAGTAAGAGGTGTTATATGATTGGGATATGAACTGTACGTTATTAATTGCATCCGTTGAAGGTTGTATGGAATGTGTTGCTTTTGAGTCAAGTCAAAGTCCGTAAACAAGATGGGTATATACAGCTTGGACTGAAAAGTTCAATATGTAGTGTAGCTGCGCTATATAAATGAGCTTTAGCTAATGAGAGAGAATCTTAAGGGCAATTAACGTACGGCCCTATCACCCCTCCAAGCTTAGGTAATGGAGATGCCTCCCGACAGCTGCACCCTTCCAATATTCATAGCAATCACAGACCTTGGTGAGATGTGTCCATCCTGCTGATTACCATGTTGCAAAATAGGAAGACAGGTTCTAGCCTGAAACTGAAAGCAGTTTTTACTCACCTTGTCATCCCTCAATTATTTACGTATAAAGTGCTCCTGGACAGAAGGTGATAACTCACTGCATATAACAGTACAGATTCAGTGGCGCAAAGGTCCCTCTATACAAACCGAACTGACAATGCCAGGCATTGATGGATTTGTTAAGAGGCAATGTGAAAAGGCAGTGACCAGACACGGTTATTGCGTAATCTTATCGGGTTGCAATGACACATTGAATCCATTAAACCCAGGATGTTTTCCGGATTGAACATTTGCTGACCAGAGAACGAACAACAGCTAGAACGAAGAACAGACATGTTACATTCGGCTAATGGAAAACAATTATCATGATGAATATGTTATGAATATGTTTTTTGCACTCATCCGATGGTCACATCACTGCATGAGAATTGTTAATTTGCTGAAGTAGTTTTCTTAGGTGTCCTTGGGCGATATAATGAAATGTTCATGTAAATAGTTTTCACAGAAGTGCATTTTGCGGTCTCCCCAAAAAGATGATCACTCAAATTCCAGGATCCGATCACTTCCCTCGGGACTCGGAGCAGCAGTAGATTCATATCCAACGTTCATTTTCAACTGCTCATAGCCGATTGACCAGACCTATCGCAATTTCTGAAAGTACCCTAGAAAGCACAAACGGTTCACTGTAACTCAGCAGAACCAGAAGAGAAATACCTTGCCCATCGAAACAACACGTACAGCGTCCTATTGGGAAGACGTCGGGTGTATGCTTGAACTTGAACTCGGAGTGTTTCTTTGCAATAACGTCCTTAATGACACTATTTCCTCACAGACATGATAATATACAATGATTATATAGCGCTTTTTCCCCACAGGCTCAAAGCGCTTCACAGATATTACCCCCGATCATCAGTGACTTGTCACCCGTACTAGATAGCACGCATTTCAGTACGTCACTTCGTCGTGTCCCCCGGGGGACTTCGCAATAGGGCAGCCACATACAGCGCTCACTACTCTTCACAAGTCACCTCACAAGGTACAATACTTTTCACACGTGGGTGTGTGGAACAGTTCAGGAGACATTCCTTTTCCCAACATCCACTGCGGAAAGCCTCCGTTCCTCGGGCTTCCAATGGGCTCCGAACTCGCAATCAATGGTTTTGCATTCTGAAGCTCTAACCGACTGAGCTAATCCGCCTTCCTCAAGCAAATAGTAGCAGCTAATCTTGCTCAAATTAAGCAATTCACTTTCATTGTTCAAGTTCATTGCATTCACTATTGCGCTAAATACTGCGAAAAACACAATCAATAGCTCGATTATACAAGAACTTAGCTCAACACAATGTTATGTAGAATTTAAAAAACACTGCTGTGTAACTAGCACACCTATCCTGAATGATGTAAACAAATTACATTACATTGTGTGAAAATTGTGTAAAACATTAATCGTGAAGATTATATACAACGTCTGTGCAATTGAAAACAACGCCATAATAGGTTTGCTAGTTAAAACACGTTTAGGAGTTCAAGAAGGTTTCGCAGACGAAAAAGTTTTGAACTAGCCTGGAGACACGGTTCTTTTTAGATAGACTGTTCCATAGTCTGAGGCCAGTATCACTTATACCGGGATGTTGATGCCCCCGTGGACGTTATATGCAGCAAGACGCAGCAAGTGATCTCATCCTGCAAAACAAAATGCTCTGAGCATGAAACTGATACTTTCAAAAGATCTCGAATAATTCTTGTACAAAACCAAGTTATCTTGGATTGCTCGGTTACCATCGATATCAGCTGCTTAGATGGTCAATCGGGGATAAAAGTCTGAGGCCAGTATCACTTATACCGGGATGTTGATGCCCCCGTGGACGTTATATGCAGCAAGACGCAGCAAGTGATCTCATCCTGCAAAACAAAATGCTCTGAGCATGAAACTGATACTTTCAAAAGATCTCGAATATTTCTTGTACAAAACCAAGTTATCTTGGATTGCTCGGCTACCATCGATATCAGCTGCTTAGATGGTCAATCGGGGATAATTGCCTGAAATAGTCTCTAGTATATGTATCCCCTAGTTATATTACTAATTACTGGGTTTTTTTTCTTTGATCTAACTGTATCATGGAAGGTTCTGTACGTTTGCTACGTTTCTGGTAATCGGAAACACTTTGGTTCGACGTACGGGGAACGTAGGGGATGAAGCGCTATCGTGAGACTTTTCATCGGGAAACTAAACAGTTGGGACCGAAACAATGGCTGAAACTTAGGTCTATAAACAATCGAAAAATTGCGCGTTATCTTATTCTACCATCCCCAAAATTAGGAAGCAAGAAATCTCTCTCGAGATACCGTAACTCTAAAGTGTGTATGGTAACATCGTACTAGCAACACGCAGTTTGTGTTACTCTAACACGAAATTGTATGCAAGCTACGGAGACGAATTTTATGACATGTAACATCAACGCAAGGCGTGCAATCGTCTCTTTTATGATAATGGGGATGAGGGGAGGGGAGGGGAGGGGGTGGAATTCTGACGTCAGGCTAAAGGTAGGGCGGCTGACGGTTATACATGCTCCTCACGTAAACATAGCAGTTTCCATACTCTACGTACTATAGTCAAATTCGTATAGGGGCGTCATCGTGGATTGCCGGGGCTAAAGTCACACCTAATTTGCGTTCGAATTGTCAATGATTAAAAAATAGGTAAATAGCTAGATCCTCAACCGGATAACACAAGTCATGCCTGATCAGGGAGTTCACATTTTTACTCGTTCTGCATCTGAACGCGTGAACGCGGCTTTAACTGGATCTGTGCGTTCGGCATTGTTCGATTCAAAAGTCATTCACGCATCAAAGGAAGAAGGAAAGAATGAACAAGGACTAGAAATATATGCGCCCACTGTTTGTTTCGTCTGTTTTGAGGAATCAGAGGAGAGCGGGTTCAACGCGGACCGTGAACGAAAAATTAAACGCAAAGGAGTGTTCTCCTCTTTTCTGTTATTGTGAAAATGACGGATGACTACGGATTACTGTATCACGTATAATGTCTTCTGTGTCCGTACCCCTGCACATGACAACAGCACCGTATGTTATATCACACTCATTGTCTTGTCGAATGGCCGAATGGGATATGTGTAGTTTGCCATTTCGCCTATATTTACTGTTGCTGGTGGATATAGCAACATATGCTATGGTAGCCACACTGGGTTAAGAACTGGTGCACTCGCAAAAGTGTCCGTTCGTGTGTGTGCGTGTGTTTGTGTTATCACATGTATATAGTCCCATTAGAGAACATGTATGTGACTCATTACCGTGCAACCGGGATATGCTTGCAACCAGGAACGTCCCTGTTCAGTTTCCCTGCAGATTTAGGTATGCATTATGTGCTCTACTGCCACCATTGGTTACTGGGGTTACATACATTTCCCCGATCATTGAGTTCCAAATTATGCACTGTGTATGTGTGATGCACTGTATACCAATGAGGGACACACGCGCACTAAAGGAAGGGGACTTTTCACGCTATACAAATGAGGGCGGTTCCTATTTGGGATCCTGTACATATGTGCTTGTGTGTTCGCGTCTCCGTCGCGACTCCATTCCACTTTGGAGCGGCTGAACAGATTAAAATGTTGCACACTTATGAAATATTCACAGAAAACATATTTTCTCTCAGAATGAGGGGGTGAAACTATCGGAATGGCGAAATTTGGAGAGGAAAACATTCAGGGCGATTCCCCTCATCGAGGACAAAAGTAAAAAGTATCAAAACGAAGGGTTTCCAAGCATTTATGCTGATTTTTTTTAATTTTCTTCGAATAAGAATATTTCTGTGGGAAAACGGTTGTTTCCAATTTTGTCTATTCGCAACTCGACTGAATAATTCCACATTTACCGATGGGATCCGACTGGATCCTTACGGGGAATACCCTCTTGTTCCATTTTGCCTTTGTGTATGGCTGGGGTTTCAAACATAAACGAATGTGGGAATCTACTGTAATATACACACGGAACATTCGAAGGAAATGCACATTTCAGAGAACTATGGGAATGACTCATAGGACACCATTTCCAATCATCTTAGTGAGAGCAGAGCGAAATTGAATTTGTCTCATATCGCCCAGAGCGTGATTCCGGAATTTTGCCACAAAATTTGGTCACGTATCTCAATTATGAAGTCAATCCATATTCCAATAGCAACATATAGTGTCAGTGGAATGCGAATAGTGGATGTTGACTCAATGTGATATTTCACATTATCAAAAGGCTAAGTTCTGCATGAACACACGCCTTTTTTTTATGCTATTATATAAATCCTCTATATACAGCATTGCGATAATCTCTGTATTGGGAATTTACAGTTTCAAATCACACAATGAGGCAAATGAATAGGTCGCTCTTACACGCATTGGTATTTTTGTTACTTTTTGACGCTTGTAGTTGTCCTCTACGTCGTTGTTCATGGACTGTCAAAGGGGAAACCCCTGTTCGAATAGGCGGAAGTACTGATTGATTGCTTGACTTTCATGACGTGTCTCGCCTATTTTTATATGTACTGCCCATGAAAATTAAGGTGTTGATTCTCAACTAGTATTCAGGCCTACATTAATCCCAGAGGTGGTGGACGCTGAACACATCGGCATTTGAGTATCGAAAACAATCTGGCTAGGTTTCCTTTCAAATAAATCGACACAGGTTATTCATACCAGAAGGTTTTAAATTGAGGCATTCTACTCACAGCTATAATAAATACACAGAGCTACTGTAATTAGGTGACTAGAGGTATCCTTTTGTGCAAGAAAGCTGTCAACTACGCATTTGTGTAATGGAAAAACTCTACAGGAGAAGTTAGGGAATAATGCTGCATAGATAGATTTTGCCATTGTATTCGGACCGGCTTTGTCTTTTCTCGATCCTATAAATTCGATATGTTGGGATAGTGTTATTTTCTGGCTAGTGTGTTTTCCTTTTTCTGTGACGATAACCATGAAGTAAGAACTTCCGGGTTTATTATGAGTAGTAATCAATAGGTCTGACACGAATGGGATTTATCTTCACGGAATGGATTAACCAGAAGCTAAACAGTCTTAGTGAATCATTGACTCATTTCTAAGAACAAAACAAAAAAATATTACTAGCAACAAGAGCAAATGGGATACTAGGATGATGATAAACACCAAGCTCCGGCTCAATAGGACCAACATTCCTGGACTCATCGTGTTCACAATGTATTCCAGACCTTGACCTGACAAAACAATAAGAATGTTGTTCTCAACATGGATAAACCGCATATAGCTTGATTCATGGGGGCGCGGAATGGCGTAGTTTGTGTCCACAAGTATCAGTCTTCCACAACTAAAAACGCTAGGGGTCTTGTACTCCCCATGAGAAAACAGTTCCCCAAATTTCAGCTTGATTAGATCAAGTATTCTGGACTTGATGTGTCCACAATTGTTTCTTAAATTTGATTTCTGATGACCACAGATTACCTTTGTCCTGACCCTCAGAGCGATATGGATCATGTACTTATCATGAGGAGACCCACACACCAAATATGAGCTCAATCCATCTTGGTGGGGTCCACCATTGACCACCGCTTAGCATAAAGAATAGGGTTCCTGTATAACCCCCCCCCCCCCCATAAGGAAGCAGTGTGCACAATTTCAGCTTGATCGGACCAAGCATTCTGGACCTACCGTGTCCACAAGGACTTTGACCTCTGCTGACCTCAGATGACCTTGACCTGATCCAAAACAATTTATATAATGAAGGGGAACCCACATTACCAAGTATTATTTCAATCCATCCAGGTGTGGTTTATTAGGTTTCCACAAGCTTGGCGGTCACACACACCACACACTAACCCTCGAACACACACTGTCATGACTGCATAGAGTTCTGGACTGTCGTCAAGAAATAAAACAAGAGCCTGTCATTCTTTGCCTTGCTACATCTGAACAACTCGAAGGATGGTTTCACGCATGGGTTTTTAATGGCCCGCAATTTGTGGCAGTCCGAGACATGAATGGTTGAGGGCTAGCTAGAGAGTGGGAAAGTTTTAGGGAACGTTATATAGCGCACATAGGCCTTGTCAATTGTCTGCTTGTACCTCTAGAGATGTATCCCCATACCCCTCTCACTCTCCTTCCCCTCAGAATATAACTACAGCCGATAGTAACCGTTATATCAATATTAAAGTTCCACAACGTAACTGTGCTATTACTGTACTTCCCAGATAGATCCACCATAACTGCCTAGTGCATGTCCTGACCTCCCGAGGTCAATGCTTACATTTCTGAGAGAAAGCTGGCCACCAGGTCAAAGTTCTTTGCAACCTGCCCAGGTCATTGGAATGGCTGTCTGCCAAACTATTCTTAGTTAAGTGCCAGCAGCATTGGTCAAGGGAGCGGCTGACGAATGGATTATTGTACACGGCGATTGGTGCCATACTGTTTTTAGGCAGTAACTGGAGTTATAGACTTCACACGAGAGTATCGTAATTGACTCTTTGATTCGTCCTAAAGAGCGAATCCAGTCATCACAAATAGGACCCGAAGGTGGAAAGGACAGAGAGGTCAAAGTAAGTCATCAGATGTATTTCACCTAGACGAACAAAACTTTCCATTACGTCATCCCTCTAAAATATATCGTTTGCGAGATATCAATGAAAGAAAATTGCCTGACCCTCCTTACCCATTTGATCTTTTGCGATTAGTTCAGTTCATGCAAAAATATTCCTATCACCTACCAAATATTTAAACTATTAAACGGACACTGAGTTACAGCTGCGTAAAGAAATTCAGTTTCTGGTCTGTCCTAATCTCGAATGACCAATTAACACCAGAAACAACAGGGAACTTCTTCACCATGCCTGCAACCTACAAGTTCAATTTGAACTTCAGTGCTACTCGCGTTCTCGGATTTTCCTCCGCACAAAGTTTCACGGATCTGCACACACACACACACACACACAAACACACACCATACACACAACGCATGATTGCATAGACTCCTTTTGTATTCAGCGAGGTATAAAAATGAGGAATAGTGACAGATAGTATTTTTAAGCTGTTTGGAAGCTGTAACTGTTCGACAAATTCCTTGCTGGCTGATTTCAATGAAAAATATCAAAATGCTATTGTAAACACCTTAAGTTTTCATTCTGCCGAATCTGAGAACATATAGAAGTGATTTTCAATATTTAGGAATAATTGAGAGGATACTCGAAATACTGACTCGTGCGAAGTCTATCCATGCGTGACGTCCATGTGGGACGAGAACCTCTCGATTGAACTCTGCCATAACAAGCACTGTGTATCAGTTTGCCTTCGGAGCAGGGGGCGTGAAAACAATTGTGCGTTGTTGATCAAGGTTAATGTATTGTTTGACGTATTATCCTATATATAATACCACTGCAAAGGGATCCGTATAGTGCACGGCGTGAGTATTTCAAAGGTAAATTGATCAAGGACTCGCTGGTCTATATCCAGTCAGTTGCCTATCAAGGAAGTGGGGGATATCCGTTCCAATATGGGCATATTCGCCGCTCGCGCGCTCGTTTGAATATACAAAGCCAAAGGCTGGCAGTCTACTTCTCATATTGATGAAATTCATTTTTTGATGAAAAACAACCTAGGCGTTAACGATGACTATAAGGATAATCTTTCAAATGCGGCAGATCAGTCAGCTCAGGAAGTACCTGGATAAGATGTCCACAGAAAGATTGGTCCACGCGGTAATAAGCAGCCGGCCCGACTACGGCAACTCTCTAGTCTCTACTATACGGTCTTCCTTCATTCTCGATTCATCGATCCAGGCAGTCTTCAGAATACCGCTGCGAGAATTCCGAATCCAATATAAAATCCTCTGCCTCACGTTACGTGCCGTTGAGACCGGCGCACCCCTTTACCTCTGCCAAATCCTACCGCAAAGGTCACAATATCGCCCGTCTCGACCCCAATGCCAGCATTTCCTGGAAGTGTCCACGATCCGAACTTCGACCTTCGGAGGCCGTGCCATTTCTCGCAATGGAACAGTCCTCTGGAACAGCCTCTAGTCAACCTACGTTATCTCCGATCGTTTGGCACCTTCGAGAAACATCTTAAAACTACTCTATGACTCCCATCAATGAAAGGAATTACCAACCTAATTGTGTATTTCTCCCAATTGAATATATTTGTTCTTAGGCCCAACTTTGAATCAGAATATTCCTCAACGAAACAGTCGTGTTCCCCACCCCCCCCCCCCCCCCCCCGCCGAAAGTTTACAATCGAGTGTAAACAGCAAACTACTCTCACGGTTCATCCATTTCTTCGTCATTTTATATGTATCCTTTCTATACTTATATGTTATTGATGGTAATGTGTATATTATGTAGAGGGATCCATTAAAAAATAGTGGTCGACTAATAGCATCATAAACAGATGTAGTGTTTATTTCTTCCGTTCAACCTTAACCCTACTTTCATGATATAAATGAAATTCATGCGATGTCGTGAGTTGTGAAAGGTAGCTCATCCTACAGTCGGTAATTCCTGCGGTCCCCCAGAATGCGTAAAATATACTTGTTTTAGGGGTTTGGTGCTTAGCTGATTGTTTGGAAGCCGATTGTGCTGAAAACGTCCGCATTTGTCAAATCACTACATATATCTTGTGTTCTCTGTCATCGAAGCAAATATCTTAGTTTTCTGCCAGGCAACACCCATACTAACACACATGCATGCACTCGCGAACACTGCCTTATCGCGTACGAAATCTGAGGGGACGATTGCCGCACTCAGGAAGTCGAACTCGGCAGTATGCCTCCTAAAACATCGTTTATATAGAGTTGGTACGCCACGCTCAAGTGCGCGCCTGTTGAGCTGCCCCTGGAAGCGCGCCCACTTCTTAAGCCTCGTGTATTGTTTCACCCGAAGGCGGTTCAGCTGAATAAGGAAATCCTTAGTCGGGAATTGTAGAGGCTCCAGTATTGGGTGTAGAAGGACACTGTCTGTGACGACACCGGGCAGGGTTTGAACCAGTGACTGCAGGCAATTGCACTCTACCGTTCCTGCCACCTCACAGCTCTAATCACCTGGGAAACGCGGGCGTGTGTCCCACGTGGTCAGCTGAAATGGAGAGGGCGCGATCCGGGCTTGAATTCGGCTGTTTCTTCAACGAGTATTCCCAGGTACGCGATCAGGAAGTAACTGTGTGTTTGCGTGTACGTATGCCTCGCAGGAGTCGTGTGTGTGTGTGCGTGTGTGTGTGTGTGCGTGTGTGCGTGTGTCATGATGTGTTGTGGTATATGTGTATCTGTCTGTATGTAGGTATGTATGTATGTAGTATGTATGTATGTATGTATGTAGTATGTATGTATGTATGTATTCATGCGAGTGTGTATGCCTCGTGTGTCCTCTGCTGTGTGTAGGCTACAATTGAATGCGTTACGTACTTCACTGATCTGCCTCGAGCGCCCCTTTTGGCAGTGATGTTCCTGAATCATCGATTATGAAAAGCCTAACGTCAGGCTTACCCTGTCCTGGGAGCGCACTAGTAGCGCCGGGAATTGACCGTCCCTTAGCGAGTATTCCTACGTTTGCGTTAAGGTATTGTTCGTGGAAGATTAGGACATTGTTACCTATGTTGTCGCAAATCGCTAGTGTACAGGTATTGGCTGGCAATACTGAAGCCTGTTACCCAACGTTGCTGGTATCTTTCATGTACGTTATATACCCTCCTATTTTATGGTACAGGTCGACTCAAGGCTATCTTGCTTGTCAAAGAAGGTTTTTCACGTCCTAATCGTTACTAAATCAATCAGCGCAAGAGATTTGGTATTGTATAAGGACATGTATATCATTTTCTGAATGTGATATTCCGCCTGTGATAATCATATTTATATTTTTAGGCCCACAATTTATGGTTATATGTGATGGGATGTTGGTTTTAGGACGAGCCAATTTTTTCACAACTAGCTAATTACAAAGAAAAGCGATTTAAATATCTAAAGGTTCTAATTGTTCCGCATAATATTAGACCTATATAGTATAGCGTCTAATTGGATATACAAATTACTCGATCGACGAAGACACAATAACAGTCCAAAACTATAACAAGACGGCAAAATCAGGAGCTGCAAATTCCCAACGACTTTGACTGTTTACCTCATTTCTAAATATGAAAAAAAAAACCTAATCCAAATATTCAAGTCAACGAAAAGTTATTCCAACCTCCGATCCAAACATTTCCACCCTAATTCTTCATTGACTTTGCAATCTGAAAACTAGATATTGGGTAAGTGTTAAAGGATTTCAAGGATAATTGACTCATGAAACGAAAGGGCGCGGAGGATAGAAGGTACAGAAATAGATCCCTGATTTTGTGAATTGATATTTTTTTTTTTTTTTTTTTGGGGGGGGGGGGGTTGGCCTTGTTCACACGATTTTTTTATACATATTTGGTTAACCGCCACGATGTAAGCCAGTAACTGTTGCCGCTGTGCGGAAATGCATAATAAAATGGAAAGGTGGAATGACAAATTGCCGACAATATCTCAGCCAGCAAAGGCTGATGGATAACAATAAGCTGCTTAACTGCAGTGAATATCAAATCCTGTTGTACCAGTTCAGGCACACTATTTGCAAATTGCTTGCTTCAGCTTTGCAGGTCAGATCGCCACCGTTTGTGTTGGTGTTGAATTAGTCTCGTTGATACATATATTGAGAGTATAGAAGAGGATTACCAACCATGCCACTGTAATATATTTTGACTATTTTTGAACGGTTATTCCGTTTCGTGTTCCGAGATCGTTCCCGATTTTTAGTAGCGTCTGGTAATATACCCTTACGCTACCGGCGGGGCTGTTTCAAAAGAAGCTTAGTGTTCATAAGCTACTACCAATCGCACCAGCAGCACACCCCTTCCCACTGCCGAGAAAAGAATAGCAAGCCACTCTTAAAGAACCAGCCGCCTAACTGTATGCCCACTTCCAATGGGTCGCCAGCCAAAGCACCCGGAGTTAGCCACCGCCACTCAGCAGGAGGTCTTCAGTTATCAGCGAAAAAGGAATATAGAGTTTTTCCCATTTTTAATCGCGAAAAATTTCAATTACTGAATTAAAAATTATTATTAATACAGGGGCGGCGATTTGTTTTGGCGATTGGGGGGGGGGACGGACGAGATGAAAATATCAAGCGGGCGCCACCACGGAGTTGGCGCGGAGCGTTAAAAAAACGTTTGACAGACCCCTTAGATGGCAGGAAACGGTCATTCCCGTTGCCTTATGGGACAGTAAGCAGAATCCCTAAAACTTCTAAATTTTTTTTTATTTTAGTCTCAAACAATCTAATCGCCTTAGGGATCAAGGTTTGGGTGCTGTGACGTTCTAAAATACCATGCAGTGAGTTAGGTCCTGAAAGGAACTGGGCAAATGTTAGCAACCACTCCGTTCGCGCGAAGCGCGAGGATTTGCAGGATCCAATTTGACTACGACATTTGCATGACCCCTCTCTGACTACGCTTAGATAGGCCTGAGATTTCCACTCACAAATACCGCCCCCATTTTCATCTTCTTGCGTTCACAGCGCATGGGAGCGTTCATGGCCTTCCAATTGGGACCAGGCCAGGTTGTAAGAAATGAGTATAACACCAGAGGCGTGGAAAACTGCACACGCGCGCGAAGCGCTCGCGAATGTTTTGGTTTTGAAATTTATCGAAAGTAAGGCAATATTCGGATATAAACCATATCACTCGAATTTTGAATCATGGTTTTGCACGAATTTGTGGCGTCCCTGGCCGAATCTTCGATGGCTATGATGGGTTCCACCCGCACCGTGTGCCCACCCTTTATATAGCCACCGTGCACGCGCCCACTTTCAACAAATGGTCCACCCATAACTTGATTGCTGAACTTGCGACGAATTCCAGGTCCCCCCATTGTACTCGTACCCCTCGCCTCAACCTGTCAACCTCCTTCGTTAAAAAAACAACGGAGTTATTCGGAGTAACACTCTTGGCATCCATCGAAAATTCAGGCCATATTGGAACCTCTTAGCTTTTTTCACATGAATTTTGAATCATTCTTTTTGACAACGCAGTTGTGGCGTTCCCTGGCCGCATTTTCAATGCCTTGCACATCGTGTGCCCTCATAGTGATAGTATATGCACAGTGCACCCATAAATATGAGAAAATCAATCCGCTAGGTGGTAGACCGACCTCCGTCAACCGGGCTGTCGCCTCAACCCCCTTTACCTCAAGAATGTGTATGTGCGTTTGTTGATTCAATTAACTGGTGTTCTAAAAGGAAAATCGAACAACGTCATCTAATGATGAAATGAAACAATAAAGAGATATGTCGTCAATTAAAAGAAATCTTGTAAAACATATACCCGCACCCACCATTTTTTAGATAAACTGAACCCAAATGGTCTATTTCCGCATTTTCCCCGTCCAAATAAAATTGATTTAAAAGGTAGAGGAGTATCGCCTTCAAATTACCATAAGCCCCCCTTTACGATATTTTTCGTGACCACGTCATGCAAAATCGCGTGATGTTCCCGCCTTGTGACGCTAGCAGAGACACAATCCATCTCTAACATACAACACATAACAAGCTGTAAAGAGACTTATACAAACGAATTGAATGACCCCTACTTCATTGATAATTAAGAAACACCCCATGTACTTCCGGGCATCTTGTGTAAGGGAACATCATCTGTCGACAAGCACATCATATGCACGTTCGGAACAACTATACCGGAATATAAAACATGTAGCAGCGCGCGTAGCGCGCAAAAACTTTGAAAAATGGAGCAGCATAGTTCATTAAATTTGATATTATATCTTATGATCTCATTAACCACGGTTGCCGCGGGATTATTTCGGAACTATTGCAGTAGGCTTGTCAGCGAAATAGTCGGGCTCAAAATTGGGGGGGGGGGGGACAAAGTTTGCACTTGCGTCCCCCTCAACCAAAATATTGGGGGGGGGACGCCCTCCCCCCGTCCCCCCCCCCCCCCATTATCGCCGCCCTTATAATATAATATTTCTTTGAGGTTAATTTCATGTATTCGTTCCCACATAGATTCCGTCCACCGCACCCTGACAATGAGTTCATATGGAGTATAGGAAGGGCTAGGCCCGCTGAATAACAAGCGTCCATTCACCAACGCCAATTGGCATTTGCTAAGGGGGAAATCGAGTGGTTTCGTCAACTACGTAATCTCGTAGCAACTAATATAGCGACTGCGAAAGCACTCTATAAACTCATCCTGTGATCTGAAGACATCAGAACCATCTAAATGGCACGAAGGGATTCAGATTCTGGCAAACAAGCTGCAAACGCCCCCTTTCATCTCAGTTTCCTGACTCCTCCCCCGAAAGGTACCGTGAAGTAAGTTTTGCGGAAGCACACAACATTGGTCACAATTGCCCAGAGCCGCCCATCGGTCATTGGCGACCTGCCTCCCTACCTTCCTGCTATGAACCACCACAGATAGAGACTTATGAGATGTACGCAAGGCTTCGAAGAGTAAACACATGCAAAGCAATCGGTCCAGATAATAACCCCTACTAATCTTATAAGGATTTGCCTGTGAATTCAGCGTGCCAATAGCTGACATATTCAATTGCTCTCTGAAGGAAGGCAAGGTACCACAGATGTGGAAGGATGCGACAGTTATTCCCATGCCGAAAGAAAGACCTGCTGTTATTACCAAACTTAGACCAATATCTCTCACGTCGCAATTTGCCAAAACTGCGAAACCCTTCCCGTCACTGACTGGGAATGGAGACATCAAACTAACATCGATCGCTACCAGTACGGTAGTCTGCCAGGGTCTTCAACCACGCATTGTCTAATAAGCTCCTTGATGTCCTTCTATAAGAGTTCGACAACCAGACAGGTTGGCAACCTTGTTGGTCACAGTGCATTTTTCAAGGCATTCGACTGCATTGACCACACCACCTTGATAAACAAACTCATTGTATTAGGAGGAAGAAATGAACTAATTCCGTGGATTGTTGACTTTTTATCCTCTCGTCGGCAGAGGGTCAGTTATCACAATGCATTATCTAATTGGGAACTCTTACTTGTGGTGTACCTCAGGCGACAAAGTTTTGTCCGGTGGGTTTCCTCTGCACAATCAACGATGCCGGTACATCTGCACACTCAAATTATGCCAAGTATGTCGATGATATGAGCTTTGGTGAGACCAGGCATGTTGAAAGCCGAGCTATGATCGCAGATGATCTCAAGGGACTCGCCGATTGGGCAGAGGAAAACTACCTCCCCCTCAGAACCCTGAAAATGCAAACAGCTTCAAAAATGTTTTAGGCGTGATAAACCCGAATTGCTTGATCTCTCAATTAACGGTGTTCCATTGAAAGCTGTTAAAAACAAACGAAAATACTACTCGGAGTCTTGGTGCAAGATGATCTCAAGTGGGATCAACATGTCAATGAAATCATAAGTAAGAGCAAAACCACGCCTCCATATGCTTAGTAGGTTGAAAAAGTTCAGGATACCACCTGGTGATTTACTTACGTTTATCAGTCCGATGTGCCCCTGCAATTGAATATGCTGCTCCCGTGTGGCATCCTGGACTGACATGCAAAAAGCGCACGGCTCTGGAGAATATCCAAAAGCGTGCTTTCCGTATCATTCTTGGTGCCGACTATGAAGGATACCCCCAGGCTTGGAGACCCTATCAGTAAATAGTACTGAGGATCGCAGAAACGAAATCCGTGCAAAGTTTGCTTCTTCTTGCCAGAGCTCTGTGCGGTATTCTGAGTGGTTTGATGCAACCGGGGGCGCATGGTATGCAACTTACGCAAAACAATGCAGATATGATGAACCTAGGTGCAGGGACCATCCGGCGGTACAATAGTTCACTCCCCCTTTCTTACCAGGTTCCTAATCAATTGTCGTTTGCCCCCATCCTTGCCTCTGCTGCTGGTGTTTATTTTGGGACTTGTCTTTTACATAAGTTGTACGTAATTTTAATATTTTGTCATAATAATTTTGATTTTAATTGTAATATTCATGCAATTCAGCTACCAGCTGCAAGATGTATAAAGTCAAATAAATTCAAATAAATTAAAATTCGAATAAAAAATTCAATCCTCAAAGTTTATTTTACCACCTTAATTGTGGTGATGTACAACTAGTGTGGCAGATGCCATAGTCAAACACGTCCTAATAGGTGTTATCGGTTAAGATGAAGGTGTCCATACACATATTGCAGTCATTAGTGTTTGAGTTGCACACGAAATCCTTTTACTGTAAGCGTTGATTTTTATTTCTATTCGTCAAAACCTATACACAGAGCCCAATGGGTGCTGGAATTCGAACCGCTATGGTCGTAAATGAATGACAGCGATACCCGTCGGAATGACAAGTTCACACCCTAGTGAACCCAACTACGGTAGTAGCGTTCAAGTATAGATATTCAAATCGAGATGGCGCGTTGCAGCTTCAACGGCCATTTCAACGACTGTCATGGTACGTTATATCACCACGCTCATGATCTAGAAAACGTGCAGTTAAATTAATCAAGTAGTGCTCGTCGGAAGTGAGGGTTAGAGGAAGCTCATACCTATCGGTATATATATCGGTATATACCGAACGGACATTATATACCGGATCTCTTCGAGTTAGGACCCTGCACAGTCCGCCAAGGCGTAACACGTAGTGATCCGCTATGCCAAACACATACATGCACGCAGAGATACTCACAAATGGACACTTATTCGAGTGCACATCATTGCGTGACCCCCTAACACTCACGGGTTCCCCGTCTTCTTCAACATATTGCTACCGCCAACGATGCAGCCCGTTAATGTGAAACAGTGCATTAAATGAATATGTGGAATGACAAACTGCCAACAATATCTCAACTAGCAAAGGCTGATGGATAACAATAAGTGCTTATTTTGGCAGTGAATATCAAATCATGGTTTTTTTGGTGTGACGTTAAGGCACGAGCACGTTAAATTTATTGGCAAAGTGCGGCTTTCGATTGCAGGTCAGATCGCCACCGTTTGTGTTGAATTAGTGCCGTATGGAACGGTTAAGAACCTCTTGCAATGTAATTCCCCAGAATGAATGTAAGTTTATCTACCTTGATTGTGTTTGATAGTACCAGTGTACAGATGCCATATTCAGACATGACCTAGAATAGGTGTTATAGTCGCTCGTGACTCCTCCAATAAACGAAGTGAGGATTACGAGTTCGTTTGGTCGAATAACATATAACGAACAGAAAAAACGTTTCGGAACTTTATGTAAATGTTTCGTCTATTATTTCAAGTACATTATGTGGTGGTTCATTAATCATGTTACGAAAACATTTTACGCAACAGTTTATTCCTTTTAACAATTATTACGTAACATTTTTAAAACGTCGAAAAAGGTGTTGTTCATTTGCACAGTGGTCACAGTTGCTGAACCCTCAGTAGGACTAAGCCTTGGCTACACCCTAGCCGACGGCTGACTCGCCTAATTCTGCAATATAGGGAGAGCAGGATTAGTTGTAATGTTTTTCATGAAAATCTGTATCTTTAAAAATAATGACATGCCATTTATGAAACCATACCTATCCTGTCAGGAGACAACTTGAATGTATCACAAATGCAGCCCAGAAAAGTGTTGCTCCCTGTTATGGCTTCGGAGATAATTCAGTAAGAAAGGGTCGGTGATAGACGTTCCAATAAACCCCACCAGTCACCTACAGGGTTTGTTGGAACATTGGGTGGGGTTAGGTACCGTATATCCCCTTTGTTCAGGTCTACCGTATGTAACAATGTATTATCTACATTATAGTTTTTTAGGTCTCCTGTCAAAGAAAGTCTCGTACAAGCCTGGTCTCCCTGCAAGATCTTCCAGGCAAATCGTTGGTATACCTTACTGTCAATATTAGTCAAACGAAACAACAGCGACCACTAGGTCATGTCGGACCCTCATTCACAGTAAATGACTCCACTCGATTTTTTTTAGCCACAATACCGTTACAATACACCAGTAAAAAAATTATTATCATTATTCAATAGTAAATGATGACTTGAATTAAATAGTATTGGTCGGTTTGTGTACGTCTTACACAGCTACCTTGGTCTGGGGTAGGCCTACCATTGGCTGACTCTGGGAGGTTGACGTCTCTGGCGAGTTGTAGTTGTCTGTATATCTATCAACAAGAAGAAGAGGAAAAAAACATATATAGTAGGGGGGAGTCATTCACATCATGCATATACATATTCTTGACTGCGGCGAGTTTAACATGCGGCAAGTTGACCTGTTTCCATCACAACTATACACATTGTTACTTTGGTATATGCCGCCTTATATAATAGATCAAATGATATTAAAGCCAGGCTCACTAAATATTAATAAATTAAAAGGAATATTTTTTTACTGTAATTCTGGAAAAAATTCCAACAAAGAAAAAGTAAAAATAGGTAACAACATAGTTCGGGCTTGCAAACGGCGAGTTGACGTGCGGCAAGTTACGGTATTCGTGTGGCAAGTTTGTTTTGCGGCGAGTTGACTCGCATTCAATGGAGGCCTATCGAATGACTCACTCTGTGTTCGTCAATGGTAGGCCTAGGCTAGACTGTTTCGGAGATCGGGAGAAACGGCCTCATTTGAGTTAGACGTAGGCTAGTAAAATGAAATTTGCATGGGAATTCCCTGCAATTTTCATGTGAAGTAGAAAGACGAGAGCAACAAATCAGAATTTGATGGCGATACATCAACAATAGGAGTAGAATATCGTGATTTTTCTAGCTTGCTCCATTGACTGCTAACACAAAATGCCCCTCTTATGAGTATGAGTTTGGCGTGTTTGCGCATACTAGCAATAACTCCGCCTACTACGTTAACGTTACGGATTTAGCCTAGCCTGTTCATAAACACTTCATATGATTGATTCCGAACCCACTCCAGTCCTATTTCAGCAACACCATTGTAAACTAGTACTGGGAATATTTGCAATTGTGACAATCATACCTCCAGTATGTGATTATTCATTCTCTGTACATGCACATGTACTGCGGTTTGTTTTTTGGGCGTGATGCAGAACCGGGGGTGGGGGGGCTTCAGTGGACCGCTGCCGGCCAACCTCTAATCACGTATACGTGCGGGAAATGAATGTGACGTGGGCGGTCCGCCGATGGACCTCCTTCAGTGGCCGCTGTGGCCGATCACAATCCGACAAGATCCGTAAGATTTTGCTGGCTGGGGAAGATACTAATACGAAATAACATGGTATGTATATGGCATTGTATATATATATATATATATATATAGATATATATATATATATTATATATATATATATATCTATATATATATATATATATATATTATATATATATATATATATATATATATAGATATATATATCTATATATATATATATATATCTATATATATATATATATGTTTCGAATGTTAAAACTGAATCTGACCCATGTCACATTTTGTCCACATGTAACAATGTAACACAATGGTATACATAGCAATTGCAATATTATGTATGCTGTGTTACTGTTAGAATGAACGTGCTGTGTGGAAGCGCAGCTGAGGCTGACCTTCTGTTTCCAAGAAGATGATTTAAACATTTGTTTCATCAGAAACTTCACCGAGTCAACAGTGAAATATTACACCACATGACTCACAGTAGCCTCAGATCGATATCGCACACCTCATTAACATGCCCTTGTGTGCTGCAAGCTACTGGAAATTACGAACAGATCTGCGTATCATCATGTCGCCCCATAATGGCAATAAATATCAAAGTGCGACTTCCTCGTTTGCATATAATATTGCGACCAGTGAAAGATCGGTACTACTGAGTACTAGGCATTTCACGCAGTGTTGATCGCACTGCTTCTATAAGTATTTCGCCCGACATCGTCGAATAACTGGCGAAAACTGAGAGCTAGAATATACCAAAACACAATCACTTCATCATATCATACAACGCTGCAATGTCGGCGTTCGCAGCCTGCTCGTGGTATATTATGACTATAATACCTTATACGGTTTTCAGTGTTATATTTGATTCCATTCTATAATATTCACGTGCCAACTGCTGAAAGATACGATATAAGGATGCAGATAAATGCCTCCGTGCTACATGTACATTATCTGAACCAACAACTCACTCAATTATTGAGCTATCACGTGGATCTGATGGCAATAATGATCCTCCGATTTAGAAACAAATATTTCCTTGTTTATATTCATCGTCAATCATGACTTGGAGAAGTTGATTGCCCTCAACGGTTTGCTATAAATTGATGCTTGTATTTTTTTTTTTTCTCAATTGCCTCAATTTTGTATGTGTGTTTGTGTGTGAAAGCAAAATGTATGGGAGAGGATAATAATCAACTATCATTATCATAATAGTAATATATACTTTCTTGAATATACATGGCAATCGACCTCGCAGAGTATTTCAGTAACTATACATATCAGTCACAATCCCGACTGGGAACAGTATCCTGAATCAATTAGGATAGATCATGTGCTAAATTTTGCTACACTTTGGAAGAATCCAGCATGATATAATAAATATCGATATTCCATCCGTAGTTTTTAGTTCGTAGTTTTTTTTTTAGGCCGTAGTTTTCTGTCCACTATAAATATCGGGTACAACATTGTTTGCGTACATCTGGAAAATTGCAAAAACTTAAAAACCCGGCTGTTCACGATTTCGCAATGCATAATGGAACATCGCCATCCCAACTCCTGTTATTTGATATAAAACGCTCGACAAGAATACACAAATAACACCGTTCATATCGCAAGGTGTTGGCATTATACGCACGGCATTTCCATATAGTGAGCTAGCTTGTAGTTAATGCATTTCATGCTCTTGTTGGAACGGGTACTCGAACAGCTAACAATAAGTGCAATACTATGGATGGGAGCCAACAACAGTAATCTGGTCAGCAGATAGCAGTGTAGCTTGTCGCATTCAGCTGAACATCAACAGGCATATACTCCAGAGAGTTATTAATGAGTGGAATAGCCTTCCTGAAGATGTTGTTCTGTCAAGAGTGTGAACGCATTCAAACATCTTGGATTTATTTTTCAGAATTGTGGGCGAATTCTTTGAGCATCTGGGTTGTTCTTCTCCTTTGAGATGTTGTGGCTTCGGGGTCTCTCATGAGGATTTTTCCTTCCTGATCCTTTTTCACTAAACTAAAACTAAACTAAGCTAGTCATCACAGTATCATTTTTTTCTTTTATGAATAACACCCTTTTACCATGACGCCAGATACATAGATAAAAAGTACAGCATGAGTGTACCTCGACTACAATGGCGTCATTGCTTCAAATATATTACCGAAGAGTTCAACGCAATAATACCCTGGTGTTTGTTTCATCAACGATAGTGAGAGTAATAAGTCAGAGGCTCAGAATGGTTTGGGAGCAGATCTACCCAATACGTGGCCAGTGATTACGGATTGGTGCTCACCTAATTTGAGACAGTGTCGCTTATCCTACGCGTATTTCTGTCCTTCCATATTGAACTATTTTTGTTTCTGGTGAGCCTCAGCCAGTATTATTTTGTTGAGACATGACCGCCGGGTGTGAAACTGACCCGGAGAATATAATTTTCCAAGATGCCCTAATGGATTGGGTTGCTATTAACAAATTGTACAGACAACTGAACACCTGAAGCAATGTAGAGGTATGACAACCAGCAACAGCCGTTTCGCAAAATTTGGGGACAGGACAATTGCGACAAATTATAAATTTACGTAATACCGTAAATTCAAATGCAGTGCATTGTTCTATAAGCCTTCTTCTCAATAGAGGCGGTTGTTTTATATAATTGCGACGCCCTTCGACGTTATGTGCATTTGTCAATGACGGGTTTATAGGATGATGTGGATTCAACGTGCCAAATGGAAGATCAATTTTAACCAAGTACGAACATTAAGCCTATTGCCAACGTGTCTTGCAATTTTTGTTATCTAGTACAGTTGTTTGTTTACATCAATGTATAGTTTAGTTTAGTTTAGGACGGAACGCCCTGATACATCAACCCAAGAAGAAGAACAACACAACCCAAATCATTCTCCTAAATTCCTGGAAAACAATACTGTTCTTGAAGGCAATAATAATAATAAAGATCGCAGGTAGGCTATTCCAATGATATTATAACTCTTCACGAGATGAAATCTGTAACGTTTACCACGAAGCTCGCAACAATGGTCTCCATTATTAGTAACATCAGAAAATTCAAAGAAGTTGTCGAAAGAAAGGTATTCGGAGCAATGGACAAACCGGGGTTGAACTATTTCCCCTATATCATGTAGTATGGCATCACGAGAAAAGGATCCAATCAAACCATTACGTCTTAGTATAATATTCTACATTGGGAATGATAATAGGCCCGGACAATTTTCAAACTACGGACCATGGCTACATACATCGGAAGGTCATGTGGTTCCAGCTAACCTACTATGCACGGTGCTCAATGCCCTGTGTAGATACATCGTGAGGCCATGTGGTACGGATGAACTTACTCTATAGTGTACTTGTAGCGTAGCCATTACTGCCTAATGACATGCGGAAGTTATGCAATGAACAGCCGTTATGTTTTATCATTCCTAATCTGGAAGATGACGTGGGTCATGTCTAGTTTCGAGCTATTCTGTGGCTAAGGTCATGATTTACGGCCTGTTATGAAATCAAACGAAACCACAATCTATGTGAGCAGCGGAAGAGTTAGGAAATAATCGGTGTGTATGAGGAAATGTTATTTTAGTATAGACCCATAAAAGGTCAGGGAAAGGCGGAAAGAGCCAGTTTGCGTGCAATTCTAATCGATATTAGTAATGAGAGATCAAATTGATATGCTGATCTGACCATAGTACGGACACGTATAAGCACAAAACGATAGGGCATATATATTTGCTTGAGACATAATCGATTGTCCAGATGCCGTAATTTGGCAAATGAACCAATCGACTATGGAGCAAATTGGAGCTATATTTCCATACTGCGACAAGCGCAGTGATACTGATATGGACCCAAAGCATGTCCCTTTTTTAACAGTGCAAACATTCACGGATGGATGAATTAACTGCTCTAACATTTCTAGAAGGGGACTGAAAATATTACTGATGGCCCCAGACGATCAGGGGCTTTCGTATCAACTAACTGATCAATCAACTAACTGATCTATGCCATGTGTTGTTATGAACGGTATACCAATACCGTTTAAATGACAATGACTAAAATGAATGGGATGATCTCAATTTTTAAATGGGTCACGGGGTTTCTTGTACCCTGGGTTGCCCCATTTATATACTGTTTGCTGAATATGTGGAAAACTTCAGCGTATGGTTAATATTTCGTTGCCTAAGCTGACATCCCGACTACTACATTTCAGTAAATATGAACCTCGACACAACGTACGTACATAGTGACAACCCATATATTTATTGCGATATTACTCCTACAATACCAATAAAACGTTGGTGCATTCGGAACATGAGTATCGCCACCAGGGGCGTGATAGGGGAGGGGGGGGGGTGAAAATCAGAAATCGGTCTCCGGGCGACAAAAAGTCGGTCTCCACGAGCTACGGGGCGTCCCGGCGGTCGTCCCAATCCACATCTAATCCCAATGGGTTGGCGCAGCTCTGAGGGTACCTCGGGAGGGGGGGGGGGGGCAGGTCAAGGCCTGGTCGCTTGCCCGTAGGAGGCGGGGCGATTGGAATGCGGCGAGGTGCCGTCCAGGCATGTGCTCCCATGAGTGAGTGAGTGAGTGAGTGAGTGAGTGAGTGAGTGAGTGAGTGAGTGAGTGAGTGACAGATCAGGAATACTTGTCGTGGCAGGCATATTAGCACGAGAGTAAGTTATGTTGACCGATTGCTCACCCAAAGTAGAAGAACGGGTATGCTACCAAAAATACATATTCAGTCCAAACACAATGATTTATCGGAAAACATGGAGCAAATTGATCAGTTCGTCCAGTTGAAACTAGTTGAAGCCGTGCTGTTACATCCGCATGTAGCACGTGATGAATACTGATTGCCATAAAAAAAATCTGGGGCGTATCGAAACACACTTTGTTAAGGATCCTTAATGGGTCATGCAGTTCTTTGGAAGATCACTCAATATACTTGAACATGTATCAGCCAAATTAAAATGCGAAGACTGATAGTTACGCGTGTTTTACCTGAGCTGACTTTCCGACCACTTTTTCTCAGTGTAATTTAATATGCTACCTGATTTATGCAATATGAGGTTTAATGTGTGCACTTACTGGCAACTTATATACACATTATTAGGTGGGAAATAACAATATCTTAGTCAATAAATTCAATATTGAATGTTGCAAGCCATTGCTCTCTTCGCAATTAAATGGCTGTATACCAATCTCAGGAGTTCTACGAACTGACGGACGGAGTTATAATAATAATAATAATAATAATAATTCTACAGGACGTGCTCGGCAAATCAACGCATTCAGTCGCTGCGGTATCTCTGAGGCGATCGATCATGAATAAGCGCATGTTTCCACTTGTCGCCCTTATATATGATACACTATGACAATATGTGTTAATCGAACATTCACTTGTTGACTGGTATTCATCGACTGTGTTAGGCTGATATTTTATACGCGTTGATGCGGGGCGGCTCGAATGGGAACCGCAGCTTCCACGAAGAAGCATCATTTTAGCACGGTATTAAACTGGAAAATCAGGTGAAGGGGTCATGGCCATACTTATAAAAAACCCATGTCGGTAGACATTGAATTACTGTATGGGAACCTATTTCCTGGATAGTTGCCGGTGCATAATGGGCATCAATATAACCGGAGTTGGTAGGGCAGTCAAAAAACTGCCCTACTAGGGCTCAGTTTTATCTTATTGAGATGAATTCTGTTAATTCCGACACTTTGGTATCATGTCTCAATCCCGCCCCACACATGACACTCCCTTGTTATTGTCTATAGTCCTCTTTACTGCACCAGATATGAGTGCTGGACAATAGGGAGAAGCTTTTCATTACCGAACTCATCAAGGTATTTGACGGGATACAACTATGAAATAAATAAAATTACATAATCTTAACGCAGTGAAGACAGACAATTGCAAAAGAATCGACCATGACATCTAATGCTGAAATTGATATCATGGCATGGATCCAACTGAAAATTAGGAATGCGCTATTGAATTTGACCTACTGTAACTAACATCCTCGTGTAAGAATTAGGTTGCGTTGACGGCACCCATCCGCCAAGTTACTGAAACATGTACTCTTTGTAGCACGTACATGTACTCATGTTGATAAATTTAGCAGATATCATTGCCGACGATTTGCAACTCTGGATATCCTTTTCGCAGTTATAGCGATCGATGCCACCACAAAAATTAGCGCATTCTTCCCCTGGACAAGAGGAGTTCTCCATTTATCTACTGAAAGGCGTTATCCTACCTACGAACTGAAATCAATGGAAACATTAAAAACCTACAGAAACTCCATACATTTTCCTTGTGTTTCCTTGCAATCACTATATAAAATCATCACAGTTCCAAAGAATTATCGAAGATAATCTGCAGAGTATTCACATAATTTCTATGGGAACATTTCAAAGGAACTATATACAATTTATAGAGGAAAATGCTGTGAAATTCTCCAGAATTTCTAGCATATTCTTCAAATTCATTGGAGAATATTTAATATGTCTAATATGCATGATGCATGCACATTCTCGGTGTTATCTAATCTGTGGCATGGTCAATCCGTTTGGTCCTCAAAAATATTGTTCAGATGACGTACGGAACACTCCCTGGATTCATAGTATATCGAGGCGTCCTGTTAGGCGTCAGCTGGTACCTGTTCACTGGCGATTTCGAATCAATAGTGGCTTGAGGAATACATTCATTTCTAATATATCCTCTCTTTTACTTTTGCAACCATTTGGTTTGGAGAAAATGAAAAAAATAATCATTTTGCCAAAAAATTATGGAGCTTACTGCCCTTAAAAACTGAGCAGTAATGTGCTCAAAATCAGTTGAATTACTTGGTTCTATAATAATTTATATAGGTATATATGACTATTTCAATATATCATCCGATTTTTGTGCTTCTGCAGCCATTGAGTTCGAAGAAACGTGCAAAATAATCACTTATACGAATCTTCACGATATTCATGAATCCCTTAGAGATTGAGCACAATGCGCAGAACAAGAAGAAAATGAATCACAAGAATATTATACTATGATATAGTGCTATTATATATTTCTTTTTAGCTGTTCAGTGTTAATTTACTACCAATTACCACCTCAAACGCACACAATTAACGTTAATAGTATCATCTTGAAGGGTTAATTTGGCCTAGCCTCCCGTTGCAAGAATAACGAGAATATGAAGAAGAAAAAAAAAAACCGGTACGCAAGTCAATAGTTGCGGTAACTATTGCAGCGATTCATCGCTATTATTAAACTGAGGCATGTATGCTTCAAGTTATTTGAAATGGGGGATATTTACTGTAATATGCTATCCACAAATCATCTAGCGTACGGTGAAACTAAGCCATTCGATTAGCCTCTATTTGATCTGATTCATCAAAATGAATAATTTTGGATATCCAGGGGCTGAGCAGTGATTAGCACCCCTTAAGTCATTGCCGATTAGTAAATCGTATATAAAGCTCTCCAGTCGCACCATAATGTACTATTCCTGCGAACGATACACGAGGGCGACACTACTGAGGAAATCAATAACTTCTGGTTTGCAGTAATGATTTTCGCAACACGACAAATTAAAGCAACTATGCCATCAGTAGCTTCCGCTGCGTCTACTACTGGTGCAGGCCTGTATATTCAACAAGAATAATGTACACGTGACACCTTGTAGTGAAAAACCAATGTGTCAGCCACTTGTAACAATAATTAAAGTGACTGAGGCTTAGCTAAGTAACAAATAGTTATTTGTGATGTTCAACTCTTAATTTGATGGATCGCGAAAAAGCACAGAAAAGACCATCGAGTGAATGGTCTTTTAATTGCCACGAATGAAGTTGACGTTAGTTGACGTCAATTGTCAGGTCTGATTTGAATCGACCCAGTTATCAACTCACAATAGCTCTAATATTCGTTTTGTCGAATAATACATCGCGCATGCAACCAAGTAATACTCACATTAAGAGTTGACCGAAGCTTCGATAGCTAGAAATTCTGTAAAGAAGCTGATGACATAATGGTGGGATGAGATAACTTGATGGCTGTATACTACTAATAACAAAATGATCATGCCCAACCTGCGAGGTTTCGTCGAAACCTTTTTGTCTCTATAATTGTCATTAACTTCGTTTCCGATACAATGACGGTGCCCGTCACTATCGTCGAATTCGATGAAAACGGGAGAAACATTAAACAATTGGGTTAGTTGGGTTTCTGGTACCATATGAAGCACAATCTCGTTGCCGTCCAACTAAAAATTTGCCCCCATTCCATTGAATTGTGACAAACTCACTCTGCTATCCGAATTAGAGGTAAGCGTTGTTGATTTGTTTCAAATGTATATTATTGCGAATTCAGGGACTTCCGTAGTATTTGGATAGGAGTGGACGGTTACGCAACTTCGGCGCAACGTTCTTTTGTGTACACTGTCAACATGTCGCGCAATATGTTTCCGAAACGTTTTGTGTACGAAAATGTTTACAGTGTATACAGATCGGAAACAAGAGGCAAAAACATATTGCGATAATGGGGCACAACTTGTTGCCGATAATTCGCCATCTAATTATTGGCAACAGGTGTCCGAGCTCACATTGCTCAGTGTACAATAGTGTCCAGGTATGTTGGCAACATGTGTCCGGCAACCTATTGCACAATATGTTGTGCAACATGTTGACAGTGTACACATGCTTGGTTACACGGTGTACTATGGGCACGTTATCAGGAGAAGTTAGGAAGCGGTCTGAAAGTAGCCGTCGTGTCGTCGTGACTCGCCCAGGGGTCTACTTTTTCACAGGATAGGTAAAACGTCTTGGGAGATGAATACACTTCGAAATGCATGTGTTGGCGTTTTTTTTGGTGGTAGTTCCATCCGGATCGGGGCCACATTTCCGCACCGAGGCGGACTCCTTAAAAACATTGGTCGAATTCTTTGAGAAGTATTTTAATTAATGCTTCCATGGAGTCCGACAGTTTTGTTTTCTTTCGAGCAATATATAGTTTAGTCGTTAAGGTATCACACCCCTAATACACTTGATGTACAAAAAACAGATCCTCCCAAATCCTCATCTTTTAGACCCGATTATGAGAATTTTAATTCTGTCTGCTGGATCCTATTCTGCCCTAATCTGGAAAAGAACAGTTTAAAAAATTACAGATGATGTAATTTGGGATGCATCTTCCATGTTTTTTTCACAATTTTCCAGCTTCCCTGTGGCCACAGTCAGAATGGGGTTTCCCAAAGTTTGTTTGTGGCCAGAGCGTGCCCGAAACATGTCCGCTAAATTGAAGCTGCTCCAGCTAAGAAATTAACTGGTCGAGGTATGGTAAATTGGAGGTTTGCCATGATAGGGCGGTTGGTCACTACCAAATGGTGGGTTGCATGCGCCTGGCGCAATTTCCCACTGGTCTCTACAGGGTGGGGAAGAGGTGTCTTTAGTGTGTAAGTCGATGGGGGAGCGTAATAGGGGTGTGCACTTCACATTCTCTCACATCATACCAATTAATATGGATCTGGTGCGGGGATGATCTGCGGGGTGAAGGGGTCTGTGGTTTACGGCAACGCCACCGCTTATTATCACCATTTGTGTCTGGGGTAGACTGGAGCTCTGGGGGTGCCAATCATTGGATTGGCCGAGAGGCTAAGGGAGACTCCAAGCTTAACCTGGCTCACGGTATTGCACCGTCAAGTATCGGGGTCACGTACCGGGGTCGTCTGGGGACAGGAACGCCAGTATCGTCGCCACCAGCTTTCCTTGGTTACGAACCCCAGGAGTTCCGGAGCGCTAGAGATACACTGGTGGTCAAGCCGGAGGAAGCGCCGTTGGCATAATCTCCACCGATCCCAAGTAATTAGAGCCTTATCATGAGGGATAAATAGTTCATTGGAGTCCTGGACAGACACTCGATCTATTCTCTCTTTGGGTCTATGCGAATACGTGATGTATGATATTTTTTTTTTTTTTTCCCCTTAAAAAATATTACCAACTCTCGTTCTGTCGGTACAACAATACACTGATAATAACCTTTGAACTCCACAGCATCATGCAAACTTGGTTTATAAAACAAACCGCTGAAGGGTCTTAAGAGCACCAGCGAGATGAAGACGGCTTGCCCAATGAATGTGTTCATAAAGATCACCGAATCGTGACTAATGCAGGCTCTCGTTTTGAGGAATGGATGTTTTAGATAGTTGCTCCTCATTAACGCTCAGTCTCTCGATAATAACATGGTGGAAGAATAGGCCTATTCACAGTTGTGAGTTCACATGCGCACCCTGGGACAGGAGTCACGTATAAACGAGATTCCTACTACTACCACTCTTCGGAACGAATCGAAGGTATTCCTATATTCGAATATGAGTGTGCATGGGGATATTTGCAAAAAAATATCTTCGTAGGGTAACCTAGACGAAGGATCGTTTCCACAGATTGTGCTGTACACTGTTCAACAACTGAATGTGGTGCATTTCCTACCTGTTGAGCTCCGACACCATGCAATCTTATGACATTATTTGGCAAGAATGAACAGGCCCATTAAGTGGTCATGACTGATTATCATCTAGTGTTTCCGAAGTATTCTACAATAAACTAATGTTTATTTGTCTCCTATGCGGAAACAGTATTCCGAGGTCGTCCCACCACCAAAAAATGGTTCACGCTCCATTCGCCTAATTAGTATGATACAACGTTCTTGTGTTCTTCTTGAGACATCGAATCCCACTACCTAGGAAATGTCGTCATCACTCAGTTCGATGCTGATGTTCCAATTGTGAAATATTACACGAATCCGGAATTTCCTGTAATCTGACTCATTACATCTCATCTTTTGTGCTCCTGATTGGATTATAGAACAGGGAAATTAATCGAATATGTTCCAGACACTGAACGCCTCCAGCGCACACAGAACAGTTGAGTTGATAAGCATTGCTCTTCTCCATGGTGTAAGTCGTCTACGTTGATTGCCTTTAGGAAGAGGGGGGAAAATACTCGTTATAGTATTCAGGTGTCCCAAGGGTGAATCACTGAGCCTTTTGTTGGCATGTCTAATTCCATCCTTGAGTACATAGTTAAAATGTCCGAAACGGTTTTCGACGCCAATTAACCACGCCGGGCTACCCTTGCCTGCTCCCAAATCATCCAAGAATCGTGTGAACGATCGTCCATCTTTTCGATATCGCAAAAGCAGCATGTCTGTTCCATGTCCATAAGAAAACTTCTAACAACCCATACTAGAATGTCAAGAAATCCCCAAATGTAAATGTGCTTGTTGTTTTCTCTCCATAGCCGCTCGATTGCGATGGGGAGGCTCTATATGGAAGCTTAATTGTACTGATTTTGTAAGGCTTGCCTTAATTATCTAGATGCACTGTTGATAAGTGAAAATGTCTATTGTAACACTCGAATAAGAAGAAACCATGTTGTTCAAATTTTAGGTGGTCGTTCCTCCGGCAACGTTAGGTATGACAGTATTGGGAAGTACCATAATAAATTCAAATAACCTGTGTACCAATTTTCAAGCAAAGTCACGTGATATACTTCAGATGCGTCCCAAGGTGGATGTCGTTAACGGTTGCGTATTGAGAATACTACGTTGATAATTACCAATCGATGATTTCGATGGGAATTGTGTTTTGAGGTCTAATGGCAATGATGATATACTGTATTGCTCCCGGTTACCGGGTTGACTTTTTTTTTTAACTAGGACCGACACAGAGTAAGACACATTGATAGCAATCAGGAGTTATCTGGCGTATTTCCTGCTAGCCAGCCTAAGAGAGCGGAAGTCACACCCCTCATGAAGAAACCTACACTTGACCCCGCATCGCTACAGAGCTATCGCAGCATTTCAAATCTAAAATTCCTTTCTAAGGCTATTGAAAAGGCTGCATCCAACAACTGCAACAGTACCTTTCGGAACATGATCTGTACCTTTACCATCAAATGGTACCGACAACATCATAGCTGCGAGACTGCCATTATCCGAGTGTTCAACGCCTATTGTTGAGTATTGACAGCAAGGAGGCAGTGCTTGTTCTTCTGGACTTAAGTGCTGCGTTCGATACCATCGATCATGACATCCTCACCCAACGACTCAACATCCGATATGATATCAATGGAAGCGCTCTCAATTGGTTTCATCAAGCCTATTTACAAGGTCGACAGCAGTTATACGGATTGGAGACACCTATCACAACCACGGGACCTACTGAGTGGCGGCGTCCTCCAAGAAATCAGTTGTTGGGCCTGCAGACTTTTCATGGCTGTAAATTGGCTCCCCTCGTGACTCGTCAAACGCTACTAGGTACATGGTATGTACTACGCAGACTGCACTCAACTTTATGTAAGCCTTGACTCAAATGACTTAGTGACCTCTCTCCAGCAGCTTGAAATGGGCATTAACGACATAGAAAGCTGGACAATTGGGAACAGATTAGCCCTAAACGAAAGTAAAACGAAGCCCTTAACATGGTACATCGCAGTTTGCAAAGCTCGCCTGTTTCCCATCACTGTGAGGACTGTACTGTCGAGACCGGGTCTTAAAGTAAGATCTGGGTGGTTTCATTGTAATTGCAACCTCTCTTTACCCCGCATGTAATAACGTATGTCGTTTCGCATCATTGGCCATCAGAAAGTTAGTAAAATCCGTTGAATATTAGACCTCTGTTAGACACCCCTAGCACCGAGAGACTGGTTCACGCTTTTGTTTCGTCTCAGCTTGACTCTGTGAAAGGCATTCTCTATGGTCTCCCCAAGTTTTCAGTGGACAAAAATTCAGCTGAGTTCCGAAAAAAGTGCTCGATTATCACCTCAAGCAGAAAAAGAAACGGGTCAGCCATAACGCTCCTATCCTGGAAAAACTTCACTGCTACCTGTAGGAAACGGATCCAATAAAATTGTGATTCTCACATATAAAGTCTGGTTGGTGGCTCCAAGTCCTATGTGATCCCATCTCCATTAAAGAACAAAGTCGCCACCATCCTGTCAAACGATCCATCGTGTTAACGCCCATCACCCAGTGAGCTCTGTCACATATGATAATAATGAACCATTCTTAAAAGCGCATATCATGTCCACAACGAGACGTTCTCTACGCGCTGACCTTACGGAAAAACAAATATGAAAAAAAACAATAACAAACGACCATCAAACAAACCATCACTCTGGACAGATAGGTTTCTTCAAATGAGACTGAAAGGTGCTATAAGTGCCATACTGTGAGGTGAGTAGGGACGATCGTTCCAAAGTTCAGCAGCAGCGGGCCCCGCAACGCAAAGTAAAACGAGCACCGTAAAATCTAGTAACCGAACAGGCCGAGCGGAACCAAAAGACAGCGGGAAGATGACCTAACAAAGACTCCTGGTGGGGACGATACCTTGGCAACAAAACGTCTTGAGATACGATGGATCGATCCCCGCTAAACAGAGTAAAGTAAGTGTCAAAAGTTTTATAATCGATGCGTTTCTTCACGGGAAGCAGTGTAAATAATTGTAAGAAGGGTGTGAATGTTGCTCACGTTTCTTAGTACGAGTAACCAACCTGGCGGCAGAGAATTTTGAATTCTCTGTTAACACACCAGCTAAATAATTGAAAAAGTCGGGAATACCATAAAAATACAATTACAGAAATCAATACGAGACATTACATGAGCATGAACTAGCCTGTCTGTACCTTTCCTAGACAAGTACGAGCGAACAAACCCATTCGACGGAGAGCAAAGTTTGCTGATTTGCATATTTGAATAAATAGTCGTTATGGTAAGTAAGATGCACATCGAAGTTTTTAACTCCAAGGTACGTACAGAGTTAGGAACAATACAATGACGCTATCAATAAGAGTCACTTGCTTAATCTTCTGTGACGTCTCAACTTACTAGTAAAGTGAATTATCTCAGTCTTCTCGGCTTTGAGTTTCCAAACAATTAGAAGTAGACCAGGTTTATATCACTGACACAAGACTGCACTTGAGGATGGAATCCGTAACGAGTACAATTATCAATGAAAACATACATTTGTGTATCATCGGCATACTTTATACAGTTTAGATTGTGATACAAAAAACAATAACATGGATGGGTGACAGAATATAAGTGAACGCAAGAGGGCCAATACCGATCCCGGGGGCAACACCATGAGTGACACCTGAACAGGAGATTAGATTATTGATTAAAACGCAGGTGAGACCTATTCTTTCAAATAAGTGATAACAAGTCAAGCATTGCCCACGAATTTCCATTCTCTGTAGAGACGTTAAGCAAAAAAATCGTGTTTAATGTTGTCAAAGGCAGCAGACAGAATAATCTAAAAGTAATAGCATCGCTTCTTCACCCCTGTCAAGTGCCTGGAGTACGTCATTTACTAACCGAACGAGCGCCGTCTCACAGCTTGTGGGGTTTTCTGTAAAGACGTTTGGACAGCCTGCAAAATAAGTTATGTTCTGAAGGTAGGATTCGAAGCTGGCGTAAGCCAAGGTGCTTCTCCAAGAACTTTTACTATAAACGGTAAGGGAGCAATGGGGCGGTAATTCTGTAAGTTTTCTGAGTCAAGTCCACCCGACTTCAGTAGCGGCGAAACATGAGAGAACTTAAGGATGCGGAAACTGCCATCAGTAAGCACTAAATTAGTAAGTTTAGTAATGCCCGGAACGAGCTGTTATGCCAAGTCTCAGGATATGTCAGTAGGAATCGGATCGAGCTCACAAGTGGTCGACTTCGACTGAGAGATGATATCGCTGACCGTTTTCTCTGACACAGCTGAAAATCACGGAATCTCTGATCAGTTGTTTGAAAAACGATGTTGGCTAATTCCTGGGGAGCAGAATATTTAGGAGATGTATAATATTATCAGTTCTTCTCTACAAAGAAATTATGAAAACGCCATATGGAGAAAGTCCTTCGCCAAGGCGCTTTCAAGACTATGGAACCGGACTACCAAACCATGTGAGGAAACTCCAAAGTCGCTGAGGACGATTTAAGCGTAATCTTAAGACGTATCTTTTTATTAATTACTTAGCTAGCTTTGATGTTGCTTTGGTTTTATGTTCAGCGCATGGGGTCTATCTTGACAGAATGCGCTATTAAGGGAATGCCTATTTATTGATATTATTATTATCTATGAATGTGGTTTTTTGAAGAAAATTAAATGTACACACCACAGCATACAACTTGCCTTCAGCGTTTGATCAGGATTTGTTTGAGTGCTGGCGTATTGACCGTGGATTAGCACCAGCAATAACCCGCCTGATCCTCTTTACTAGATGCTCAGATGAAATCGAAGGCGGGGGGTAAACGATCACAACTAACTACAGGACCGCCATTTTAGTCCCTAACGGGACGATCAATGAATTCCAGGACCCGACCACTTGATCGGAAACTTGGAGGACGTTCAAGTAAACGTGACTGCTTCAAAGCCCCCGGAACTGATAGACGTATTGCAATAACCCGTAACAAAACCGTCATCCCAAGAATGCCCACTGCATTTTGCGGAACCAGAATTTGAGGGACACAGACCTCGCTCCAATCGCAACTGGCAAGTACAGCCACCTAGGATAAAATGTCCGGGTGACTGATGGCCTCCGAAAATCTGGAATACTGTTGCAAAGTATCACTGATACCACTCTTACCATTCTTCCACCCATATAACTTCTGCCGCCCAAAAACCGTTATGTTACGGAATACATGAGGATACTAATGCTCTCCCGGAACAATCCAAAAAGTGCTTATCCACTACACCACAGTTAACACCTGGGCAGGGAGGATCGCTTGTGGGCTCAGAGAGAACCAGACCAGACTGTCTGGATGTAGAATTTTAAGAGAAAACCAAATTACTTGGTATGCTGGATGTAGACCGCCACGAAACAATTACAAACGAATCTGTGTTCAAAATCTTAATTCTGTTCATCGTCATTTGCGCCAACATCGTGTATTTGCCACGTTTTTCATTACCATCGGATTGAGCTTGTTGGAGTTGCAAAAACAAGTCAATCTCTCGTAGACAAATCATTTTACAAACAGGTAATGTCGTTGTGCTCTCAGTTTGCGGAATATCACATTCAGAAATTATCGAATTTGCCCTATTTTCTGCAGTGAATATATTTCACATAGTAAGCAGGGTGGTAATGAACGAGTCCGTACAGCAAATTTTCACCAAGTGAATGGAATTCCTTCCAGTCGGGATTCTCCACGATGTATGTGATTGTTTTATCCAGTAACAAATAAAACGATGATTCGCCTACAACCATTTTTGCATTATCTGGGAGTAACTCCATAAACGTTCCGCTTGAAACTTATTTGGACGTTCGTAAATGGGTGTACCGTACGGCTGGTCCTATCGATTTTTCGTAATGCCGGGAACAGCCTCTGAAAATGAGATATAACCGCCATACTATAAATGAGGACAGAGCAAATAATCTCAATTTATTGAATACGTACAATTTTCATTTGCAATACGCCCTCAGCTGATGCTGTTGGGGGAAAGGTTATTTCTGAATGGCTATGGTTAGATATCTAACACAATTTTACATGGTTATACTTTCGTACTCTCCCCATGTAAACGACAAGAAGGGTGATTTATACTTGCATGTCTAATAAATGTTCATTTGTGTAGACATACGTTGTTACGGTTTTATCCCCCTTCACAATCCCACATGCACCTGGTACGCTCGTCATCACAGATCAAATGGACATTGTGTTTTCTGTCTTCGTTCAGGGATGAAGATAGATGACAGATCGACTGTATTACGAGCGGGGTCATAAGTGACGCGGTGACTGCTTCGATGACGATTCTAACAGAGAATAGTTGACCGGTAAGCCACAAACAATCGTTTGAGACAAGTATGTAGACTCTCGTCACCATTGAGCCATTAAGTTAGTGTCATCAGGTATTTCACAATAAGCAGGAAGTATGAGAAGGACAGTCAAAACTGTATGTAAACTGTGGTCTTGTAAGCTGGTCCATTATAAACTATACTTACCAAACATAAGTTCAATTGCCCCCATACCGCTATTTACAAGCCCATGCTTCACCTTTAGTATTCACAGCCTAGAGAGACCCATCGACGGAGGAATTTACTTCACGAGGGTTTTCAGCACAACATTTCTTCACTCTTCAGCCTTATAATTACTCTTTGTATGAAAACAGTTATAATAGTGTCTGTGAAGTCGTATTATTCGCGGAAAATGTTTCACAGCACGGAGTTTAAGAAGGGGGGTTTTAAATGTTCCGGCAACCTAGGTCAATGTATCATTAGTGCAAGTCCATGCAACTTAAAACTATTCATCGTTCGCTTAGGATTAACGCGGCAATTTCATTGTATGATTGCATGCGAGCGACAAGCGGAATGCTAGGAATGGCTGCGTCAATTTTCATGTACGGTGCAAAGGATAAGATCCCCGTTAGAATTTCCAGTGGCCGGTAACGCAGTGTATAGGCGACCTTACTGATTCACAACCTTCCGAGGGTATTTGCAGCGCTGCACGGAATAACAATATATATTAACCTCGGTTTCGCCAACAATCGTTGTGCTTGTTATCTTACTAGTGGTCAATTAGTAACCTCCGACATTGGCAAAACCCGTCAGATTCTTATCGCTTCTTTTGTCCAGGGGTTTTCTTCTCATGTCCGTAGCAGCAAATTCATCCTATCGGCTATCACACGCGACCAATGAACATTATATAAGGAACTCTAGCGCTGTAGTTAACACATACCATGTGTATAATCATATTTTAACGCCTCATCGTTGTTGGTTTGCTAAGTTCACGCTGTCCCTAGTGGTTTTTTTTATTTGTATCTTCAATCTTCCAGGGTCATAGTATGCAACGCGAGATAGTCGCTATATAGTCGTCGGCTCACAGGACGCGGTAAGGGCCCGGGTTGTTGGCGACATCCTGGAATCCCTCTTCAGTATACATTCACATTCATACTCAATTGAATCCACGAATAATTTCCGCTCTTAATTGCATTGTATTAACATGCGTATGCGAAGTACTTAATGCGGGATGACACATCAGCTTCGCTGTTTCCAGAGTGAGAGTAGACCTTGTCAAGCAACCACTGGTGTTAATTATTGCAACAGAGCATAAATAGTTTGACAACTGACAGACCTATCGGAACTGGGATTTTCCATACGGATATTGCCGCTGCGCGCCCTGCTCCAAAAGGTATTTTCTGATTGGCTAATGGTATTGTATATTTTCGTTAGGGTTGAATATTAGTATCAGAATTATGGCCAGGTTTAGCCGCACCGACATCTCCTGGAAAAAAAAAAACTTGACTGGGAGCAATGTTTCAACATCTTAAGAAGAGCATATCAGAACCAGCAGCTTTGCATTTCCCCAACCAGAGACAACGCGGTTTAGAAATCAGTCATTTCATTAGAGGAATCGTGGTGGTGAAAGCACTTGGTAAACCGGATTCGCGTGATTCTGAAAATTTCCCTATTATAATATATATTTGCCGCATACCCTACCGAACACGTTCCATGCAACTCTCAGTAAAACACTTTTCGATATATTGTTTGTAACGTCGTTTTGCGTCCCGAAGTCACATTTTAAGTTCACACTGAACTCAATCTTCGTTTGATCTTTGTTATCAAACATGAGAATCTCTTCTTGGTTATGGTCTGTTTGATTACTTGAATATCCACGGCTTATCGTTAGAGAACAGTTAATTTGTTCAGGATGATTCATCATGTCCTCGCAATACTGATATAGGGATTTACATTTTTCCAATTCCTGAATGTCAGAGCTCGATTGACTGAACAATCGCAACCCGAGCAGCATCTAGTCGATCCTGTGAAACAATCCCCACACATCTGGTTACTCCTTCAATCCGTCTATGTTTTCAATTCGGCTCTACACCGCCTGTAAACTGCGTCGATAATTCGGTAACAATTGGCTTAGGATATGATCCCCTTGCATAAATAAGGCAGCCGACTTATCTCTGTAGGGTCGCTGACAATTGAGGTAATTGATCACTTATTATGTTGGTTGGGTTGCCAGCGTCATTCGGGTCCTCTTACTGTCCGAAAGAAAATTGCACCTCTTCCCTATCAACAAAAGTAATTCGAAACAAGAACTGTACATGGGTGGCATCACTATACGCATATTGATTCATATAAAGTCATATATGAGTGAGCCCCACCACCTATTTAAATTGTTCAGTTTTATTTTAAAGAGAAACGACAGCTGTCGGTCGTTTTGGTATTCCATTTCCGACGAATTTCACTTGGCAGAATTGACACATTGTTTTATATCAATACAACTGTAATGGAGCATGGGACCTGACGCTATGAAATTTATGAACATGCATAAATGTTACTGAAGTATCAAAGGTAAATTAGGGAAAACATTGTTTCACCAATTTCTGTTAATGCCCTTGATAACGTAGTCAACACTCAATGTACACTGTATGCACCGTTTCAGACACTTGTCATGCTTTTCCTCCGAGATTTATTCAGAACGATACTTACACTAACACTGTGTCACAAATCCCCATCTGTATAACGATTTGTACTCACCTGGCATGAGGAAGGAGCACAGTACAACAAATGTGCTATGGTCATGATGCTTACAGGAGGCGCTGATCGCATACATACAATGAGAATTCAGAGACGGCCATACCATAGAAAGAAGGGGCAGATTATGCCCTTTCAATGGATGACCCCAACATCATGGCTGTCATACGCATTCGCTTAGTTTCGCTGATGGTGTGCGAAGCGTCCAAAACATATGACTAGGTACGTATTTGTTTATCCAATAAAAAACTACCTGTTGTCTTCCAAAATGAATTACAAATTTGTATAAGTCTTCTCATGCTTCTCCCTCATATCTCTCTCTGAACATTCTCCTGAATTTTGTTTTTCTCATTTCGCCGATCGTTGTTGGTTTGGCAATGTCACCAACCCCAGACGGTAGCAACGAAGACAACGAAAGTCTTTGTGAAAGTCAAAACCTTTACACCACTAAATTTTCGATTCCCAATGAATTGACCAGCGAAATAGGAGGCAAACATCGATTTGGAATCTGTTAATCGTTATGGTAACGCTGGTTTCCGAGGATGAACCCACCTCTCTAAGTTTATCAATCGATGCATGCCATAAACGTTTGCTTCAGAACTACACCCGGGCCCCCGAGCTAATCGGCCGAAAGTTAGACCCTACACGCCATTGCAACCCATTGGCCATTGAGTTTACCCCTGGCCCTTTCCTCAAACTCCACACCCGGAGACTTTGGGCTGCTACTGCTGCAGAACTCGAACCCAACGTCGGCTGGAGCGGGTATGATATAGTAGGGCCCCCGGCAACGCAGTTCTCCTTCTGCGGACTTGGGTTTTTGACTACTCCGGCGGTGGATACACGGTAGCCATTCCATACGCAAAACAAAAAAAAAACACACTGTAATACTTCGTTAATACTGCGGTAAATCCTCCAGGATGCCTACACGAACAGGCGTTCTTAATGACGACTGTATAACTCCAGGCTCGAGTACGATTTATAAATTTGACAAAGTTCCGAGTATACATAAAGAGGCGTATAGTGTAAAATGTAGTATATGAACCTACGTGTTACCCGGTAACGCTATAGGTTGCCCTGGAGTCCTAATGAACGCACCCATTACACTGGAAACCCTTGAAACGATAGCCGAGACAACCCTGGAATGTACTCAATCTAATATTGGCCCCTGGCGGGTTCAATCTCCCATATCAATACCCCCTACCCTCTTCCACGGGAGAAGTCGTTAAGTAACCATTCAGGCTAATTAAATAGTGAAAGTGGAAAGGGGATTTGTGATCCCTTGACATGCAGCCATCTTCGACCTGACCGGTTTGTGTTTAGCATGTCATTCCTTAATTTAATTGGCAAGTAAAGTTTCCTCCTCATTCTTATAGGCTACGAGTGATTTTTTACGCAATGTTTAAATGGCGTGTCTGTAGGTCTGTGTCGGCCTTTTTAGTTTTGTACAGCAAATAACCTCACACAACATAATTCCTAAATATCTTTTTCTCCGGGACAGAACATTCTGAATACGTGAATACCACCTGTCACACATAGCGATAATATATCTGGATTGATTGTAACACCCGAGAGATCCAGGTCGAAAATACTGTTCGCCTAATTCCTGCCGGAAAATCACATTGTGAAACTGATCCAGAAATAGAGAGGAATATGATCGAAGAATAAACCGATATTATATGGGCAACACCGACGTCGAAATTTGGACATTTTACTTCACGATTACTTGTTTTCTACATTCATTGACGTGATCGGCTCTTATGTGTGGATGTTTTCGGTGGTCGATTTTTTGGTTGTTTGTTCGTTGAGCTTCCAAGTGAGTGAATTTTGAGGAGAATGGGTTCGTATATAGTGGAGAAATTGTGAGGATTTTCTCTGAGTTGGGTCGTGGACATCTTTGGTGGGGTTAGAGGGAGCGCTGTTGTAGATCCAACGCGTTATAAAGACGGGAAATCAAGTTTGTATGTAATGTTATCCCCTCAGTTTTGCGGCAAGTCAAAGAGTGTGTGTATCTGTTCACCTGGGGCCCGGGTAGGTGAGAGGACTTGAAGTCGAAAGGTTGATAGGGACAGTAGCGGGACAAAAAGTTGAGGTTGTCGAGGTGAAAGACTAATTATCCAGGACTCACTGTTCAGGACCTGAACAGAAGGGTCCACCAGTAACTAATCTAAAAAAACCAGCCTCATGCCTCTTCAACTGAAACCACGATTAGCCCTCAAATTCAATGGAGCTCAGATGGAAGTCTCCGCCTCTCAAAGTACTGCTTATGAGCTTCTACCTGCTTTCTTCCATCTGGGGGGTGTGTGATTGGCACTGCGATGTGCACGACTACTCGTCTTCAAGGACATTCGAAATCTGTAACTTGACTTCCAACTCTCTGGCTCAGTAATCAAATGCAGTAGAACCAACATGTCTGTGTTCCTAAAGGTCTCCCAACTCTACGATCCGATCGGGATTTCTCTCTTAGAACAGGCTTCTCTTCGTCTTGAACGTATTCTTTCTCCTTCTCTCAACTCTGAGATTTGCTTCCTTGGAGACTTCAATGCCCACAATCCTGACTGAATCTTCCACTCAATTAACCTTCTAATGCTGCTGCAGACAGGCAATAGATTTATCAATATTCCCGACCGTGAACCCTCATCTGTGAACATACCCCGGGATGCCCGACCGTGATGGAGAATGGCAACATACATTGGATTGTTTCCCCGTCTCATTTACTACCAGAAACCTCAAAGTCTTTCCCCTGGGGTTGGTCGGACAACTGTCGATCTGTCATGTTTTTGGTCCCATCTCCTATCAAACCAGGACGCTCCAATCTCCAAAATGGTTCACAGCAGAATGTCAGCAAGCAGTTCAACAGAAGAACCAATCGTTGCAAGGCTTGGTTGGCTTCAATCTCAGGATACCAGGAGCAGCTTATGTTTCGGCTCCCAACTTTTTCTGGTCTTTGGCGAAGTCATCATCTCTAACTTCTGCTATTCTTCTTTTCCTACTCTGCAGAATTTGGACGGGTGCTTGTCAGCTGACCCACATTCCAAGGCTGACACTTTTGTGAGACATTCGCTTCCAATTTCTACTATTGATGATGGCGGTGGGACCTAACATGATTCCGGACTACGTTCTCAAGCATCTGTGCCCTCCTGAAACTTGCTCCCTCCAACAAGCTTTTCAACGTCCTACTCTTAGTGGCATCCCCTGTCCCCAAGAAAAGTGACAAGTCGTTTTCCTTCTAACTACCAACCGATAGAACTCACTTATCAGTGCCAAATGGTAATGGAATCAGTCATACCGAGCACTTTCGTCCTTCTTGGAGCATCATTTTCTGCTCTCCGACCATTGGTATGGTTTTTCGCAAGGCAGCTATGCTCTTCATATCTGGTCAATTTTCTTGGACCATCTGTGAGAGTCGGTTAATCGCTAAGACATTTCTAAAAGCCTTGATTGGGTCTGCATCGTGGACTCATTGACAAACTTCCTATACTTGGTCTCCACCCTTCTCGGATCTACTGATCTCTATTGTCTCTCTGATCGTCGAATGCGTTCGTGTCGATGGATTCACATCCTCAGTTCATCCCATCAATGCAGGAGTGCCCCAAGGATCTGTCATCTCTCCAACCTTGTTTTCGTCTCTTCATCAAGACCTTCTCCGACAGTCATTGAAATCTTTCGCAAGATACAGCCCACGTCCAGTATCAGACTTATTGGAGGATTATTTGACTTCTTCTATGCAAAGTCTTGACACCGTTAGATGTGCCGCGGCTCTCTCCCTTTCCTATCGATACATCTTGGCATTGCTCCTCCGAGCTTGAGCTCTATTATGCCCCCACCTTTCATCCCATCTCGAGTACCTTTGATGGACAAGCAGCATTCATCGATATACTGTTTGCATTCATGCAGCCCGCTCTGGTTTCTCATTCTTCCACATTCGTTGTTAGAACCTCTCGCCTTGGAATGCTTTCGACGGTCTGTCTGCTTTCCCTCTTCCTACACTCTTCAGCGTTTCAGTATGTAGCATCAACAAGATTGTCTCCCTCATACTCCTTCATAGCTTTTTTCAACCCTTTCTAAGCGGGTTCGTCATAGGTTCCAAGCCTTTGCCCGTCTTACGCCCACAAAGAAGGACGTTCATCGTTCCGCTAACAGTTATGATGGCAACATCACACTCTTCCGTCGATATACTTACGGAGGTCTAGCAAAATACACCAGCATAGTCTGCTTTCAAATCATTAAAGATGTGTCTGATAGAGCAGTGGCAGTCATCAGTTGCGACATTCTTTAATGTTCACCAGCAGGACTGCTTCTCTTCCAGCATGTACATTTCTCACCAGGGAGATTTATTGTCTGGATTTAGTCTTGAATTATTATTCCTGATTCCGTGTTTTGTTAGATTAGGACGGAGGGAGGGCGGTGGGTGGTACGATCAGCGATATTCAGTATATGTCTAGGGTTCTTAGCGGTTATTCTCTTCACATAGCCAAACCATTTGTTTTTAATGACGTTGATGACTGGAGAATAGGAGCTCCTTCACATATCATGGCGGCCTAGTATTGAAAAGATAATAATGCTAAAACAATGAAAAGCAAGCGTGAAAATTGGGTTGATATAAATTCTCGATATAGACAACCTACAATATTGGTTTTCGGAGTTCTCGAGAGCCAGATATTCAAGTCATTGTCGAAACCGTATGTGCCATGTCATTTCATACTCGTGATTCAAATCTTTTCAGATGTATTACTAGATTTTAGAAATAGAACAAGATTTGGTTCGGATTGGGGGGGGCGGGGTCTTGTGTTGTTATCCGGACTAGTTTATGCCAGTTCCGCTAAATATTTCAGTCAAGCATATATATATATATATATATATATATATATATATATATATATATATATATATATATATATATATATATATATATATATAATATATTATATATATATACACATGTTTTCCTATATGGAGAGGAAAAAAAGGTGGGTGGCGTAATGGTACGGACGCATTCAATACAAAAATATTGCGTTACCTATCAGAATCATGTTATGTGTTTAAGCGTCTGTATAATTCAGGGATCGCTATTCATCATTTGCTGGGCGTCTGTTACTTTGTTATACTGTATTGGCGAAGTTGGCAGTATCAGTTACATCTTTTAGCGTCCACTATTTATATAGGACACGTTTAAAGCGTATTTCTATTGGAGGGTGTGAAGGGATGAGTTCCAGCCGATTATTGTGTATTTCCGTATTATTTTCCTTTTTTTTCAATCATCAATGTATTATAGTTACTATCGTCCGATCGTTGAGTGACTGTTATTCTGGTGTATTCTGGAGCGTCTGTATCATGTTTTATTGTCAAACATTGCTTGGTGGGTCCAAGCCATGTTGGTATGTCTGAGGACGCCACTCGTTCTATATATCCTTAGCAACCGACAGTTTGTGAGAGAGCACTACGCCGCGCTATTGTTGTATTAGTTAACAATGCCTACGCGTGTTCACATCTTAAACAAGCATATATTTCGAACCGCGAAAGTTTGTAGTTAGCAAAGTATTTCCCTGAAGAAACCTTAATACGGCTATTTTTGGAGTCGAGGCAGGATTCGCCTCCATGGTTTGAAAAGGATGGAAAGGGTTGTGGAATAGTTTCCTCATTGTGTTGCGTGAGTGGAACACTTGAATAGAAAGTAGGGTTGGATGAAAGTGAAATTTGACTGATGGTATTTGATAAATAACGACGACCTAATAATAATGTTGTTAAAGTGCTGCTTGTCTGACAGCGAATGCCTTTCATGGCATAACGCTACTGTGTTGGGTAGAGTGGGACGGGGAATGGTAGGAATGAATTGCCTTTTAAACCCGTATATCTCTCGTTATTTATCCTTGTAGCCAATTATACATCAGTTCGAGGTACCATTTGTTAGGGCAGTCCACTAAGAAAATGTCTCCGTCGTTTCACGGAAATGGCGAATCAGAAACAGGATATAGGTGGCTGTACAACATAGGCTAGAACCGTCCGTTCAACAGTCGTGTTCCTTGATTAGATAAACATGGGGGAGCCCCTTTTGGGGTAACGGAAGAAGGAAAACTCATTGTGCGACCTGTTGGCGTCTGTGCGTTCCATTACGTACTGGCAAGAGTTCTGAAGGATCTTATAAACGACCGTAAGGATATATTAGGGAATTGAGAGTTGAGTAAGTTCGAATAAAAAATGTAGGGGCTTTGAAAAAGTACACAATAATCGGGCTTATGGCCCGGATTATGAAATCGACACTCACCATTAACATGAGGAGAATGAGGTGAGTCTCTGCAAGTCGCCCCCTCAGAAGTATCCAATATGCAATAATATCGAATATGCCTAGTTTACTTTGTAATTTGTTGAATGACAGTGCCACACAATGAAGAATACGTCAGTATTGTACATCGGCAATACCTACCCCCTGGGATACTACAAGTGTGCAATATGTCCGTCAGTCCAGTGTTCGAAGTATCGAAGAAACCTATTTGAGAACATTTACACTGGCAACGTTGCATAAGTTGGCATTCCTAGGTATAACGCGCGTTCATACTCTGGACACTACTCAAATGTATATACAATTTATGATGTGGACAGTAACTTCAATTCGTGTAACAATCATACTAACTCTGATTAGTTTTATTTTCAAGCTCGCTCACTATTCCATAACTGAGTGTTCAAACCAGGTCGTCCTGCAACACTGCACAACACCTTCATAGAGGACAAAGATCAACACATGGCACATGGTTGTGATATTAAAATTACATGACAATAAGCTTCACTTTGTTCACAAGATTGTTCACAGAGTAATGTTAAAATTAAATTTGAAAACTGATTTGTTACGATCTGCACGTGCGCTTTTACGTGTCACAGAGACACTTGTTTACTGTGCATATGTATGAATCTGTGCGCTAAGACCACTAGTTCAGTTTCTACATCCATTAGTGTAGAGTGTATGAACAAAATTATTCCCCCTGTGACTGCCTGTATAGACCTATTCTACCTTTAATCTCCACTAGAACGTGGGAGCCCATTTTCGAGAGGTACCCTGCTGATTCAGCTGATATAGCCAGTTGACAATAAACTGGGGCAATATTGATCAGTTTCGATTCGCGGAGGTATTACTGGGCTGTAATATAATACAATGGAACGACTGGCGTCTATTAGGGTTGCAACACACACCACTACTACGCTGTACGCGACGTTGTCAATTCTGCCCTGTATACATGTATACTCTCCAGTGTTTGAGTAGCGTGGATATCGATGTTTGGATTAAAATCTCGGGTCGAATCATCCGAAGCTTTCGAGAAAAACAACGAACTACTCACTGTTTTTGGGCGGCGCTCCACATGAGGAACGGAATAGTTTTCGCACAACTGGAGAGCGACCTGTATCGCCGCCAATTAAAAACCAAAAACTAAGTCGTGAAAAGTTAAAACAGGCACAAAGCCTGTTTCACATTATAACCACAGATGTGGGAGCAGGTTAGGTACCCTCGTCACTTGATGCAGTCAGTTGTACAATAATTGAATTTGATTAATTCCTACGGGTTCAGGTAGCCATGTGAGGCTCATTTTAGAGCTCAGATGGAGCACCGGTGATGCCTCGCCTCTCTCCTCGACTAGTGCTCAGATGATATCGAGCCAGGAGTGTATTCAATCCCAACCTGGGGAGGCGGACGGTTCATATCCAACGTGACTGCTACGGGCGACCGACGAGACATTGCAAATATCCCTAACGTAACTCGTAGTCCATGCACAAATCCATGCATGTCAGCAGAACCATGGAATGAAGACCAGTGCCTCCCTCGCCCATCGCCACTACAATACAGCCACCAAGAGAGGAACGTCCGGCGACTGAATTCGAACCCGGAATGTCGCTTGCAAACGTCACTAGTACGGTACCACTGTACCGTTCTTCCAGTCTGAAGAACTGGAGCTTCTATAGTGGATACTAGAACAGACTCTTTGACTGTAACACGGTCAGCCGTATATCCATCAGTCGTAGATAACTCAGTTGGCTATACCCAGTTGACATTGCCTGTTGATAATGTTTAGCTGCGGGTGTGGCAGCGGCTCGCTGTTGGCCAGGGCGCGAGTTTGCGTTTTTTTGTTTCTAGTGTTGATTAGCATGTATTTCATTTCAAAGAATCCCCAATTAGTCTTCCACAGCTATTCTCATTGGAGTCTCTGTGAGAAAGGTTTGTTTACGTTACTCCTGTCCCTGGACAGCAGGTCAAGGTTATCCACAGTAGTTCCCACATAATCAAAATTTTTAATGAGTTGGCATGCAGAAGGTCGTATATCACCAAAGTAGATAGATACTATGAGGTGAATTGGGATATCGGTTGAGATAACGTTGAGGTCATCTTTGAGTCATTTAGGACAAATCTCCTTAAATTTGTAATCTCCGTAGTTTGAATCCCACAGGATCCTGTTGTAACCATGATGGTGTGGTGTTGTAATCTCTCAAATAGCCAATTTGTGAAATTTGTGATAGGAAGCAGTGCCCGATTCGAATGCCAAACTGGATACATACATTCAGTTTTGTTTCCAAAATATGTGAAGGTCATTTGGAGGTAATCCAAGGTATTATGAGGCAAGGAAGAACATTGTTCGATTCGAATGAAATTTAGTACATATAGTCAACTTTTGTTCGTGAATATGTGGAGGCTCATTCGAATGACATCGAAGGTGAATTTCCCCGCAGCTACTGAGAGGTTTCCGATCGCGCTTGTTCGAAACGTACATTCGTAGAATCTAGTGCTCTCATTGCTATAACTTGTCGGCCTCAGGCTTTTTTAGGGCAATAGTCCTAATATGACACTTATCTGACCTTTAAGCTGACAAAATACGTTACGACCGAGCGGTTGGAACACTTCGACGGATTTTATTTTATTTTGAATAGACATTGTATTGTTTTTTGGATAATAATTGATCCTGGAAAGAGTCGCACCCGCTCAAAAATCTGACTTTTGGGAAGCATGCATCAACCGATAATAATTATTGCCTGCTAATATTCTCTGTCTCGCGTCATACTTATGTTACGGTGCATTTCTTTGTAACTGCTCCAAGTATCATTGCATTGCAAACTGATCACCTGTTCAGAAGAGCGTGTTGGCGCAAAAGAAGAAGCGAACTTCACCTCATATATCATATAGACAATGATAGAAATGACGAAGTGCATATGAACGTGCCAAGCCCGTCATCCATTCATGTGCTATGATATGGAACGTATGGGAAGCCATTCCCGTGAGCGAGGCGCGGGTGAAAGGTTCGGGCAATTGACAGGTAGACATGAAACCTGTGAATCTAACCACAACAACTGATACAACGCAGTCAACAGCGAATCTCACATATAACACAGTGCCTGGATATGTAGGTGGCTAATTTTTCCGTAGGTGGCTCAGTACAAAGGTCAATTGTTGCAATTTGTATGGCATTCTTCGTTCACGAACATCCATCTTCGGGAAGAGGGAGGGGGGTCTATCCAAGGTTCCTTAAAAAATCTGCTTTTTGGCCGCTCAGAGACCGACTTTTTGCCGCTACGGACCGACTTTTCAATATCTCAGGGGGAGGGGTCACACGCCCACACCCCCCATATTTACGCCCCTGTGTAGGTGGTTACACATAGTATCGGTCGGCGTGCGTAGCTGGTGGGGTTCGCAGTGATTAACCAGATCGATGTAAAGCTGATCGACGAGCATGTGAACGCGACCTCCGATCACACACACCGTGGCGCGTTCCCGTTTGTAGTCGCAGTGTAGTGAGTGTACACTCAGTCTGGGGTTAGCGGAGACAATGGGCAAAACTGGGTTGAGATTCCTTGCTGTACTTTCTACGACTTTTCATCCTCGTAACACTCATCGGACAAATGTTATGATTGTGACACAGGCACACGTACGATCTTTAACAGACAAGTACCATAGTGATAGCAAATACTCTTATTGCACGAAAACAGCTAAGAACTGGTACATGTGACCAAGTGCAAATTATATAGATCAGATGATTTTTGTGTGTAGATTCGTCAATGTTTTTGGGTCTCATCTATGGTAGAACTTCTACGCGTATAAGCAGTACTTGTGTTATAATTACAGCCCATCGTGATAAGATCGAAGTCTTAATACTCCTCGTGACTACAATGACGGACCTCACTATGGTTTAAACCCCTTCTGATCTTCACTTCCCGAATCCTTCAAGTACTCAACTCGTGGTCACTCCGGTCTTGGATGAGCACCGGCGATGTATGAATGAATAGGGACGGATAAAAGTACTATGCATTCCAATCGTTATCAAACCAAACCTCGAGCATACCGATGTTTCATCATCCGACGTTTTCGGTAGCAAACATCTCACACAAACTCGAATACAGTAAAGTCACCGATGTCATACTTTGTCTGGTGCGCTGGTGCGTCATATGGTGTGATGAATTCTTCTGTGCTTGTGTAGCCAAGTTACTGGAGGTCATTGAAAGTCCCAACAAAAACCTAAATAAGGAACACATCAATAACTCCTGATGACCAGGGTTTACAGGGCTGATATTTCGCGACCACGTGTAAACTAGGTAATAACAGATTGTCAGACAGGGTTGGTAGGTGTTCCCCATCTCTGTGAGTAGCCTCTGACCTCAATTTGACCGCTGTCAACTTGTTCCATTGTTTGTGCCTAATTGAGTTTTCGTGGCTACTTCGCATCTCATCGATACCATCTGATCATGAGTGACCTTTGTGTGCGAGGATATTCCATGTCAATTTTTCCAGAGAGATTGGTCATGATGTTTTTGGGGATAAGTGGTTCAAACTGATGTTGAGGTCAAAATGTCAAAGTCCGAGTAAAGAAGAAAATGTGCTTGATTCAGGTGATATGAGGAAGTTACGAGGGGTCAAAGGTTGGCTCTGACACCTCTCTCAGCGATAGCAATTGGCGCGCGCATGACAATACATGGACATTTTGGGAACTCAACATCGCGGAGGTCATTTTTCGTTTAAACTATCATGTAATCAAAGGTCATTGAACAGCACTTATGGGCGGAAACTGCCAACAAATGCTTATTTTCGTATCAACTTCCAATAGCAGTCCCGATATAGATGTCCTTTCCTGGGACTCCAGAACCCGACAAACCAACCTGCGTTAGCCCTGGATTGACTACCGGAAAGCCTACGACTCCGTACCCACAATTTCGTGATCATAAAGGCCATGATGTTTGGCACAGGATAAATCCTCAGATATGCACCATGGTAGAGGCGTCTATGCAAAACTGGGTTACTGACCTGACGGCCATGGACAACACCTCGGTCAAATTCCAATACAACGTGGCATATTCCAAGGAGATGCCCTGTCCCCACTACTGTTCTTTGGGGCTTCAACCCCCTACTACATACTCAACAACGGCCGCCACGGATATACACTCGGTTCAGAACGAACTATCCATCACCCCTCTCATGGATGACTTGAAGCTCTACGGCAAAAACGAACGGGCATTGACTCAATAATCAAGACTGTGAAGATCTTCAGTGACGGCATTGGGATGACGTTCGGTATCGAGAAGTGTGCGAGACTGATAATCCACAGAGGGAAGGTGAAGTCTACCCAAGGCCTTGACCTAGACATCGGCCGAATACAGGACGTCAATGTGGCCACTGGGTACAAATACTTATTGATGCCCAGGCGTGGAGAACCTAACAGAAAGAATGAAGGCCAACGCCGTGAAGGTCTACTCAAAACGGTCAGACAAGTTCTCAAGACCAGACTGAACGGCAGCAACAAGGTACAGGCCCTCAATACATACGCCATGCCCGTGATCACCTACACAGCAGGGGTAATAGACTGGACGAAAGCAGAGCTGAGGGAGCTCGACCGAAAAACCAGGAAACTCCTGACCATCAACGGTGGACTGCACCCCCGAGCAGATGTCCACCGCCTGTACCTCCCGACGACAAGGAGGCAGAGGCCTCAAGCAAGTGGAGGGTACAGTCACATTGAGAAAATGGGACTGTGCGAATACATCCGCCAGAGAAAGTCGGAGGAACCGCTACTAGAGGTGGCATGGAGTGCAATTGGGACCACTGACACAACGGGGAAGAAAGAGTGGAAGACACAATGGCTCCATGAAAACCAGAATGCCTGGAAGGAAAAAACACTACTCCATGGGCGTCCCTCGGCAATTGAGGCCGTCACACGCCAATAAACGTCATCAAATTGTTGTACAATGCAGGACTAAAAATAGAAACGGAAGCACTGATAACAGCTGCACAGGACCATGCCCTGAATACCAAATGCCACAGAGCCAGGATCCTCCACAACACAACCGACAGCAAGTGCAGAATGTGTGGTGCTCAGGATGAAACTGTGAACCACCTGGTAGCCGGATGCCAGAAGATGGCCCAACGGATACCTGGCCAGACATAAAAAAGTTGCAGACGCCATACATTGGGATCTGCAAGCAATACGAGATAGTTGTCCCAGAACAGCCATGGTTGCACCACCCCGAGCAGTAACGGAGAATGATGAAGTCAAGATCCTGTACGACTTGGAGCTGCGAACGGACAGGTCAATCACAGCGAGAAGTCCAGATCTCGTGGTCCTGGATAAGCGGAGACAGGCCAAGATCATAGATGTCGCAATACCGACAGATCCCAACATCAGAAGCAGAGAGAAAGATAAGATCGAAAAGTATCAAGACCTGAGACTGGAGATACAGCGACCTATGGTATGTCACGCTGAAGTATCCGCTTGGTAGTTGGGGCGCTGGGGCTGTAACCCCGAACTTGGAAGGACACCTTCAGAAGATACCTGGAAGCCAGAACACCGAGGCCAAACTTACCAACCAAGCCATCCTTGGAACCGCCCACATACTGAGACGAGTACTGGACCTCCCAACCGGGGTAGGAATTCCGATCTCGCGTGTAAATATGTACATACATTCCAACATTGTAATAGTTGTGAGAAACAAAGATAATAATAATAATAACAGCTATTATCGAAGTGCCCATATCATCAAGAGAGTCCTAGACCTCCCATAATCCGGGTAGGATTCCTAGGTACGGACAGTTGTGTATATTGTGAGAAGTAAAAAAGGTGTAAACAACAGCAAAATCATAGATTTTCCAAAATGTACGTTACTTGTATTTTCAAGTTCTCCAACATTATACTTGTGTCATTTCAAGCCGGTATTTAGAGTTGAATGAAATTATTTATCCATCACAAATCGCGTGGGCAAAAATGAAACGTGCGAAATAATGTTGCCCATCAAATTTGATAAAGACGTCTCCATATTCCCTCGACTCCTGTCAATCGAATACCACAAACTCATCAACACACGAGTTGACCGAAGACTCAGCAGTATCCATGCATGAAAGCATAACCTTTCAACAGTTCAACTCATAACCATCCTAATAATCCAGATGGACAGATCCGGCACTGTACTTATTACTGCTACTTGCATTGTTTTCCTCACCAAACGGTGTGCTCTGCAGACGTTGTCATTATGTACATGACAGATAGGTTTCATTAGATGCGATTCGCTCAACGCAGATAGTACTAAATTATATGTTGCAATATCTACCTTATATTGGACGAGTAGTCACTGCGCAGCCTCCAGAGACTCATAACCGGCTCTTGTTATTTACTTTAATAATGAGACTGCCTAAGTTTTTTATTCAAATGACCAGCATATTTTGTTAGTCCCGTAGCACAAGACCACATACCACATGCACCATTATTTACTGACGATTACTGTCGGAAAAAAATCACGCCAACTTTCTAGGAGGTGGACAAGCTAGTGCCTTCCAGAACATCGTATGTGAATATTATTCGATTATCACCGAAGTGATTTTCTTCCTCATTCGGAGCAGCCTTTCGTTCTCTTCGTTTCCAACTGTATCCACGATGACTCTGGTTGATTTTCTGCCCCTTCGCTTACCCTATTTCGACCATCTGGAGAGTTTAAGTCTTCAAAGAGCTGCTGATAAAATCCTACTTTGAATATTACTTCTCCAATCGATCTCAACCCGCACTAATTAATTAACAGTGTCTCGAACGTTCAAGTTCCCGAGGGTTCTGGCCTGAGTCCAATCAGTTACAATGTATATCCCATTGAGGACATATTTCAGTCAGGCTCATAGCCTGAGCGGCATAATGCGTGCTGACGAAACTGAAACACTTCATGCCATAGGTGAATGATGACACAACCACATGAATGCATTTATCCCCTGCTGTATATTTCCCTCATGTAAATTGGAATCACTCCTATCAAGCTTCCTAGCCCGAAATTTTAGTGTCACTTTTAGTAATTATTTCTTCGTACGAATCAACATAATAATTGCAGATCTGCCTGTCTTGTTCCCCATAAAATCTCGCTCGTTTATTTCCGTACTGATTTTTGTAATAATTCACTTTACGGATCACCTGTGCTAGATTAGTAATTCGTATAAACCTTATATTAATATCACCATTTTCTCAGTAACCGACATTGCCTTCCTTTAAAACAACGGAATAATCTTCGAATTCTTGCTGCCACCTTTGTACTTTGAACTTTGTTGCCGCCGTTATCGATGATACTCCAGTCCCATCACACCTCACAGCGAGAGATCTTGCCGGCTCTCTTCTGCGTTTTCCGGGAATTATATAATTGGTTATCCCATCAATACGCTTTCTGAGAAAGGTTGGGTTTTCAGTTCCAGACAGTTTTAGTAGTCTTGGCACTAACTGGCATCTTTTATTGACGTGACGGAGTAGTAATGCAATGCGTCATGTTGTGACGAAGACCATGACCACAACATGTACACAACAGAGGCCTTCCGTATATCATCATATTCGAAAAACTTGTTTCATCTTCTACTAAGTGTGCGACTCAGTGTGCGAACAGCTCGATGAATCGTTCATCCCCAATTGTAAAATCATTCAAATGCACATTCTAGGACACATACACAAATTCCATTGTTTTCCATGGAATCCAAATGCCAAATATGGTATTGTATCACCGAAGCAAAGCATCCAATAAAGGACGGTTCTTTAAGTATTCGTTTCATGCAGCGAGGCAGCCGGAAACTAATGCTTATAGAGGCAACATCTTGTTGACTTGCTTTCCTGCCACGAAATATTGCACAACAAACTCGAAATCACAACACAAGTCATTTTATCCTACACAGCAGTGGGAATGGATCCAACACCCGGCCCTTCCAAAATATAGCTTGTCGTGTTGGTGCCGTCAAGAGCGCCTATTTTCCAAGGACCATTGCGAAATGGAACAAGCTCGCCTCAAATATAGCTGGACTTGCCAAAGATAGTGCCTTCAGATGGCAGTCTACACCTGGCTACACCAACAATCTGCGCACCCACTATCCTCCATTAAATGCCACACATGGGCGCATTGGAGTATTACAACGAAGACGAAGAGGATAACTATTCAATAGAAGGAATCAGCAAAATAGAACGTGTATACGTGATGTCAAAGCATTGTCAATCAAGTACAGGCTAATGCTGAATGACTCGAAAACTGATGTGGCTTCATCGCCTCACGGTTCATAGAACGTCTACCTCCACCCAACCTCTCTATTAGCGATGCTATGTTAGCATCTCCAACACAGCTGCCACTGTGGATGGGTTATACTGTGAAAACTTATTTGCCTGAATGGTGGTAGTTCTAGTCTTCGGGGATCATGGCGCCTCGAGGGGGTATCGTTAATATCACGACCCCATTTCTGGAATCACTGTCATGGAAACATATTCAATGAACCAAGCTTTTTTCTAAACTGTTGATAATTCGGATTACATTGCTATTCACATCTGGCTTCATGTAGGAATGCACGCTGCCTCGGTTTCAACCTGTGAGGGTGCGACTTGAAATATTCAATATCGTGATATAGCTAAAGTGTTAAAGGATGGTGAATATTTGACACACGGAGCACGTACTCACGTAGTATGATTCCAAAGGTCTTAATATAAGCTCCCTTCCCTACAGTTCGTATCATATATTATCCACACTTCCGGTTCCCCAACAGCTGTCTCTCTCGCTTTCTTTCTCTGTATGTCTATCATGTATCACTATTAAAAGACGACAAATATACGATAGCACCTGCTGTGTGTACACGTGTTGTTGGCGAAATGTTTAATTGAGCAGTCCCCTTCCATAGAAGATTTCCTAATGTGATTCAATTTAATTTGAGTTTATGCTAAGGATGTCAATTTATTGCATCCAACATATTACACTCTCGTGGATTTGGCGACGGAACCCTCGGCACTGCACATTAAACTTGTATTCTCCAGATAGAAATGATTTCATCCGAATAATATCCGAGAACAACAAGCTATAAGTAGCAAATTGCCTTGACTATTCAGTGGATTGGCCTGAGTGGGATTGAGCGACCAATAAATAGATTCAAATTAGGCCTAGAGGTATATGCCATCTTAGGAAATATCAGACGGTCTTCGTCTCACTCGGAAAACAACGTTTGATTTTGTACAAAAGAATGGCAAAATTCCAATGGTTTCACCCGTGAAACCACAAACGAGCATTATAGATTATTCTAATTAGCAAACATTCATTCAACACAAGCGAATGGGTTAAACCAATGTCAGTAATCTGGATACGATAAAGGCTTTTCCAATGTCAGCTATTGACTCATTTAGTCCAGACACCGTATCTATGAGTTTGCGTACGGGGCCATCAGAGTAGTATTTCCATGATCATATTCGGTCTTGGGTGTCCGTGCCCGTTGCAGCGCGTGAGGCAAGGCGACAAACCCTTGGTAGTTCAACTACCAGTTTAGTTTAAAAGGGAAGGTTCAGGCGGATGAATTTTCTTGGATGACCCGCAGCGTTCGCCAACCAAACGAACAAAATCAGATCTTGGCCGAGGCTGTTTCTAACTGCATTAACACTCTTAGACCAAGAGCATCTCCAGGGAGGCTTCTCCACTCATTGACCAATGTTTTGCGGAATAATATACATTCGAATGTCAAATCTGCAACATTTATCACAAAAACTCGAGACGATTACCCCTATTAGTGTTAATACTCTAACAATCCACACTGTAAAAAAGACTTGGTCGAATTGACCAATTCTGGTTCTCAACCGATGCACCCGAACCACTGTGGTCAAACACTTGACCAACTTTTTGTCATATGCTAACATTCAGACCATGGTGTGGTCACAGTTGACCAATATTTTGGTCAAAATTTTCCAAACCTTGGTCAATTTTTTGACCAAGGTTGGTTTGGTGCAAAATTGGCCTAAAATTGGTCAAATTGTCCAAACCTTGGGTAAATTTTGACCAAGTCTTCTTTACAGTGCAAGAAGTAGTCGATTTCCTCGAAATTTCGAAAGCCTGAATCAAACTGATTTTAACTGAGGACGCTGTAAACCTTTATTACTACGGCAGATCTCGTGGAGAGCAATTATTCGGAGAGCTTTCTTTTCAGCGTTCCTAATTAGCGACTTCCGAGAAATGGGAATTACACATTCACACATAATAGTTCAGGTGGGATATTACCAACAAGTTTGAACGACCTGATATCTTCAAAATTTCCTTCTCATGAAATCTGGATGTACATTCATTCAAACCAGAATCCGAACAGCGCACACTGCCCATAGAAGGTTCTCAAATCGAAATAGACACAAAGATTTGCGTTCTGAATTTGATACATCCTGAGCATTGAAGGTGAATAGTCGTGTCTTATGATACGCGACATGAATCAGTTTGCATTAAATGTAAAACTTGAAACGTGGAAACGGAAACAAACAAGTGTTGATTATTCAGTTATCTAACCAGTGCTTGCGCAATTAATTGTATTTATTAGAGATTTCCTATTCACTGTATAAACATCTCGTCACTCACTCTCTCCAATTCACATTTAGTGCAATTCATAGCCTCTGCCGTTATGATGTGAGAAAATTCATGATGTGAGAAAATTCATGATGTGAGAAAATTCATGTGACAGCCATGCCGAGCATAGCCATCGTGAATATAGAAATTGGTTGATTGCAGGTCTTTCTCTATGCTATCAACAAAGGTTGATGGCACGTCCCTCCCCAACAATCCCCATTTTTTGTGAAATCCTGGAATGTCTCACTGGGCCCCCTCTCCGATCTTGCATGAAAATTCTTCAATAGGGGATGTTTTGGTAGAACCTGTAATTGCCTGGAAATACCCTCGTACGTAATATCGATCAACGCGGAGGTAAGTGTTCCGTAAGGCACGTGGCACAATATTCTTGGAACCCATTACATGGGCTGTGTAAACACGTAAAATGAAAATGGTAGTGACAGACATGTAGTCAATATGAAAAATTACCCGACGGGGGAAACACTTCACAAACAAATGAATCCGCCCTACAAGAATGGGGACCAGGTATCTGGCTAATAGACGATGTAACATTTAGTGCATGTGTAATAAACTATATTTAAGGACATTATGTATCATCCAAGTGGATTTGTCGCTGAATTTGAGGAATCGTTGTGAGAAAATTAGTATAGACTAACCTGATTACATTAGGTCTGTGTCTGATACTCCATCTGTTTTCAATTTGAGCGTCAAAGTGAATGGGTCTAGATTAGGCATCAAGTGTTTTAATACCCTTTCGACGAAACTAATATCGAAGTCATACTTTCTGCTTTCGAGAACAACGCAATTGTAAATGCCGTGAAATAGAGCGCCGCATGTCATTCTAGACTTATTAGACCAAAAAGCAAAATATAAATTTCCTACAAAACGGACGAACTACTTATAGGAACCCTGTCAGTTGTGACACACGAGATCCTCACCATCATCAAACAAGGTACATGCTTCTAGTTTAACAACAGTCCCTCATCACAGAAAAAAAAAAACCAAAACACATAACACCGACACAAATTAGGGGAAGCCCATCCTTAGCAAGAAGGTCTCTCTCGGAAAAGAATCTCTCCGAAACACATCCTTCTCGTCGAACTCCATCTCTAACCAAGTGTTCAGATCAACTATGACTCGTCCGTCGAACCTAGGAAGGATACCGCAATTCGCGATTTCCGACCAAGTCCACTACAGCTTACAGATCAGCTCTCGTGATCTTAGCATTTTCCTGCGAGTCACTCCTGAGGTTTTTAGTCCCTACCTCCTCGTCCCCAGCAATCCTATAAACTACCTGACTGACGTCTCCTTCCTCAGCCTAGGTAAACATTCGCATTCGCTCCGACCTAACACCTCTATTGTTTTCACGATTTACCCGGCAGTAGGATCCTCTACCGGTGGGCCCTTACCTCTAACTTTCTCTTTCCCCCACTATCCTACACTACCCCATTTACCCTAGTGCAACTCCCACCACTGTCATCTGCCGGTTCCAACTCTTCCTCCGCACCGACAACCGGCATCGCTCGCTCCAACTGACCCCGCTGAACCCTCTTCTGAACTTCCAGCGCACTGGAGGAAACATAATGTGATCTGTACCCCTCCCCCTTCATAGCGTTTCGACCTACAACAGCGTCTCTCCTGATATCCTGCCACGTATGGACTCCCGCCTCCAATTTTGCTTCCAACTCTAACTCTAACACATTTCCCACGAATATGAACGAACCTATCCTTCGTTCTTCATTGTTAACAACCGGCATAACAGCTGCCATCACATATCTTTGTCGAATACTGGATGATTTTCATTTAGGCTGGTTCACGTGACTTTCGATCCCATGTTTCTCCGATTCAAGAAATTCAACAAACATGGGAACGTGGATAGTCGACAATAGTTTATATAATAATAATATATTTATATGATGAGTATTAGCAGTTCTACCTTTATCATAATTCAACTATCGATTATTACAACAAAGCTTTGCTGCAAACATACTACAATCACCCAGCGAACAATTTGTAGGATACATACGATTATGACTCATTTGGTACAATAACAAGTATTTGAAGAATGGCAGCTTTGTTAAGTTGTGAGCCTTCTCGAACATATTGTTACTTGCAAGTTCAGAGGCTCATAATAGCACGCTGGGAACTATTCGAAATGAATTGCGATCCACTTGGTATGACATCTGGCATGGTGCCAATGTGTTTTGGCTATTCACCTCCTATTGCATGAGAATCCGTACGGTATTATCACGCGTGGGTGTCGTGCCCCTTTTGTCACCTGCACTATTATCAGAATGACCTCTGTTATTTACCTTTGTTAAGGTACTGGTGAGCGTGGAACCTGTAATTGCATGCGGTGCTGTCGTAGAACCGGATAATACTGCATGCCATAATACTGTTTGGAAACGTTTCTCTACTTTCATAGCCTTGGTCTGTAGACAGAATTACAATGACATTTTGTAGATACTCCAAGATTTACCAGCTAATTCATCACGGATGGTTAGCCACGGTATTAGTTAAATAGTTGATCGTCGAAATCATTGTCCAACGCAATTTAATTCATGGTTGATCAGTCATTAAACCTACTGAAGAGGCATTTGCGACCAGAGACGATCGAGTAAAAACATCCACCGGTCAGTCAGAGTTGGTTTTGGATTCGATTCGATTCCCATATTTAGGATAGGACTACCACTTCCATTAGCTGAATAAATATAGTTGATAGTTGCAGCTCTTCGATTGATAGATGAGCCATGTACAGATGTAAGCCTGGGTTGCATGCTCTCTGAAAACCGCTGGTGACTGACAGATCCCACCGAACGTATATTAGCCTAGGATATGAGGATTCAGTGCATAAACATAACATTCCCATAAGATCGATGCAATTTTCGTTGTTTTACGAACGCCTCCGATGCCCTCTACTGCGTTTTGATTGGGTCGTGCAAATCATACATGATAATGGAATCCACTCGGTTTAGCTCCCGGCATTTCTGAGAGAGAATGGCACCCACCGGATATTGTGCTAAATGCCCTATTTTTTGCCTACATTGTAGAAACATTACTGAAAATACACAAAGTGCTGACTTGCAACATGGAATGATTATTCCGCACAAAATTAACGCTTTCTTTCTATAAGTTAAATACGTTTCAACCGAGTTTATATTGGCTCTGAACGGGGGATCGGCGGAGACGACTGCGGGGCACTTCCCAGTAGTATTTGAAAACATTGCCGGTTTACTTTCAACCCTGAAAATAATGGTATGTAATGTTTACTAGTCGTTTTGAGTATTTCATCATATTATTCATCCTCCACGGTTATTCACAAAACTTCCCTAGTGCATTTTTATCTGGCTCAATCGTACGCGACGCGCGGATATGCATTTCTTGCCCAAACGAGTTTCCATACGATTAGTGATCTTTATGGACTTAAAATGCCTTCTGTAAAGGAAGACGAGATTGATTAACATGGCACATACGTCGAGCTTCAGACAAATAATCTAACTATCGCTATTGAGTTCAAGTTCCACCAGATGCCACCGAGAGGTTTCCCTCCCCCCCCCCCCCCCCCACAGTGCTTTAAGCAAAGCATGCCTCCTTGATCGTCTCACTCAAACCACGTTGAGAGTGGGTACCTTGTGAAATGAAAAGTAGGGAGCGCCGCATGTGGTTGCTCACCTTAGGAAAAGACGCAGAAGAGGGAGTGAGGTGCACTGTATGATGTATGAGGTTTTTAGTTCCTACCTCCTCGTCCCCAACAATCCTATAAACTACCTGACCCTGCCGTCTCCTTCCTTAGCCCTAGATAAACATTCGCATTCGCTCCGACCTAACACCTCTATTGCTTTCCGATTTACCCGGCAGTAGGATCCTCTACCGGTGGGCCCTTACCTCTAACTTTCTCCTTTCCCCCACTATCCTACGCTGTCCTATTTACCCTAGTGCAACTCCCACCACTGTCACCCTCCGGGTCCCTCTACTCACCTCTACTTCCCCTCCGCCCGACAACCGGCATCGCTCGCTCCAACTGACCCCGCTGAACCCTCTTCTGAACTTCCAGCGCACTAGAGTAAACATGACTGTGATCTGTCAAACCCTCATAATCCCTATCGCTTTGGTTCAAGTTCCACCAGATGCCACCGAGAGGTTTCCCTCCCCCCCCCCCCCCCACAGTGCTTTAAGCAAAGCATGCCTCCTTGATCGTCTCACTCAAACCACGTTGAGAGTGGGTACCTTGTGAAATGAAAAGTAGGGAGCGCCGCATGTGGTTGCTCACCTTAGGAAAAGACGCAGAAGAGGGAGTGAGGTGCACTGTATGATGTAACTATTCTCGGCCACGGGCATTATCGAAGGAAAACTAGAGGCTCTACTGGTATTTGAAATACGGAGGTCCCATTTCTAAGCCTGACGAGTTTTTCTGCTTGTGACTCACGGCCGAGGTTCGCCATCTGGACGATTAATGCCTACAATAGGGAAGTTTTCCTTGCCATCAAACGTAAGCGATATTTAAGGGCGACTTTATCGTTCTTCTTGTTCCGTGTCTGATCGAGCGCATTTTCAAAGTTCAGCAAAAGCATTTCCAGCGTTTAGGTTCTCTGGTGCTAAACTTAATTTTGAGAGGCAGAGTGCATCTAATATCAAGGAGAATCCTCGTGCATTTTTTCTCTTTGTGAGGGGAGCCAGAAAGTCAAGGACAGCATTGGTCCTTGATAGATTCGACTCGGGTAGTACAATCAGCGATGCGCCAGGAGATGGCGAAGGTTCTCAATAATTAATTTCGCTCTGTTTTTCCTCATGAGAACTTGGATAATTTTGGTGACCTAGATGTCGGGGTTTCTCCGCATAGTATTGTTAATATGGTTTGCTCGCCTGGTTTAGTACAGGAGAAACTGCAGAAGCTCAAAAGTGATAAAAGCTCCTGGTCTGACGGGGTTTCATCCTTTCTTATAAAATCCTTTGCCGACGATTGCTGTTCCATTAGCTTTTATTTTTCCAATAAGACTCTGCCGAAGGTATTGTTCCGGATGATTGGGAGGGCAAATATTTTCTCCTATTTTCAGAAAGGTAACAGTCTCTTCCTTGTACATTACAGGCAGTCATTCCTTACTCGTGTTGTCTGCATGTAAATGGAATCAATCATTATGGATCATTGGTTTAAGTTATTTCATGAGGCATATTCTGATTAGGGGATTCTCAAGCATGGGTTTAGTAAAATCGTTCGTGTTTTACTAATCTCTTGGAATTTTATGGAAGATGTTACTGTTGACAACGGCAATGCTATTGATATAATTTTCCCTGGCCTTTCCAGAAAGCTTTCGACAAGGGTTTCCTCAATCGTCCTCTTGCTCAAGTTGGAGGGCTTTGGCATTGGGGGGGAGGGGAATGCCTAATTGGATTCCTTGGTGGCTTCATAATGGGGAACAACGAGTTTTCATTAATGCGTTCGTCCTCCTTGGCAAAAGGTCACGAGTGGTTGTTTTCCCCAGGATCGGTTCGTCGGGCCGTTACTCTTTACTGTCGTATATGGACGATCTTGAAGGTTTCTGTTCATTCCTAGGGTTTAAGAAGTCCTGCAGTCGATACCAAGTTGTATCGGGAGGTCCCGGTTCGAATGATGATTCTGAAATGTTCAATGGATCTGGATATACTTTCCAAATGGTCTTCCGACTGGCAACTGTTTTTCAATGTCCGACAAGTGCAAATATGCATGTTGGTTTTCACAATCGCACGCGTCCTTCAAGTTAAATAGCCAAAATATCCAGGAGGTGATTTCAGAAAAAATCTGGGGTTTGTTTTGGGGGATTCTTCTTTGAAACCTTCCAAGCATTGTGCCGAAGCTGCGAGAAAGGTAATTGGATTTTGGCTTGATTAGACTCCACTTCAGTTTCCTTGATAATGATATGTTGTCAGGCTATTGAGCAACTGGTGAGACCGCACCTGGAATATTCTGTACAAGTGAGGAATCCCTACTTTGCAAAAGACAAGCAGGTTATTGAAAACGTTCAGCGTAGGGCAACTAGAATGATTCACTGTCTGAAAAATTTATCCTACGAGGAGAGATTAAGAGGCGTCCCTCGTCTAACTACCATGGAGCTGAGGCGAATTCGGGGTGACTTGATCCAGTTTTCAAATTGTCCATGGACTCGTTGGCCTGTCCTCCCACTCTGACTTCTTGAATTTTCCAATGTTACTGCAAATAAGAGGCCACTGTCTCAAGCTTCGTGGCAAGCGCTGCGATTGGACATTCGTAAATATTTCTTCTCGCTGAGAGTGATCAATGAGTGGAAATTGTCTTCCGGAAAATGTTGTTCTCTCTAAGAGCGGAATGCGTTCAAGAACAGTCTTGATTTATTTTTCAGGAATCACGGGCATTATTTAGCGGTTTGGTTCATTTTCCTTTCCTGGGATGTTGTGGCTCCGGGTCGTTTATGAGGATTTTGTCCTTCCTGACCCTTATTCACTAAACTAAACTAAACTACATTAATTGGTTTCAAACGAATGTTCTAAGGATAACTTATTGGCATTACCGAAATAAGACCATAAACCTTCATATGTTAATCGCCCTTTATCGTATAATCGGTTGCACCAGGCTTCTCTTCCTATCCTCCTATCCTCCCATCACTGGACATCGCCTGGCGGGTGAACCGCCAACGTGTATATCCCCACTTTCGATTCCATCAGAAAGTGACATTGTGTGCAAATTTTAAAGAAAATATTCAAAATCCTGCAAAATTCATAAGGGCCGCCGGGTGGGGGGTCGTACTTGGTCTCAAATGGTCGCCATGCTTCAAAACGCGCAAAATAAGCGGAAAACTCAGTTTCGCGAAAAACCCGGAAATGGACGCCGTCAAAACGGTAGGGCGACGCCCACTGGTTCAGCCATTCAAAATTTCCATACGCGATCCAGTGTTCCAAAAGAAAAACGATGTCAAATCTGCACAAAGATGATTTTTGAACAAAATCGAAATGGCCGTGGGTTCGTATGGGGCGAAAACACACGTTGTCTCTAAACGATCATAATGCTTCAAAACGCGCAAATCACAAAAAACGATCCCAAATAGCCGCCATTTACTGGTCCGGTGACTCTCACTCTTCTGACCCATTCGAGAGTTCTTCAGCATCATGTGTGTAAGTTTCATATTGATTCGACAAGGGTAAAAAATAGGTAGTTATTGTAACAAATTACCGTGAGGCAAAACATGTGTGGCAAAGTTTCGTTCAATCGAATATTGCGTTAGAGAGTTATACGTTGTACACGAGAATCCTCCGGCGGACGCGGCGCGGTGGCGGGTGCGCGGGGCGGATACGTGATGTTGTTGATTTTTGTGTTGGACGGAAAATGTAGACCCATTGTAGTGAAATGTTCCTTCCAGCTAAATTGGCCTACATCCTGCAGTTATTGCCTGCCCCGATCACGGAAGGCATGTACCGCAAGTAATTCTGCAAATAATCGATTATAGCACTAGGAGATTTACAACTACATAACCGTCACGTCTCGGCCTGATTTTCCAATAACAAGCGGCAGCCCGACCCTCTCGGCACTGGTAAATGTACGCACCGCGCAGTAGGTGTCATGTGGCTAAAAACTTTACCCTGTCATTTTAAAATCAACATCCTCCTATCATCTGTCAACAATGACTAGCAAAACACGGTTGTGCACGTACAGCGATCACACGCTGACTTTTGGAAAGCGTATCTTACCGTCGTGAATGGATTTTGTTGTACAGGGTTTGATATGAGGCAATTTTTCGCATGTTTATTATTGTTGGCGGCTGCTTCAAATTCGGATCGCATAGCTGTCGTGAAATTACTAGGGTGTATTCTGAAATACCGAAACTGAACACAAGACAACAATAATCTTGTACATATTTGCACTTTGAGGGCTAACTGCTACATAGACCTATTAAGCTGTCACTAGTCATCAAATAATTTTTGACATGATCAAAATCGCAGTTTCAACAATCGTTGGCGTAGGCCGGTTATTTTTCCCGCGTCCCGTATCCTACGAGCCATAAGTTGACCACGCCAACAATATGATGAATGTAACCACCGTGGGCGCGATCTCGAGGGGGTGGGGGGGGGGAAGGTCTGGCGTTATTTTTTTTTTTCGTCCTCGCTATTATAAACACTGTTCTACTATTCATATATATTATCTATATATTATATTATTTATATATATATATATATAATAATATATATATATATATATATATATATAATATATATATAGATATTATATATATATAATATATATTATTATAGATATTATATATATATATATTATATATATAGCTACATGAATATAGGTCCAGTTGTTTTTTTTTTTTTTTTTTTTTGTTTAATATAGGTCCGGCTATGACGATCAAATCATCCAAATATCTATTTCGGTACTCCGGTATCATATCCTGTCTCATTTTACCGGTCATTTTGCACAGTAGTAGAAAGGGACAAAGAGTTGAGACAAGAGTTGAGAGTTTGATAATCCCTTTCGATCTATTTTTTTTCATCTGTCTGTTGTAGTCAGGACTTTAATCGACTTCTGTCTAGTATTTGATTTACTGATCGGCTTGAACCGGACAGTCCTCAGATTAGTTCTCTCGTCCGAGCTACTTTTAAGGATCTACGAACGTGGATATGGAAAGAGCACTGTTTAAAAAAACAAAAAACAAAAAAAACAAGAGCACCATTGGTTGCTGTATCTCAACTCCAATAAATGCTCATAATATTCACTTCAAATGATCAACACGGGAGCATTATGACGTACGGGAACTTTCATGTAATGCTGTTTGATTCTTCATTCTTTGACCTATCTCTGATGTGGTCAATGATTGTTATTCAGCACCTCAGACCTCATACACACCTGAGTTTAGAAAAAATATAAGTCTTTAAAACCGTGCAATATTGTGGGCTCAATACACTGCTTGGCCTTCTTATTAGTTGGCGTTGTATCGAGAATCATCGAGCGTTCTATGGTTATACATGTCACACAGTTTGCATTAGCGCCGGTATCATTGAGACTATTAGGATATGTTGGTTATATTTAAGGCAGGCGGCCAAACCATCCAGCCGTGGTTGGGCCGAAAAATCCATGGATACAGGTTAGCTGAATGGTTCTTGGCTGAAACGGTTGTTTGGGCTAAAACTTGTAGAAGCAGTAGTTAACTCAGGCATACAACCCAAAGTAATAGTTTGGGCCATATGACCTTGGCCTGAGGCCTAGTTACTAGTCCTCAACAAGACTGAATACTCCCCACTTTAACATGTCTTTTATGTGGAGTGTGTGTACCACTGAACACAACAGTCCCAGTCCCTTGATGATTAAACTGTACTGACTACTGTAATTTTTAACTTTACCATTTCGCATTTAGCCACTTTAGCCTCCATGCCAGGCTTAACTTAGTCAAAGTAAGCATAAATGAACATATTGATCGTCCCTTCCGCTATTTCGGGAAATTTAGACATTCTGTAGTATTTGTAAACTTTCACTTGTTCAGAAAGATGTTCAAGGGGTACAAGGCGATACCCCATGGTCCACCTGTTGCCACGTCAATGGTTTTCTAAGTCACAATGCAAACAAGGAAGGCATTCCATGTCTTGCTCCCAGATTTTGGTATTAGCATTTAATAGGAACAGCTTAATAAACCAGTGAACAATTTCAAATTCACAATGAACTGGTGACCAGTCTACGAAGAGTACAGGGGTTTGTGGAAAGGAAAATATGACTGAACTGAAATTGTCTGATTATGCCAAAATTAGACACAATATTCAACTCTTTCATTGACTCATTTTTCTGCATTTCAAATATAAATGTCAGGACCAATGGTGGGCAACACACAGTTCATGGGAATCTTACCAATTACTTGAACATTTACATGAATGGAAGCAAAGTTATACACACTGAGTTACCCCCAGTGACTCGAGTCAATGTTATAGAAAAAAAAAAATTGAAACTAAAAGTAGACCTACGCATCAAGCTTCATAGAAATCTAAACCAAAACTTGAATGAAATATGGAATGAACTATGGAAAATAGACTACTCTGAATAACTTCCTGTCTCATTCAAAAATGTTGGAAGGTAAGGATAAGTCATATACCTACAACGTTTCATGAAAATCGGGGACACTTTAGCATAAGCCATGAATTATGCAAATTAGACAGTAAGTTGAATTACCCGCGAATACAAAATGGAAAATCTGGGAATGAAGGTTAAAAACATCCCACCAGGTGTTCATTAAAATCCAACCAACTTCATGATTTTGGCATAAAATTACGCAAATCAGACACCTGAATGATCCATTGACCCTGATGATCTCTGTTTAATAATTTCAGGACTGGATTTAGACCATACTCCTGTCAAGTTTGAGGAAGGGAAATTTAACAAACCTTGAAATTTCACATAAATTATGCACATTAGACAGCTTACTTAGCATGTCTTACGCTGTAAGTCTAATCAGTTCATCGATCCCATTCACCCATGTTCCAAACCAAGTCTCCATAGCAGATACGGTTCATCTTCATCTGTAATCTTGCTAACGATCCAGAACAATGGAATATTATAAAATAGGCCAAGTACCCTCCTCCTGAGTTTGCGCAAAAAACTAGTCGGTTGTGTCCACCCAACCCTGATACTACATACAAAATTTCTCAAAATTGCCTCACCGTTTCAGAGAAATCCGGCATAAAGAAAGTTTGTCGTTCAGGCGAAAAAAAACGGCCATGATTTGCATACTGCTTAATGTGTATCATGTGTACCTGAATGTATTAAACTAGTGTTACACAGTTGTCAGGATTGAGCCTAGGAGTAGAGTCAGATTCCAATTGCCACATGTCATCACAAATCTTGTTGTTACGAACCATCTAAACTACGTCAACTTCCCCCACCCTAATCCCTGACCCCACCCTTAATACCGATCTCAACAGCCTTCCTTCGTAGCCCAAGTTTGTCTCCCTGACTTCCAATGGAGTGAGATTGCAAACTACTGCTACACAATTCACACTGTAAGCACAGTGGGTACATGCCCACTGGGGATAATGTACCCCATGCCATATGTTCCTGCTTCCATCCCATAGCACGTGACTGTCGCCGAAAGGGCAAATCCTTCAACGCAACATTTTTCTGGGCCATAGTGAAGGTTCTTTCCAAAATTCCAAATTGATATTGTGTGTGACTAATGAGAAAATTAAAATGGTAATTTCCAATGGCTCTAGTAATTCCCGCCAACGGTAGCCAGTAGTAGGCCTAAGCCTACTTAGGCCTAACTTGCAAGCTATGATTTTGTACAGGGTTGACCACACTTAGCCTAGATCAGAAAAGTTGAAATATCTGAAGACACCTTGTAAATAAATGATTCGGATCTTTGTGAAATGTTCGTATCAACCCATCTAATGCCTGTGTTCATTCTGATGATTCAAAGTTCTCAGATCGCAGATGTTAACGTTATCGTAGGCTACCTTGACTTATGCTGTGTAATCATAATACTTAGGACCTAGTAATCTTAACAGTATTTATATAGGCTACACGTTCACCGCTACGAAGTACGAAACCCTCTGCATCAAACCTTCGCCTGCACATTGCTCCAAATCCTTGGTTTCAAGAATCTATGCTCCCGATCTCCCATGTGAAACTTAGGGAATTATCTCTAATTATATTTATCTATGAACTACACATCTCACTATTAGAAGGAGTATTCCATGATTATTCGTGGAACGAGAAATATCAAGTGTCACTTTCAGAGTAACTGGCGCGCGAATCGCTCGATCGGCCGGGTACGTTACGTCGTATTGCCGCGTTCTTTCGGACCTCGATATACCGTATAGACCAGGTTAGAGCGGACAAAAAACCGAGGGGATTGTTATTGCGTCACATAACCTTTGTGAAAACACTCGCGGTCTGTATTACATCTCATCTGAGTAATACCAACGTCACCACTTCGAAAAGAAACGCACTACCAGTACAAGCCTAGATTGCGAGGTCAGAGCTCCGAGTGATTTGGGAGAAATGTAAAGGATCATGGATATATGTCAACTTTTCCAGGGAATCAACCTTAAACTACCTCAGATAACATGACATGTAAATTTTGTGTGCTGAACTGTCATGAAGAAGCACTATTTGAGGAAACATTAGATAGCAATTGAGAACAGTCCAATCCTCTTCATAGCAGAAAATGCATTTCGTAGATTTAAACAAAATGCCCTGATGCCTCTTATAACCTTTGACCTTGACCTTCACAAGGTCAAAGTGTCCGGGGGCGATGAGCATTGTGTCCAAGTTCGCGTCAAACATTCATCAAAGTCTGACCGTTAGGGGCTATTGATAGTTCTGTTCACCGGATGTTGTTACTGTTTTAACTCTAATGCCATGATATGACGTTCCATCGAAAAATTTGTGTACAATCGAAAGGAGCGCTAACCAATGAACATTATGATTGAGTTTCAAGAGAATGTAAGCTTTTTGTAGGGAGGAGATACATTTTTGAACAAAAAGGTCAGAAATGTCCTAGTGGTCATTAATCATCATGTTCAATTTGCGTCAAAAACAATCGAGATCTGATCAATTGCAGCCTCTGAAAGGCAACTGTGGGGAACACAGAAAAAGAATTGTTGACACACAGGAATTAGTAGTTAGAATGAATGGCGGATCACAAAAGCTCAACCAGCATTAGCTGGTTTGAGCTTAAAAACACGCTAGGCGGAATCTTCCCACGAGTGTGTAGTCCCTTTAACGATGCTACTACGTTAGCCAAAGTCTTCGGAAGAACCGCAGCATTGAGCCGTACGCTTCATTTTGCCGGAATCATTCCTCCATTCGTCCATGTATTAATGCAGTCACTCCACTCGTCTTCATAGACCAGCCTTGCATCCCTCTATTTCTAATAGTGTCAGAGGGAGCGAGTATAAGGTCGGACGCCTCCTATACCATACTTCTGCACTTAGATGCTCCCCTCTCTCATTGGGGAGCGGGAGCCGACCATTTTCTCTGCGGAGTTAGCGAATCGATTGCATTGGTCTCCTCTTTCCCCCAGCTGACCAGAAGCTTACTACGCCATTCTCACAATATAGTGTCTGTTATAGTCTCTACCTTACCCACAAATAACATGCGGATTACAAGCCCGCCCACTCATTCTCGCTCTCTGAACTAATTGAGGAGCAAGTAGTAAGAAGTGTCAATAGTCACGTTGTTGTCGATTCGAATAATCTGGTCGATTGAACTGCAGTTGCATGTTAGGCCGGCCCGTAGCCCGGAAACGGAAATGGCATCAAGGGTGATAATGCACATCGGGGACCCCAATTATTCACTTCACAGAGGCGTGTTCTAGTCACTGCTAGATCTGGCAGCGCCTTTGGCACTGTGTATCCCGACTTGATCGTCAACAAGGACAGCGACAGACCTTAATTTGGCCGGGGCGGTGACAATATCAGGATAATAACAGGGGCAGATAGCAAGGTTAATATGAGGGTACCCACCTGAACTACCACAATTAGGCGTTAATGGACTATTGTGGGTTGGCTCTAAAGTCTGCCTGCGTAATCAAGTACGACCATGCTAGTCCATGTAGCAGTTGTATGCGCTAAGATATATAACCTCGTGTGGACCTTCTCCCGTAAGAGCCTCAAACAGTCTGATCGCAGACGCTTTTCCACTAACGGTATTCTGAACAGCTTACCTTACAAGTCAAGGTGGAGACCTTTAATGAGTCGTGAACTACATTCTTCACTTCCGAGTTCTCAACACTTATTGTCATATTAGCATGCTAATATTCAATCTTGGTGAAGCAGAGCTTTGCGTGCGTTTACGTACATTCACTGTCTTGACGAGTATTATTTCAAGGTAAGGAACGGACTTTCAGGAAACATCGTCAGTTGGACAGTCACCACCTCCTCAAGGTGAATGAACGGGGAGCGTTGGTAGGAAACGAACATTCACAAAGAAATTTATGCTGGGACTTGTGAATCTGTGAATTTGGGACCCCCCCCCTCTCTCCTCCTTCGGAAGGAACAGTTACATGAAGATTACACCAAGGACCATTCCACTGCTCTTACTTACATGTATGTGTAATGCTAACGAGGGTGTATTCATTGATTATTACACTATCATGGAGTACAAGCCTGCGTCCAACTACAACGGCATCCTTCGCTCCCATCAGATGTTCCGTTGAGGCTAGACAGTACGGCTCTCTATATGCGGCGGGAACACAATGCCACATTGATAAATGTTGTTACTGGTTAAACTAGTATATATTGAAAGATTTTTTCACATATATAGACCCCATCCTCCTTGTTCGACTGAACAAACGTCACGGGCAGATGGAAAATCGTTATAGTGTGACAGGCGCTTCATGCGCAGCAGTGTGGGATATAATAGAAATACAAACCGAGGGAGGAAAAGGAAAAACATACGCTGCATGGGAAGTCACAGGCTATTTTTTTTTTCCCTCGACTAGTGACTTAGTCCTCATGCAACCCCGCCTCTAGTAAAATGTATAGCGGAGAGACTCAGACAGAACTGACGTAACGAAGAGATTCTGATTTAAATTCGAATTTTGTGATACTAGAACAGCCAGGGGATTGTGCAGTGTGGTAAAATGGAGTGCGAACTCAACACATTATACAAGTTAGAATAGTTTTTAGTGAAGTAAATAAATGAATCATATCGCGAGGGAAAGTCTAATGTGCGGCTACCTTCAGGAATGACCACATGTCTAAAGCATAGACCTGACGAGTGAGTATGTACTCTGATCAATCGTACCCTCCGTAAATGGTGAGCTGATTTAGTAGGGTGGCAGCACTTGCGGAGAACTACCTTAACGGAAACGAAAATATGTTCAGTTGAACGCGGTTGTCATCGATTCGGAGACATTTCTCCACGGCAATGCCCAGTTAGATACTCGCTGATTATACTTAGGGACATTCTTTCTTCGGGTTGATGTGACGATGGCTAGGGTCGAGATTCACGCTTTCGTATTGTGTGTAGCTGAATTTTAGATAAGCTGATCGAAACTGCCATCCAGCAAATGCATGAGATAGAATATAAGGTATACGTAATAACTACCAGTCACACCAAGATGATAAAACAGCCCACAGTCTTCACGCGTATCGGGGAATGTTACCACAGTCTTCACATTTCATTTACCGGAAAAAACGCCTCATGTTCTGTTTTTCAATAGGACTGAATATTTTCTATTCCAAGACTACCAATTTTTCGTTAGTTTTGATTAGTCTGGTGATTATGGAAACGATGGGATGATACACTCAAGTTACTAATAATCCCCCCCCCCCCCCCAAAAAAAAAACACAACTAACAATGATTCTACTCCTTAGAACCACTGACGGTACGGTGCAGAATGGTTATTTGCTGTTCAATTTATGACGTTGTTGGCGGCATGCTTATTACCTTCTTCTGATTCACCGTGTTTATGGGCCGATCCATACATTATTAACAGGCAGACATACTCCCTCGGGAAGCCGCATACAACGATTATACAATACGTACAGCGAATTAATCGTAACAGCGGTGGTCAATCGATATCCACAGAAGACAGGTGGTATACCTGTAGAGTGCAGAAGTAACAGTGAAGTCGCAAACATTGCGAAGAAGGATATTTTCTTAGGGAGATGAAAACGGATGGGAATGACCACAAGTTCAATAGCAGTACTAGTAAACGGGATTCCAATGCTCTCATGGGTTAATACATCCCTTTGATCAATTTCCGGTGATGTAGCATTGGTACCGTATTGTTGCATATGGCTATTTTGCCTATCAGGTAGTCTTATTTCTTCCTTTTGTATTTTGACCAATGTTCGCCGCAATGAAATTTTTCCATCGCTCTGGGACCGATTCAGGCTTCAATTGTGTGGGCACTTTTTCATCGTTATGAGCACACATATCTCAGCTTTGGGATACACGGGAATGTACGCAGCTCTATTGGTTTATATGGTTACCCGACACTGATTGAGATTTGTCGGTTTTGTCATGCATATATGCTAGAGGTTCGTGTGTAAATAGAGTTTCCCGAAGAACTGCCACTGCGTTCACAGATTAACGTTTGATTATGGAGAGCGTTGTGGCCGTCACACCCCCAAATAATGGAGGTCAAATTAACAGTTGTGTCTGGGTGATATAACCATGATAGAGTGCAGTCTGCCGTGACACTGGTTGCCATTTCGGCAAAATGAGTTCACTATATAAGGGTGATACGAGGCATTTCCTTAAATAAAAAATCGTTTGATAGAGCAAAAAACCTGATCCTAAAGAATGAGAACATGTAACCATGATCACAGAATCAACAAATAATTCATTTACGCCTACTTCACGACATTTTCCGCAAACAATGGAATCAATATTCAGAATTTTCAATCACAATATTTATGATAGAAAGCCACACTGCAGAGATACAACGCATTTTTTATTTTTTTTTCATTTTATGGTATACTTGCCATGGTATACGTGCCAAGGATGTGCCACAATTTTGTCTGCTTTGAAATTTTATCAGTTCAAAATCTGATCATCTTTTAACATATACAACAACGTCACGAACGTAGCGTTGTTTTAACACGCATACCGGTTCCACGAAATGTGTCAACAATGGAGGTCGCCATGGCAACGACAAACAGATCCAGTTCCCATACGACAGAAACACAGACTTATCCCATTTCACCCATGTTCCAAGTTGGGATTGCGTCACTGCCGACTCATGTGATTTTTGTTCTACAAAGTACCATATTCAGTGCGCTGGGCTCGACAATGCCCCGGCCAAAACGAAAGCATGGATCTATTCGTGCTGCAGGAGTATGCCGGCAACTCTTTAAGCCACAACAGAACGCCTGAATTTTATGCGTTTGAACAAAAATCGACTGTTAGAGAGGAGATACTAGCAGCAGCTACAGCGGAATCTACCAGCAACGACATGAGGTCAATCGAGGTGACCACTCTCCCAAAAGGCAAAGCTATTCAGAAGCGGTGAGAGCCACCAAGGAACAACGAAAACGTAACCTTATAATTGGCGATTCTGTGATAAGGGACTTGACAGAGGATACTTTCGAAAATATGATGTCAAGAGCATTGGGGCGCGCCAACAATTATATAAGATCGAGACACTATTAGTCCATGGATACCGCGGCATACGCCAACATCGTTATTCACGCCGGTACCAACGATATTTCAAAATCTGTGCCCCAGAGCAAAGACACTGAAGGCCTTCGAAGAAATTATAACTGAAATAAAATCGTGTGATACCGGACCCACTATCGTCATATTTGGCCCCTGCCCCCAGACTGGACCAGCACAATCACAACCTGGAACTCCAAGATGACAGCCTGAATGAAAGAAAATCACGTCCAAGCTAGAATGTAGATTTTCCCACTCGTCCGCCTCCATGACATACGCAGAGATGGGGATACAGACAGGACCTTGTTCTCCGATGACGTCCACCTGAATAAACAGAGGCTCTGAACAACGCTCATTAGAAGGCTCAGTTCAGATACCTGGTTGTTGCAGGGTGGCATCAATGTTGGGCGTACCACCAGCCGACGGCCAGCACTATCGAGGAACAGACCTCGCGACATCAGGAGAGAACCAGTAACCAGATGGAATCGTCCCTACAAGTTCGAAGGAACTCAGCGGCCCAACATATGATCGATACTAGTCGGGATGTTTCAACTGTGGGGAACACAACCACAACGTGGAGAGGTGCCGTCACGATCGACCAATCCAGTGTTAGAGCCATGATGGACGTCTGGGACATAAGGAAGGGGGGGAGAAAGAGAAGGTTGCACATCGAAGGGGCAAATTATTAATTTATTAGCCAAGAGGATAGTGCCGCTATAACCTGCCTTCACCATAAATTGCCCACAAGGGAGAACTAATTCTGTGAAAGAAGTCAGAAGGGTTACGACCCACTAAAGTGAGTAATGCGAACCTAAGTCCTAATAATTTTATCAACACTAAAAATACAGTAAAGGCTACGATTGTACTTGAAAAATTGGTTTGGAAAATCACCTCTACCAACGTTTTGATCAATTAACAAGCCAGCCTGGTGAGGCTGGATAAGTCCATTTTGATGTTTTGCCCACTGAATGAAAAAAAGTGTTTGAATGATACAAGTCATGATTTCGAAATCTGTATATACCAGGTTACAATGTAATTACTCAAAGAAAGGGCAGGTAAGAAGGGTGAGTGGTAGCCATCTATACAAAAAATGATACGAGTTTTATTCGTCATGCCGAGTTCGAAATAGCCAACATCGAAGTAATCTGGATAGAGATTATCCTACCACATATTAAAAATGTATTATTGGGTGTGTTATACCGTCCACCAAACACGAAAGTTGACTGGGTCGGATATTTTCAGAAAAATGTTGGTGGCCCCATGTAATTCGTTCTCCGACATTGTAATTGTAGGTGATTTCAATGTGGACCTACTAGGAGAGAATAATGTCAGATGGGACCAAGACTTAGATTTGTATAACCTGAAACAAGTGGTAACGGTACCCTCTAGAGAAACCAATTCGTCGTCAAAAATATTAGATCATGTATACACCACGAGGCCAGACCGAATTGTACACATCGAAGTGCCGAATATAAAGTTAAGTGACCATTACCCCATTCTGTTAAGTGGAAGTAAAAAATTATGTCAACCTCCTAAGGAGACAAACATGAGTCTATGAGGTATCGCGCCTTTAGGAAAATAGATGTAAATGCATTTGAACACGACCTTCAAAATTGTCCTTTGGATAGTGTATTGAGCGAGTTAGATATGAACCGCTCATTTGAAGCCTTGTCAAGCATCTTTTTAAGTATGTTGACAAACACGCACCACTCAAAGTTAAGAGGATTAAAACTAAACACCAACCACAGTGTTTCAACTATGAGATTAGGCAAGGCTATCTCCAGACGGAACTCAGCAAAATTAAGCGACCCAGATACATATCGATTTTGGAGAAATAAAGTTGTTAGCTTGATTACAGTGGCTGAGCAGGGGTACTTCAAGTATGCTATTGTTAACAGTAAAGGTGATTCGAAAGCAGTGTGGCAGCTCGTAAGAAATGTACAGTCAAACGACACTAACATGCAGAGTCAGCAAAGAACAAATGCAATAACTGCAGATGGTAAACTATTAACAAATGCCCTTGATATTGCAAATGAATTCAACGTATTTTTTACTTCGGTGTCCACTGAGTATACTACGACTGACAACGGAAATGCGGGTAACGATTATATGGATAGTGTTCGTAATTTCACATCAACAAAATTACCAGAAGGAGTCACCTTTAAGACTCCGCAGAGGTGACCAAAGAATATGTGTTTAAGTCTCTTATATCTCTCTCTTGATTGTACGAAGGCCCCGGGTCTGGATGAGATCAGTGCCTTTGTCTCAAGTATCCGCTACAGAAATTACGGATAGCATCACCATATACTCAATCGTAGTATAAAAAGTTCCACTTCCCCCACTCAGTGGAAAAAAAAAAGCGAAAGTCATTCCAATTTTTAAGAGTGATTCCTCTCTTGAAGTTTCACTACCGCCCAATCTCAATATTGCCGTGCTATCTAAGATGCTGGAACACCATATCCATGACTCTTTAACGAAGTTCCTAAATTGTATATGGACTGATACGTGAGTCACAATCAGGTTTCAGGGAAGGTCATTCATGAGAAACAACCCTATTGAAGATTATTGATGACTGGAATAAAGCTATTGATAATGGTTACGGGTATAATTGGTTCTGTATTTTTAGACTTAAGGAAAGCTTTCGATTTAGTGAATCATGTAATATTAATTGATAAGCTGTCAGTGTACGGTCTGTCAGATCAATCTCAAGGTTCGATGTCCCTAATCGTGTTGATGCTTGACACTTTCTCTCGACAATTGATGGTGCCGGACTTCATCAATGCGTTGTGGGCCCCACCCACTTACACCGTCATACCCTCGATCTTGGGATCAGTCGCCCGGAAGGGAAGAACAAATTGATAACTAACTGCATTATCGATTCCAACTGTTCAGACCATAACGTAGTGCTGTATTACGTGAGTCAAAGGGTCCCGAAGTTGAAAAGGTGACTACCCGTGTGCGTAACCTCAAAGATGTGGACTTACCCCCGTATACAGGCAATCCTCAGATAAGTTTAACAACCTGACAATGTTAACGACATCGCTGAGCAATAAAATGACATGTTCTGATCTACAATTGATGACCATGCACCGATCAGTGTAGTTACGCGCACGACTGCCATATCCTTGGTACAGCGGCATCATACACCAGGCTCGTTGCACCCGTCGACAGTTGGAGAGAAGGTGGCGCAGAACCAAACTTGAATCCGACCGAAAATTGTACATCAAACAGCGTGGTATAGTCAATAACCGCATTGATGAGGCGAGACTTGGCTATCTGAAATGCATACTTCAGACAGATGATCCAAAGGTCATCTTTAAGACAGTGAACACCATGACGAATCGTAACGTCAGGTTGCTTCCTGCCCAATAAACCAACCAACATCTGTGTGATGAATTTGCTAGTTTCTTCAGCGATTAGGATCAAAGCGGTGTGTCAATCACACGCATTGTCAACATGTCTCTAAGTTCTGGGAACACTCGAAGTTTTAAAAAGTGCTGTCATCTTACCTGTCATCAAGAAATCGTCCCACGACCCCAATGAGTTCAGGAACTATCGACCAGTTCACAACATCCCCTACCTGTCGAATGTTATTGAGAAGCAAGCTATCGGCATCATAAATGACCATGTCAACCAACATAACCATTCCAATCCGCTTATAGACCTTGTCACTCAACGGAGACCGCCCTGCTGAAGGTGTTAACGTATTCCTACTACTCCATTTGAGCAATAGGAAGTGTGGTTCCTACTTCTACTACTCGTCATACTAGACTTGAGTAGACATGCTGGAGAGATTGAGAAGCATGGGCGTTACAGGAACCGTACTGAAATGGGTTGACACATACCTCAACGATAGGTCATGGACTGTTCACATCGACGGGTCACAATCGGCCCCGAGTAAACTAAACCACGGACTCCCAGGGGTCCATCGTCGGCCCGTCTATTCTCAACATTTACACACTCCCAATGGTCCTATTATCCGGGGTCATATTCTGTCATTCCATATGTACGCAGATGATATTCAAATCTACGTAAGCTTCATCCCAAAGCTCCGTCTGCTATTACATCTACCTTAGCCCGGCTCTCCCCTTGCATCGCTTCAATCAAAACCTGGATGCTTCACACAGCTGAAGCTAAACGACGAAAAAACAGAATTTATCGTAATGAAATCACCTCACCAGCAGCGCACTTTGGCTCCACTCTCCTAGCTCCTTGGCGACAAGATCATCAAACCCACTGACTGTGACAGGAATCTTGGTGCGACTCCCACCTGTCTATGGCTCAACATGTAAAAGCTTCGTGCACCAGCTTCAACCTCCATCTACGGCATATTTCACAGCTGCGTCGGTTCATGGACTTTGATACAGCCCATCTCGTAGTCCGTGCCCTCATCCTACCGAGACGGACTATGGGAACAGCCTTCTTCTTGGACGTAACGAAGCCTACGGTAAAACGGATTCAACCCAATGATGCTTCCAAAACTAATTTGGCCTTGTTGCGAAATACGAGCATGCAACACCCTCTTTGCTTAGGACTGCACTGGCTACCCATTGACGAGAGGATCCATTTCGAGTTATTGTGCTGTGTTTATCGATGTCTCCATGGGTCAGCCCCGGAATACTTATCATCCTGTGTCACAATCCACACTCCAACTCGTCCTAACTTCTGATCCTCTGCAGATACTACTCGCCTGTTGGAACACAATATCACTAGAATTCCTAAATCAGTTGAGCGTCGTTCCTTCCGGTTGGCAATTCACAGACTCCGGAATTCGTTCCCATCTACAATAAGAGAGCTGCCAACTTTGAACACGTTAAAGAAACATTGAAGACGTTTTCATTTGCTTAACCTGTTGTTGTTCGCGGGCTTCATAGCGCTTCGATCTTCATGGAGCCGCGCTTTATAAATATATATGTTGATATATAGAGAAGAAGCATTCTCAAGGTTTTGTTGTGCAAAATTTCAATAGTAGCCCAAAATAGTTCTTCGATGATCTTCACTCTTTTACCTATTCCCGTACACTCCATATTTACCAAAAGTAATCCTACCTAATCTGACACAAAAGAAGCAGTTTGCTGTTTTTCATAATAGTCCACCATGCCGCTTGTTGATCATTGACCATGGACCTTAAGTAGTAAAAAAATGTCTCTTGAGTCATTGGACACTGTTCCAAGTTTGCACTATTTTTTTTAATTTCCTTAAATCATAATGACCGCACCATACGAACAAGAAATAAAATCAAGAGAACCTGGACGCCATATGATTTTTCATGATGGCACATACGCAGGCCCCATTTCCCTCGCAGAGCTACTTCACTGGTAACTCCTCCTGAATATAACAGTAATTCTGACAACTTCTCAAGGAAAAACAGCACTCCGTGAATCACTCGAGAAAGCTACATGTACTTATTCATACCGAATTTTCATTCAACACATCCACCGTTTTAGTTACTTTGCCACCTAAATATGCAGTCGGCCATGCATTCGCATCCCCTTCTCCACTGGTCCGTTGCTTATAACAGATGGGTTACATGGCAGGCCGGCTTCGAAAACGTCGTATCAGACAGATTAGTAGTAGTCGTGGAAACTGTGTCGACCAACTGCATGATGGTATTCTGATATATGATAATGTAGCCGAGCTAGAAACTTGTTTTTGATTCGCATTATTATGCATGGAATCACATGTTTTTTTCTTCTTCAAAATTACGTTATCTAACCATCAAACACAACTTCCTAATAGGACAATATGGTCCAAAAATGTTGTCAAATAGCATAATTTGAAGCGCACCCATACAATCCTAATTACATTTGTGAGAACACACGCTGTATTGGGTTAATGCCCCTTTTTTCTTTCAATGTTTCATGCACGTCATTAGACTGTGATGAATCAGATCTGGCACTGCAATAATGTGTGAACCATCTTAAGCACAAACACATGTTTTCCTGAAAACGCACCAAGCATGCTTATAGCAGATCGCGTTTGCATGAATCTATGCGACATCCAAATAACAACATCCAGAAAAAAATCAAATCCAGAAAGTCATGACTGAGTTACAATCACGTCCCAGTGATTAGAGAAGTCCAAATCTTAAACCAGAAATATGCTGTAGAAGGGCGAACAGCGATACTCTGCATGCGCCACGTCAAATCATGCTGTCACGTGATACATGAAGAGTAATTAGAAGTCCGAAAAAAGCAAAAGTCGCCATACTGAGTAAATGTCCTTGGGATCACAATTTCCCAAGAAAATTCCAATCGAAAAAACTATTTATTTGACATGCTGAATCTGAATCTGTCATATCATCAAAATATACAGTTAACATGAGCAATGTGTATGGATCAAAATTGAAAACCAAAGTGCCTAGTACAAGTATGCGTTGGACAGAAGGAAACCTCATGATACACTTTTCGAGCAGAGGACCAAACCTTTTTGAAGCCCAGCAAGAGTGCAGTTCTGGGTACTGCATTTTGTCACCTGCGAATCTTTCACCAGTTACACGGAACATGGCAATGATTCTTTGTCGGTACCTTGATGTGAACAAGCAGGTGGCAACATGCACACTGCCTAGCCCTGGTCTTTCCCGGTTCCAGTTTCTCGCAGGTACCGAGTTTTCAGTATGCATATACCGGAATTAGAACTTCCATCTCCCGGATGTTAAGCTGACGTTCGAAGCTCTACCAATTGTGTTGAACACTTGGTGTTTTCAATCAATTGTGGATCAAACCATAGTAAATATGAACTACCATGCATAGCCTAACCATTGTGCCATAAAATAAAGGTGTCATCCAGTTTCACACACATCAGGTTTTCTGTTTTATTTATACGATGCGATACACTGACATATGAATGCTTCAGACACGTCATCTGAAGCGTTTATCAACCATATCGGGCTTAATATTGTGATAGATAGTATTTTGAATAGAATCAGCAACATGTGTCCGTTGTTAACCATTACAAGCATGATATTTGGTAATAGGCAGATCTTGGGATTGGCCTACAAAGCGACATTCCTGCTTAACTCATATGGCTATCATCGTTGCTATGCCTATTCGATCATTATTGCTTAGAACTGATACAGTAGGCATCTGTCAGATATGTCGTTCAAACGATGGTATAAACGGAGTGCTATTACAAAACACCTACACTGTTAGCCTCGGGGAAGGTTTAGTTTTCACTATTTCGTTCTCACTAGAAAAAAAAACACATATTATGAGAGACTGAAAGCATAGGTAGCTGATATTAGTTATCACAACCTGCTGAAAACATGATTTCACGGTTGTTGTTAAATACTTCCTTCCAACTATTCTGAAAATACAGTTGGAACGAAAGCGTTGTAGGGGAATTTATTTGTAGTTATGTTCGGCGAAAACCGATTAGTACTTTGTGTAATCATGTAACGCTTTGACGATGCCTTGCCAAAGCGAGAATAATACGAAATAGAATGTTACTCATTACTTTCACTTCATTATCACTTTTCTATGACCTCTCATAGGCCGTATTGTATTCACCACAATAAATCAACACTACTCTGATGGTGCAGGTCTGAACCTTAGGAGCATAATCGTGATATGATGGATTCTAAGTACGAAAGCACCTACACTGACTAGAATAGGGTTTGATTTTCATGTTGTTATAGATTACTACCACGTGGCCTGTGTATGTAAGTCCTGTGTGTGAACGTGGACTATGACCGGGTAATTCATGTACTGAACACCAGCTGGCAACGACACAAGTAACCTGAATATAGGCTACAACTCACGGGAAATTCCTTCAACAAACTACATGCATGGTCTGATCTACGCAATTCCATTCTCGAACATAGGCCTGCATCATAGGATATGACGATAAAGCTCAAGTTCCGCTACAATTATTCACGGACTTGTGAAACTGACCTCTTGAGGTAGGTCAATACTGATGAGATTTCGCAATTTGACAGAAAGAGCGATGTCTCAATGTCGAATGATTCTTCATCTCTAACAGGATTGATTACTTATTGTAGACTAGTTATCATATAATCGTGTAACATATCGGCTAGAACGACTCTTGATTGGTCACCGTCAAATGTCACCGCGTCTTGGGTCGTTTTCTAATTGGCTACTGTCTCTAAAATAATTCTTCTCGTTATAACATTACTCGTGAAATGAATCCTGTCTGATATGTGTTTTATCGATAAAATATATGCTTCCAGATATTCAATTTCTGTGCTAGTTTCTCCACTGTGAGGTTTCGATAACCCATGACTTTTTCTGCCAAATGCTCAGTAAAGTATTTCACTGCCTTTTTTCAGTTACTCAAACTAATTTCGTGTGTTTCGTCGAGGCCTATATCAAAAAGCTGTTGAAATATCAGTTGCTGATCGCTATTACTGTACTATGAGAAAACCCGTAAAACTTGCATTGATTCAATCTCAATGGCTACAGTAATTTATTATTCGGTCAAACCTACTTCAAAAGTAAACTGGTAAAAGCTAACATATTTGTTATTATGAGGTTACCTTGAAAACAAACTTCTATGATATTCTATCGCCGGCGGTATATTCCTGACCTGTTGTGGATTTCTGATACGGAGGATGTAGGTCATTACAGCTACTCAACCGGTACACTGTGTACTATATAATATTAATTTTTATATTTATAAAGTGTTCCTGCATTAGTTTCACGTGAATCTAATCCATGTCCCAATTCTCAATTTCTAACCATGTGTAGAGTGGAATTCATACGACGCAACAAGTCAATCACAGTAGGTGTTGTTGAGCCGGAAGATTATCCATGCATAACAATTGCCAGCAAAGTTTGTCAACGGGCCGTGGGCGTAGGAAAGACTTTTCCGAGTGGGGGGCATGAGGATATGTGGATGGTCCAAGGGCGGGTGGGGGGGGGGGGGGGGGTGTTCATAGATGATTCAGAGCAATTATGGTCAACTCCAACAGACCACTCCTAAACACCCATCTCGTTTGGAAACATTTCCCAATTCCACCTGGCATTGGATGAACTTTAGTGCCCAGATGTGTCGTGAACAAAATGCAGTTAGATCTGCCTAATGCAGATGCTCTCTTGTTGAAATGGGACAATGAAAAGGGTGTTGTCATATTCACTCATCCACAAATCTCGAACGGACTAGAGTCACTCTTGTGATCCACTGAACATTGTTCGCAAGACCTGATGGTGATATCGGTGATAGGTCGGTGTGGATACCGTAGAACCCGAGACCATTGGTAAACATCATTGTTATCGTTGTAGAGTGTGGCGATTGAAACGTAGTAGGACAGCGGTACAGGGTACTGCCCCCGAAACGTCAGGTACGGAGAACAGTTTTAGGTCGAATGAATGTTGTTACCTATAATGTTAAAGCCTTCGTAGAAAAACCCTATGAACATGATCGAATGACTGAAATCCAGTAATATAGGTGTACATCTTACAGGAGCAACTTTTTTTGCGACCTTCTGGACTGAGACTTCTGCCTAGAGAAAATAAAATCGCTAAACTTCCAAACACTCAAATGAGTAACTATTCATTTTATATGCATTCCAAGTTCCATTTGAAGGAGATTGCGCATTGTTTTTTTGTTTTTTGTGTTTGTCAAAAGCAGAGCAGGGTTGTTCGCATTATACTTGCTAAGTCAATACAATCAGGCAATATGAAGGGAAGAAAAAACGACAGGTTGTTTTTCCTATGTTTCAAGTCATGTAAACAATGCACCCTCATTCTGTCCATCGCAGGCAACTAATGAACAGATGAGGAACACTACACGAAAACTATTGGTTGGTATTCTGAGCACATCGTGTAAACGTTTATGCTGCGAATATCCTGCCGAGGGTTGTGGCCAGTAGTGGTGACATGTGATATACCACCGACAGTAGACAGAGCTACGATACTCCTTTAGGATTCCCCTTAACGATGATTAAACACAAAGGATCAATCATATTTTTCTTATCAAGTGGTTCGATCAGGTTGTTATCGTTTCTGAGGTCACTGCTGTTAACGTAGGAATACGAGAGCCATGAAGGACCAATAACCTTAGCCTTTAAGGTTTCGCTAATTCTGCCTAGCTATAGAATCACAACTTGCGGGCTCAGTTCCGCCTCCGTTACATGCGACGAAATAGCTACATGAAATGACTTACTTCCTGAATTGTCGCATAAAAACAGAAACGAACTTCAAGAGGACGTTTTGATTATCTTCAATGGGAATGCGGGACGTTTTGCCGGGCGATCACAGAACAAAAGAATCAAATAAATGCAGCCGTGGAGCGGTGGCTCCGCTTAGAAACTTAACGTTCCATTCGTCAGCGAACTCACGATCTGGACTTTGGGTCACCGGAACCCAACGGCTATGACTGACTGCTTTTTGAACACTTGAATGATGCCTTAGGCCGTAGTAGGTAGTTGCAGGCCATACGCGTTGTACGCACGAAGTTTACGGTAAATGAATAACAGTGCTTCGAGTGGAGGTGACATGAGTGAGGAACGCGGCGTTGTGTGAAAGGTAATATATGAATGTATATTTGACCTTGTAATGATTGCGTTAACAGAGGCAAGTTTCTATTTTTTTTTTTATTTTGCATACGTATGTAAATTTCAACTCAAACTGTCAGGTAGTCAGATAATACCTGGGCACTCAATTTCGAGTAGTGGGATTTTCCGCCTGGAATATATCGTTCAAATAGTTTAGGCGACGAATACAAAACATGAGGGATAGGTGATGTTGACTATGAAAAGTACGTGATTAAATTCCTGTTCCATACCAAAGGTTGTAATGTATAGTTATGTTGGTCATGATGAGGTGTATGCTGAGTTAATGTCAATAGTGATCGTACCTTTTTCGCCGAAAACGTATCAATTTTTTGAGTAGGTATAGAAAATGTTTCTCAGCGCTACAAGAAAGTAGGCTTTATTGCTGATCGATGATGGTTTCACGTTGGAACAAAGTTAGGACTAATAAGCTCAGCCTATAGTGTGACGCAATGTAACACGAAAGTGCGCCGTAACCTATACTAATATAAGTGGGATTCAGCTAGGCCTGTACAATGACTAGTGAGTGTACTGTCGTAGTGTGTCCCAGTTCTGAATAAAAGAGGATCACCGTGATTCCAGGACTTCACAGCGAATTCAGCAGAACTATAAACTGGCGCAAACATTCTTCTGGGCAATGTTATATTAGTCCTAATGCTGAGAAATCAGTCGGCGACTGGATTGCCTGGCTGGTAAGTGTTGGTATCAGAAGCCAACGGGTACGTTGAGCTATGCGGATCACTGATGAAAAATAATGTCCAAATTCTTATACAGCGCTTCTGACCACCGAGTTGCCTCAAACAGAGCTTACAGACATACCCCGATTCATAGGAACCAGTACGACCTCCGACAATCCCGGAGAGTATAAATCTATAAAGCTAAAATCAGCGCCAATTGTGTTTGAACCTTACGGTCCCCATTTGTACACCTGGATGAAGAGAAGCAAGCGGGATAAAGTACTTCTCAAGGGTACAACGTGGCAGACGCGAACCCACAACCTCTGGGTTACAAGCTCGACGCCTTAACCAATTAGGCCAACACGCTCCACAACGAGGGCGTCTCCAAATTCATTCCAGCAACGTGTTGTCATGAGCGCTAATGCGGCTACATGGTTTGTCAGTACACCCGAGCGACCCGGGTGCGATTAGTGACACAAAAAACAGCCTACAGTCCTGTACAGATCCAGTTAGCCAGCGCTGTTCAGAATGTAGGCGACTTGCGAATTCTTTTCACTGTGGCAATTGTGTTGTTATCGATGTAATACCCCATTACCCCAAATACGCAACAAATTTGTTGTCCAACAGTTCGAAATAAATATCATCGGCTACCAGAGCTACAATAGGGCAGTTAAGGTAGAAGGTCTTCTCGGGGTTATTTGGCCGCAATGGTCAAAGGTGTCTGTTCGTCGCAGATTGAATGGTTAAGCACGGAGGCTGGTTAGTGTTATCTTTGGACTGGAGACACATATGGGTGTTCAGGAATTCGACGTCGAAGGTCATCATGAAACAGTTATGCGCTCCTATTTCTACAGATCAGATGAGGCCATGAATGGTGGTCAGTACTATCGTTGACAAATGGTATGCGTGGGGTGCTCGCTAGGAAGTCGAGGTTAGGGTTGCTCTAGGCAAGAGCGCCTCTAGGCAAGGGCGCGTGGAAACGAACTGACGTGCCATAGTCTTGCGTTACTTGTTTCAACCGCGTTTTCATTCTCTTTTTTTTGTCAGTCGATTGCTCTTCTGGATTAGGATGAACACGTCATACCTTCCATCGTGTGGATACACGTTGGATGTACACTCAATGGCGTTGACGGCGGCGAGAACTCAGTGTTGATGGTTGCCTCTAAGAGTTGACAACATTCAGAAAATGAAATGGGTAGTCGTAATTGATGTAGTTACTCCAAGACAAGTATTGTTTTTGTTTATCGTTCGATACATTTATGATTTGTAACATATCGAGATTTTGTAACGGCATAATTGCTACAGTCCACTTCCTACGCATAGTGGCTTGAGGCAAATATGTTATTTCTGATGATGAATTCAATCGTCTTATAGTACCAGCGAATGGCATCGAAAAACACGTCTGCGGTTGACGGATCTGAATCCCTTACGACCGTCGCTCTGACAAAAGAAAGGTTACCGATTGATGCTACAACGCTAACGGGATGCCTTCATCGGGAAGTATTGAAAGTCGCCATTCACAAATGCGACGCATCTGTGTAGATGTTACTGGTCGGGGGTGACTTTGGCATGATCCATTATAGAACATATTTTGTGAACTATGTAATGCTTACGGTCACTAATTGTCTACGCCGAAAATAGTTTCTTAGTCAGGAACAACTGAGAAACTATCAACTGAGAGACTATCTTCTTCCACGTCTGCTAGTCACCGTTAATGTATTGTTTGAAATAAATGTTTTCACTGGCACCTATGTGTATTCAACGAGAAATGTTCAGGTATCAGATATGACGCTTTTGTTTCACCTTTTTCAACTCTGGAACGTGACGGAAAAAGAATACGATATATAATTAGTTGCGAAATGATATGTTAGAGCACTACAGGTGATACCCTGTAGTGTTGTGGTGCGGCTATTCATAAAGAGCCTACTGCGTAAATTACAATTCGAAATGAGTACACGATAATGCCCCTACAATCCTGTGCATTATAAATCTGCACACGTGTTTTTTTATTTTTCATCTTATTTTTATATATTTTTCCTTTGCACACTATCAACATAAGAGTCCAATAATGATTTGTAGGTATAGCGGATGATGATAAAGATAAAACTCTCCATCGGAAACTCCATTTGATCTGTATCCGTGTTATATGTAAAAAATAAATTCCTGTTACAGAAATTGTTATTACTCAGTTCATAGTTCGATAATAATTGATTGCTGATTCATTATCATGCAGTTATAACGTTGTATGGTTTCGGTTTGGCTTCCAATTTGTCGAAGCTGCCTGGTCAGGTATTGCCACATAAGGTAAAACTGCGCAACTGCGACGGAAAGGAAATACACCCGAGGGAATTGGGTAATAAGTAAAAGAAAAGAAGAGGAACACATTGATCATTACTCAAGTTTCATATTTCAATAACCATTGATTGCTAATCAAAAGTTATGCACTTCGTAACGTCGCATGTTTTCGGTTTGACTTTCAGTTTGTCGAAGCTGCCTCGTCAGATATTTTCACACCAGTGAAAACTGCCCAACCTGCGAGCAGTTGGTTACATAAATCGAGGCCGCTACTCAAGGTCCATGTTGTAATTTCTGTTTGAAAGATCACGCCCTTCCGTTACAGTACCCACTGCGCTCTGTGTCATTTTTTGCTACATGGTAATTCCATGTTTCGATGTTGTTGATAACGCAATCCAATAACGTCGCAGTCGGAATCCCTAGCTATTGCACAAACCCGCGGATGACACATACTGATATTCTCTGAACGTATATCACTCGCGTTCTCTTGTAGTAACTCCAATCAAAATGTGGCAACTCAGGCATCAATGACCGTACTTTTATTCAACATTTCAGCCTCTGTATCCTTGAAGCTTGGCCAACTAAAGTATCTGACCTCCATCGAGTGAGAAACTCAAATATTTTTCACACAATCAGCCTGGACCATGAATACTTGCTTCGATAGGTGCTGACATATATGAAACCATGTACCATCATTCATTAGCAAGTCAATGCAACGCATTGCAGCCTACTCAACACCTTCGAAGCTAAAGTATGATGCTACGAATACACTTCGTTGTGTTGGTTCAAAATGTAGTCCTTTCGCTACAATATTGCGTGTCTCTATCACATTACTACTTACCTATAAACTCACATAACATCTATTGAATAGACCATTGAACTCACTGTTCATGTGGGGGGGGGGGGGGGGGGGGGTCTCTCGAGATGATTTTTGCCTTAGCCTGAATAAATGCTTGGACAATCACCGTGTCCCATATTCGGTGTCTTCTGTTTCTGCGTGGCTGACTAAACCACGCAGAATGCAGAACAATGACATTATACCAAGTTCATCAATTGGATATATAACAGACGGACGCTATCATACACTGTGGGAAGTGTACCTGACATGACGCTTTTAATTTCTACAGGCTATTGATCTGCTTGGCACTCACACCTCGAGGAGTACTTCGGTCGTTTGAAAAAGGGAGAACAATTGAATTCAGTAATTTGAATTATTATTCCGGACGGAAATGTGAAATCTCAACCTCAAAAGGGTGTGACTTGTACTGATTATTCGCAATATGCTTTTTTTCACAGACCAGACAGAGCTCTTCAAAATATCGTTTACAGACTAGTCCCAGGGTTGTTCAAAGGTAAGCTCCATTGCTACGTTGTTTTGTTGATTCGCTTGAAATTCCACAGCTTCAAGAAAACCATCTCTAATTGGGCGGGGCGGGGGGAGGGGGGGGATAACTGTATTTGATAATGTACGGAACATATTTCATTCACTTATTGTACCGTTTTATATCGTTCTACACCACAAATTAAACTTGCCTGATTGTACCTTGCCTTGCATACGAAATAGAGTCGAAATCATTTGTATCAAAATTATATCCATAGATCTTCGTATTTAGTTACTCGCGAAAGTTCGACTGAATATCCCTGGTTTTGTTCTTGATTATTTTGAAACAGATGAAATGCAGAAGAGGCGTGACTTCTACTCGGAACACCCAGTTGCCGGTACGTACTTTAACATCATTAACAATAACTTGTGTGGCTTCCATATTATTCCCACCGATGCTTATGTGGCTACGGGGCATACTCTAGGCCTCTTTACAATCATGACTAATGGGTATATATCATTCATATACACCATTGGGACACAGTCTCTGAATAACGTGAATTCGACTGATGGACCCTATAGCCTGCTGTGCTCGGAGTTCTTAAATTGGAAGACACTCAGTGGGACCGATGGATAGGCTAACAAAATATCGACAGTAGCTTCGACATTGAACATACATTTTTTCTGTTCAAATCCTTGAACTTCATATCCGAGTTATAGACTCTCAAAAGTTGAATTCCCGGCGAATAATGTACCGATCGGTATTGTATGTGCTCATATTAAAGATCCTGCACTTCGTTGTCGTCGAGTGACTTGGAGGGAGAGGTCAGTGATCGAGCTGCTGTCATATACACTGATGAAGAAAACATTAACCTCTCACTCGAGTACTTCCTTCCGTACGGCAATGGGAGCTCCGCTGGCATATCGATTGATAGCGATGAAACAACGACCAAGAACCATATGATGCAATAGATGATATAGTCGATGGAGACGAAGAGGTAGGTGTTTTCATTTTAATATTTGGTTTTAAGAGTGCAGCCGTCTCCGTCACCCTCTCCGACTTGCGTTAGTGCGATAACTTCCCTACATATTGTCCAAGCTTATTCCGTAGGTCATCGTAGACCAAATCTTCATAGTTTATGCAATCTTTTCAACTTCGTAGAATTCGCACAGGACGTGGCCGATAGTAGGTTACCCTTTGTCCCGACAAAATGGAGGTCATTGTTAGGTCATCAGAAATTATTCTATTGCAGGGATATAGTGGTATCTTGCGAACAATAATGTAGCAGGAGAAACAAACTATTTGTTCCATTGAATGACCAACGAAGGCGTATTATCAATGAAGTCTTTTGACAAGTACAGGATTGGTATATCATAAATCAAACCAACATTTACCAACTTGAAACAGCCTCACACGAGTCAAGTCACCCAACTGAAGTGGCTAATGTCAGTATTTCGTTCATCAATCATGTGTAAACAAATACGTCATAAAAGGTATGTACCTTATCCGTTATTCAACTATTTCGCTGTTCGCCTTACTATCGTTCATTGATAATATATTCGATGTATATAATGTGGCCACTGGCCAGACAGTAACTGACAAAAACAGGATGAATTAGACAATACACATACATTAATTATGAAGATATGCAGAGTTATATTTACGTTTTCTCCTGGTTGATCTATGATAATAATACAGTGGATATACAGTGGTTGACCACCCTCAACGATATGTTCCCCTAATCGCATGTGCATCGAGTGAGATTATTTTTATTGTTTCTGCTTAGATGATTCGTAAGCGATACCTCCGATGTCCCGTGGCAGTTTGTATCAAGCACATAAAGAAATTTGTCCAACATAAGTTCGACGTGAAGCCAACGTATCAGGTAAGTGACTCCCTAACTTAGGTTCTTCTATGTCCCAGCAACGATAATCAGACGAATAAACCCACTTCGGAGGCTGAATCGGTCAAACTTTACACGTCTGTGAAATACATTTTTATTGTTCATAATATTTATTTGGAGATACTCAGCAATGTAATCCCTCTTCCTTAGAATGCACAGCCAACGGCAATGCAGTAGCGTTACGTCCGCTTCGACTCCTACATATGTTATGCTTGGGATGAGATCGGTGTTCACGATATTCATGTTTAAGCATTTTTTTTATCATCACTGAAAATTTCCATTCAATGTAGTTTAGTATGATCAGTTTTCTTCTACAGATAGAAATAACTCATGCTGACGATGAAGAGGATCCTTTGCCTGATGACTACACTCTCATGGATGTGGCATATATATATGCCTGGAGAAGGGTTTGTTCTTTTCCTCACTGTCGATTAGGTGTTTCCCAATTTATGAAGTGAGAATAAACATGGACGCAGCTCTGACCGTTTTGGGTGTTGTAAACCTTTCTTTGTATTAGCATCTACTCTCCTTCTCTAACTTTACTAATTTGCTTGTCCTTCGTCTTGCCTTGTTGTCTGAACGTCTGAAAACTCCAGCTATGCGAATACAGAATTATTGCCTGATTGGCTAGTGGCATGATTTCACATTTTTGCTTGTGATTTAGGATTTGCCGATCAGGGTCCAGTGCTGCTAAAAACAACCACAAACATCACCTCGGAAACTGGGGGGTACATTTAACCTCAAATATTCATGCATTTGTATAATACCCTCAATAATTTATCCGTCGTTAATGATTTTGGATGAAAAACAACTAGCAGTGAATACATTTTTTACGAGCCAGAAATATCCTAAGAGTATTGTTGTTTTTATTGGATGTGAATAAAATTCTCAAACCCTGCTATTTCATTATGCGGTTTTCAGATCGGGTCATTGCCACTAGTCTCAGAGTCTTCAGAAACGTGTAAACGTCAAAAGACTAATCATGTGTCGCACATAACAATGGAACATGTTGATGCTTCTCTAAGACCACTGAACGAAGATACGACGGATCTAAATAATGCTGTTCCATCGCATGAGGTCAAAACCATCGATGTCAGCGAACAACCTGAGAAGAATCCAAAAGGAAGAAGGAACGTGATTGATCTGAAGGAAAGCGGCTCCTTTAAATTAAACAATCAGCAGGATCAGTTTAACTGAAAGGCAATTGGCTGCCCGAACTGAGACTCCCAATGATAACTATTCCAAATGACTGGCAAGAAAAGTCGAAATGAAGACTCGATCAAGGAAACATTTCGAGAGTCCAGGCATGCAGGCCATGGAGACCAACAAGAACATAAGGAAATTGAGAGAAAGGTCCTGGTGAAGAATGGCAAAAAGCGACTACTGGATGAAATCGGGTTGGAGAGAAGATTAAAAAGCGCCCAGAAGATGCGTCAATAACAATAGCAAGACAAATGAAAAGGAGTATCCACAAGATGAAAGCAGTGTATCTATGCAAAGGGTACCGATGGGATTCAATTGATGTAAATGCTAAGCTTTCTTCATCAAGTTCAGTTAAGATAACACGTCGTCATTTGGTATGCAAGGTATTCTTTGCAAACTTGTTGTCTGAATCACGGGTGATTCTCCCCGAACAAGAGGGTGAAACCCTGAAACAAATGAAAACATGGTTGGTTGATTGAGCCCAACCAACTTCCCTTGAATGACATGGTAGTCAGAGTTTAAATCAGAGCCACTCTGTCGCCCCCTTTTTGTTACCCGTCTTTAGACCATACAAGAACCCGTCTATATCTCCTAGACTGTCACAGACCTTGTCAATGGGGCGAGGATTAAAAATCCGACAGGGTTAGACTATGATCAACAGTTTGTGAGAGAGTCGGACTCTGTTACTAGCAAAGCGTCATGGCAAGAAATATTTCCCGCAGTGCCTGTGAGAGAGTAGGACTCTGTTACTAGCAATGCGTCATGCCAAGATTTGTTTTTCACTCTGTCGACAATAAGCTTTGCTCGTTTTTCAGCAATTCAGCAACCCTGTTTATTATGCCTCTGTCTGACTCTGTCAAAAACAACCCAGAATAACCTTGTCACAAACGACAAATATATTTTGAACCTGCTATTGACAAAAAAGAACATGCAGGAATATTTATTAGTTGGACCAAAATTGTTACTCATCACAACATGAAACCATCAATCAACGCGTCTAGGTGGTGATGGTCAAGATGTTCACATTCGATTAACGGAGTATGAACAGGTCACTTTCCCCCTCAGTTGATAATTTTTGATTAGTAGCTAGTTTTGAAGGTTATTTGCGACACGAGCTCTGTCACCATGATGCTAGCTTTTCTCAGGGTCAATTTATCCATATGATAATGAGTGTCATTTGTTTACACTGGCAAATTTACTTGCTCATCAGCTCATATAAAATTTTTGGCAGAACTTTCAGAATCGAAACAATATTTAGGATAGTTTTTTATAAGATTGCCTACGTTTACTAACGTTTTTTTATACCAAATACAGCGATATGACCATATTTTTTCAATTGTTGATTTCAAAAATCGTTTCATGCTGTACATTTGTTTGTATTAGGGCCTCGGGGAAGATTAGCTACATGCTAACCGAGTAACCCATTCGAAAGTTTAAATAGAAAGAAAAGGATATATATAGTGCCAATTCAATGTCTCTTATATTCCTCCATTATACGCATGTATTTGCCGGCAGAGTCTACTTTTGAGATAAACAAAATTATTACCAGTACAGACACCTTTGCAGTGATAACCAATAGTTGGTGTTTGTATAGTCCCAGACAAGACAAGACACAAGATTCAGGACACTGATCTGCGGATATTCGCTGCGTTAGAATGGCGCACTTATCTAGGCACCCAAGAAAATTCTTTCCTATTGTGTTCGCAACTTTTCATGTCTTATCATATATTCACTCTAATTAAACATGTAACGCGTAATTGTTCAGGCTAAAAAAACATAAATGCATTCCGTTTTTTCCGTAGCAGATTCCAAAGTAACATTGAATACAGTGGTATGGATTCATCTGAGGTTGACATTCCCTGGAGAACCCAGAAAATATGGTCGATTCATGTAGGGATTATATAGCATGTCAAAACTCAGAACGATAACCACACGCGCCTATGAGTAGAATGAAATTCGAATTGTTTGATTGATCACCACGCTTAGGCAATTGTAGCTGAGAAAAAACAAGAGAGGATGATGGGATATGTAGTTAGGAAAAGGGTCAGAAGGAGCAAAAACCTCATGAGAGACCCTGAAGCCACAACATCCCAAAAGAGAAGAACAACCCAGATGCCCCAAAAATCGCCCACCAATCTTGAAAACATAAATCAGAGACTGTTCTTGAAACGCCTTCCACTCTTCGACAAAACAGCTCTCAGGAGGCCTATCCCACTCTAATACTTCTCCGCGAGAAGAATATTTCCGAATATCCAATCTACAGCGTTTACCACGAAGCTTGAGGAAATGACCCCTATCAGTGGTACTTTGGAACTCAACGAAATAGTGGAAGAGAAGGCCCTCGTACCCATGTTAAAAACCTGAATCGATCACTCGATTTCGTCTCAGCTCCATCGGTTAAACCGAGACGCCCTAATTTTTCATCGTAAGGTAGTTCTCTGAAGACAGGGGTTAATTGGGCCCGGCCTCTGAACGTTTTCAACTCCTGTGTTTCATTCGGAAATATGGATCCCATACTTGGGCAGAAATACTCCATGTGAGGTTCACCAGCCTCTTAAACACCTGACAACAATATCTTTATACGGAAACTAAGTGACTCTAATCAAGCCAAAATCCAGTTACCTTTCCACGCAGTTTTTCAGCACACTGCTTAAAGGTTTAAACACGAATCAAAATGGAAACCGAGATTCTTTCTGAATTCACCTGATGAATAGTTTTCCCATTTAACTTGAAAGAGACGTGGCATTGTGGAATCACATGCATAACTTGCACATTTTGGTTATCGGCAGTGAGTAACATTTGCCAATCGAAGACTGTTTGGAGATTATTTCAAGATCCCTTGGACAATGTTAACATCCTCGTTTCGAAGCATTCCCGATACAACTTGGCATCGTCCGCGTCCGGCAAACTTTTCACTCTGGAATGCACCGAATCTTCGGGATCGTCAATATACGCCAGAGAAAGTAAATGCCCAAGATCCGACCCTTGGGAACCCACTGGGCCCTTCTGTCAAGAAGACGAACGCCCCTTTAGAACAACAACCCGCTCGTCGGTTCCCTCTGGAGAAGCCACAGACGAATTCCCACTCATTCCCCTCAATGATAAAACTGTTTAATTAAGCAAGACGCTCATGAGGAACCTTGCAAGAGCTTTTTTGGGAGTCTGGAAAATGATCAACAGCAACTGCCATTTGTCAACTGCACTAGTTCATCCATACTATCGAAACATATGAATCTCGAATTATGGATTCGAACACCACCCTGCAGACAAGCTGTAGACTCAACGCCCTGTACTTACAAGGAAGAGACCGAATGCCTCTCGTGAAATTGGAGACAAATTTGCTCTCCTCCAACTATCCGAAACAACACCTTTCGTAAGGTTTATTTAAAATGATAAGCTAATGGAACGGACCCTGGGTCGCAAAATATTTCAACAAGACGAGGTAAATCCGTCCATCCCATGAGCTTCCCCACTTTTGAGGTCTCTGCATTTTCTCCTTATCACATCAGGCGAACACTACTATATTAATGGTATTTTGGAGGCACACCAACCACAATTTTCATGAGTGAATACCTACGAAAATAGTTGTTGAGACTCTGGTCATCTCCTATTCGCTGGTTGTATTACCTGAATGCGGAAACAAGCAGTGGACCAATGCTGTCTTTCTTTCTGCTTCCCCTAACAACGCATGACTCTCAGGGAGGTATGGTCCCGAATCGGTATTCTATCCGCTCGGTATAAAAATCGGTTTGATTTTAAACTCTTCCCCATAGAACCTGATTCAATGCTTCGTTGCACCAGGGCAGTCACTGGTGAAATGGTTCTCACAAATCTGTTGGTCTTATTCAAGTGATCAGTTGGTAGTCCAATCATGCGAATTCCGCGGATATCTGACTTGTCAAAATAAATTGGAGCTGATTAATAAGCCGGAGCATGGGGGTGGATCAAATTTCGGCCGTTGGGAATTCAGTCAGTAAAACTGTTTGTATTATGCCAATGATGCCTAGCTTATCTAGACATGCGACTGAATTCACATCTAAAGAATTCACGAGGTTACCCACCTTCGTTGGACGATTATGCCAACCTATGTCCATTATGGTCTGTCGGACACGATCAATAATTGCTACTGTAGGTGAGTAGAAAGGAGTTACTCATGGCGTCCTTTTTAAATAGTTGAGATCCACTACTGAAAGCTACACCAATGTTGAGCTATCAGACAATTATAACAAACGAAGTAAGGTGCTGTCGGGACCATGAAAACTTCCTCATCCTCACCGCGGATGCTAAAAGAACGGTTTATTCGGTAGTGACAGGATGGTTTTCTCCCTTGAAGCACATAGTGTATGGTGAACTGCTTTGTTAGGATTCTTCTAGATACTCATACATAGGTTTCAGTCTTCCAACAATTCCTATTCATACTTTATATTGTGCAACAATCAGGAGCATAACTGAATTGCAGATGGATTGAGTTGGAGGTCTTCGAGTCGGCAAGCAAAGTGAGACTGCCAAGGCGCCTGGTTCAGAAATCTTCGTAGCCAAGCACCGACGATAACTCGCCTTTTTTCAACCAATCCTCAGATGATATCGAGCCAGGAGCGTAACCAAATCACAAACCTCATTACGGACACCAGAATCGTCGACTCCGCATAACTGCCTATCAGTTTCAATCTCGGTGCCATGAATATTTTTTTTTACTCGGTGTGCTTTTAGCAGGCAACCTCTCATAAGAGCGCCTAGACTATAATTACACTTCTTGCAAATCGCGATAGCTGTGGCGATGGTTGACATATGTTCAGGTATTACAAAGCGCACACGCGCACTCACAGCCCTGGGAAGGTGAATATATTCCGACATCACATTTTGTGAAAGGTCAACGTTTTTATGTGTTTCATCATGATCATCTCGTTATCTTTCACGTTCAAAGACATTTTTGATTAGTCATCATTAAGAGTGTCCAGTGTTTTCGTTAAGTTTACCCATAGACATTTTTTCCTTCTTTGTTTCACGACATAACACCTTCAAGGAAACAATTATCATAAGTGATTCCCGCCGTGGAATATTTTTTTGACTGCATTTGCAGTGAAGTGAAGGTCACTGAAATATACCGCTAGAAAACCGGGTTGGTCCAGCTTCTTTCTCTTCTTTTCTATCAAGGAGGAAAGTTATGTCGAATTCTAAACATATCACTTTATATAGTAGACCCAACTGAATTCAGATATATTTCATATTGGAGCGCATTAGGTTTGTTAGATGAATCATCTACTTGCTTATCTCCGATTCCAAGGAGAAATATGCAAATCTCCACTTTCACTAAGTTGGTCAACTGTGTAATACAGTGCTTTACTTCTCTGTTCTGGGTAATACAAAGACTATACATTTCACTTAAGAGTATAACTGACGGTTAGCAGAACATGTTATCTATTTTACCCACTCCCGTGATGTGGTTATCATACTTCCATCATAATTATTCACTTCCCGACATAGGATACAACCATCATATGCTCGAGTATTAATCACACTTCCTGCTCCACCGAGGCCTCTCTCTACGACAGTCAGATGTAATCTCTGCTGGAACGACAATAGTAGGAACGGGTTTCGTGATGTGACATCGATTTGGGCGAAGCAATATGCAGTGTCTTGCGTTATGAGTTGAAGCGATGTGTGGATAAAAGTGTTATATAAGAGGCAAGTAGGCTGTATGGTTGGGAATTACCGTTACATTGAACTGGGCACGTTTTCCTGGCGGCCCTCATTTAAATGCCATGTTGGCCTCGTTTCACGGTTTCACTTTATGTTGAACATCAATTATTCATCAATAACACTGACGACTAGTCATAATGGTTTCCTGTCTCGTACATATACTGTTGAACAGCCGCACTCACAATCGGCAATGACTGGTGCACTAAAAAGGAAGTCGCGCTTGCTATCCTGTTTCGGTTGCATCATGTGCCTAGTATCATCTATGGGATTGTGATAGAGGCCTTTTTTCATTGTAGAGCAAATCAATTTACAAATAGTATACCCGTGCTGATGAAGTCTATGATAGAGATTATGCTTGGTGAAAAGACTTCCTGGGTTAGCTGCCACTGTGTATCTGTGACGGATTTCTTTATTTGATCTCTCATCTGTCACCTTTAGAAAGTCACCATTAGAATCATGGTGTGTGACGTGGTATAAGTTAACAATATAGACACTGATTTCAATAACGACGCACACGAGTCCGTAGTACGCTGACAAAACACCAACTGATACATTTCTATCTAGATTATTTTCCGGTCTTCGCTTGTTGGACTGGAATAATAGAGTATCTTCACTTGGTTACAGATTGGATTTCATAACTTCATTTGTTGATGGATCATTCTATTTCATTTCGATTGGGGCGAAATCATCGCCAGAATATCGAAACGCGTGCAAATCGAGCGCACATGTTCTGATCTTTTGATTCCGATTTCGTTTCTCAATATTCTATGAAAAAGCTGTTTTTCTTATAAAAAAAATCATCATCTATGCTTGAATCCTATCTATGGGTTGAGGGATTGCTTTTAGGAATGCTGATTCAGCTATCCTTGTGCCATGTTAATTGCTTCGCCAGAATGTTGCATTTACAGATGGTTCAATTGTTCTCCAAATGTCGTATAGAAATGGTAGGTATAACTTGAGTGTTGATGTTTCATCCAATTCTGAATTGATAGGAGCGAGTTTCATTGTAGTTCTCAAATTTCATTTACATACAAACTCACTACTGGGCGCGGGGTTAGCAGATATTTCTTAGCGTTCTCCAGTTTAGCGTTTAACATTTTCTGTCACTCAAAACTCAAAAAAAAGAGAAGCATGTAGACAGTTGCCTCTACTTTTGTATCTCGGCTCACATTCTCTGCCAGTATTCAAATGACAGAAAAGTTGTATTCTGCCCGTTTTTTAGAAACCCTTCACTGCCCGCGTCGGCGCTAAACGATTCAGGTTAGCTATCGCCCAAGTTCCTAATATTCACTATTCGCGCATTAAACATGGATTACAGCGGCAGTCACCTCTAATAAGCAAATTTATCGAATTTATGGCAGCGCTGTCACGTTTATCACATTTAACATTCACATTCGCATGATTTCGGCACGGTCCTCTCCTTAAATTACACCATTGGCCTTCCGTTTTGGCAATATCTTATTCTCTGTTATTGTATACTCGATTCAGATGTGAACTTAACACAAAACAACTTTCTATATGTGATAAGGTAATGGTTACCACTAACAGTTATATAACCATGCAAAGAGAAAATGGTACCAAATACTAATACAGTCAGAATAATCACGCCATCAATGTTGTGTTAGGGTTGTTTCGACGGAGCTACTAATCCCCCCCCCCCCCCAAAAAAAAAAAAAAAAAAAAAAACTCTGGTTAAGATTTGTGCCTAATTCGTTCAAATGGGTGTTCAACCGAAATGTGGTCAAACATTTGACGTGATTTTGTTTGAATAGACAGTTATCAGATTTAACCAGACAGTAGCCGTATTTTAACATGTCGTTTCGGGGTGCCCATTTGAGACGTCTCCGTGACAATCAGAACCGCACATTTTTAACCGTGTGTTTAGACCACAACTAGTTCTTCATTTGAATCCTAAATTCATTGTGATGTTGTATATATCATGAAGAATCATCCAAAAATCACACAATGCAATAACAATAACAAGGGCTATCCCATGCGCAATTCCGCGCATTGTGTCATCTCGTGAACGCCCCCACCAAGCAGGGGGGCGATCACAGCACTACATTGTTCTGCTGCACAATCTTTTTTTTCAGGCTGAATAAGGAGGAAGGGAGCCTGTGTGGTGATGAGTATCACGAACACTAGTATACCATCACGTTACCTTCAATAAGATAGAAAATCGTACGATAAATAGTTAATCTCGACGATAAATATAATATATATATATATATATAATATATAATAATATATATATATATATATATATTATATATATATATATATATATATATATATAGATATATATATATATATATAGATATATATATATATATATATTCAAATACCAAGTGCAACAGTAACATGTTTGGCTAGGAAACGTTCCGTAGATTTGGAGAATATCTCGGTTCGTGAAAATATTATCGGTGAGGAATAAAACAAGTGCTGGAGTGATCTCCTCACGCTGCGAACGACAACCGTAATGGGGTCTGGAGTGAGATAAATTGTGTCGAACCAGAGAGTATATGTATTACTACTGGAAGCTGTATCCATGTGATTGCATATGGTCTAAGATTACCCGCGCCATACGTAAATGTTGATGTTCATTAGTGTCCTAACAGACAAGGGAAGGGGATGCTTCGTTGCTCATCCCCCAACCACGGTTAAACGTCTCAGGTGCAATTGCTTCAGTACGTGCGGTTCTGTTGATCAATTTTGGCAGGACCGTAACCACCTGGTTCGTTCTGCTAAAGGTCTATCAGAGTATCGCAAGTACAGCTTATTCTGGGGGAAGTGTTATATTCCCCTTTGATGCTGCCGTGTGGAAAGAAGTAAATTACGGTATCTTAGCTGAATGGATGGTTCTATTCATTTAACATCATGGAAGCGTCGATTTGAAGGGAACATTTAGCACTAACTGTTTCACCACGAACCATCGTACAATGCCGTGGAGGCTATATTGTCTGTCAGACTTTATGCCTCTAGGGTCTTATTCCAGGCCGACACCGATCACCGACAATTACATCCAGTTGGGTTGTGGGAATTATGGCAAATGATGCAATCTAGTTCGAGTGAATAAACAATATAGCTTGGGTAATGAGTAGTGAGTAATTAGCTTTGAGGCTAAGGAAAACTTCACACCTTATTACTCAACGGGATAATCACTAATGATCACTCTGGTTAAGGCAGTGATTATTTGTTCATTGACGTATAAACATTAATATTCTGTCTGGTTAAGACAACCCCGTAATATGGATCAATTGAGTAGATGGTATCCACAACTGCCATGTTAGTATGTAATACAAATTGCCAGCTGTGCTAACTATTCCACCGAACTTCGTGTTGTGACTACAAAAACTCCTCAATAATTACTCACTTCCCGACCAGACTCATCCATGTAATGCGAGTTCTGCGCAATACTAATCACACTTCCCGCTCCAACAAGAAGACTCACCATTCGGTTATGTGTAATTTCACAGCTGAAACGACAAAGACCGGAAACAGTGTACGTGATGTGATATCGATTCACGAAAAGCAATATGCAGTGTTGTAGTATGATGCGCGAAATTGGAAAAAATGGCTGTGTGGGAATACCGTCAGTACTGAACAGTACTGGACAGTTCTCTGTCTTTATTTTCCGTTCATATAGTCTCGTTTTACTCATGGTGAACATGAAAAAAAATCAATTACAGTTGACAGTCGTAGTGGCATATCGCATTGTACAAGCACGTCAATCACAAACAATGTTGCTGACAGTAAACCAACACGCGCTTGCAATATTGTTCTGGCCTATGTGTAAGGTATGGCCCATGAAAGTCTCGTGCTGAAGGATATTCCTTCTCCAATAAGGAGCAAACTAAATTACAATGTTAACCCAATGTTAAAGTCAATTACTGAAATCTCTCCGTGCCAGTTTTCTTTATTCAATTCACCATCAGAAAACACAACAAGCACCTCGTGTGACATTGTTTTATTTGTGGAATACATTAGAACAGAAATGACGCTAATTTGCCAGAGGCGGAATTACAAAAACATCGACCCGTTCATGTTTCATCTCCGTCTTGGCTGAGAAGAGTGAGTCGCAAATGAGTTTTCTCCGGTTTATTTCCTTGTTCCCAGGTATGAGTGGCTCTATGTGAAGCATGTAAGGTACAGGTTGAAATAACTGAATGTTGATGAATTTGTTGGCATGCACTTCGTTGCAGTCCACGTGTGAATAATTTGCAATGACACCACTACATCGTGTGGAGTGAGCAAACCTGTTTACACATGTTCTAATTTTTATGATTCAAAGGATTATTTTGATGAAGTAAACTATGAATGTTGATTAATTCATTTTCAATTCTATTCCGTGTGCATCTTTAAGGTAACCACTACTACATACAGAAGGAAATGTAATACCAGACATGTCATTCAAATCAGAATTGGTGGAGCTAGAAATTCGCCCGAATTTCATTGGAGTCGACGTGTATAGGATTGACCATCAAATCCATTGATACTGCCCGCGAAGTGAGCGGATAACTGTACTCGATTTGGGCAATATGAATCCGAGAACTCAATAGAAAAGTCGGGCAGTCATTGTATCCTTTTCACCTCTCCGATTCTACATTCATGGTATGAGACATTTTACATGAATTACTATGACAGTCCCCTCTAACGAGCAAATTTGATCAAATTTGATCAAATTTGATCAAATTTGTAGTAGGGCCGTCACGTTCATCAAATCTGACATTCACCCCCTCATAAATTCGACATGGAACCCTTGTCATATGATTTCATAAGCCTTCCATTTCGACATTCCATTAGTTACAATCCCGATACGAAAATAACTTTGTGTGGTGTGGTATGAATTACAATACGATCAAAGAGACTAGATTAATGTGAGAATAAATATCAATACAGTAGGATAGTCATCGTTGACATTGGCATAGGGAGGTTTTCTTAGTGGGCGAGTTGTTGGATGATGTTTTACAAGAGGGGTTCAAGATGGATTCCCACATTTCCAGGCCTTTCCATGGCTTGGATGTAATGTGGTGCAGTATGATACATCTGAAAACCCATCCCGTCTCGGGAATTATTTGCGTTTCGATGATTTTATCTTTGCATTTCTTGGAGCATTTGCAATACAGCACTGCCTAACTCCGTCCCTGTTGACGATATTTTGCACTTCTGCACTTTTGATAGGGAAACGTTCTGGCATTTCTATTCTCCAAATCCAATTGGCGTGAATCTGTCACTCCCATACAGCGACCAACCACTGCCATACGCATAATGTGACAGCGTCATAACCTGAATATATAGCAGCTCGACACAATTTCATATATTCCCTGATTGCGTTGGTCGAATATTATTTTTAATAATAATAATAATAATAATATCGAATATAATGCGCACAAATCCGCGAAAAGCGCTCATAACGCGCACAGAGATCACACAAAATAACAATATACCCTAGGTACATAATAATCAACAGGCAGAGTTTAACATGATCGAAGGCAATTCTTATAAAGTATATCTTCCATCTTAATTCAACGTGTTCAGTAAAGAACATGACCGTAGTTCTCGGTGATTTCGTTCCACGAACGGGGTGCTGTCAGAGACAAGGATCTGTCCCTCTACGAACATGACGACTTCGGCTCAGCCAGAAAATTTCCGAGGCAAATCTCAGCCCAGAACGAGAGGGATGATAGAGTTTCAGTGGCTCCAGTACATATGGTGGTTCATGTGATTTAAGGCACGGAATGTGAGCAATAACAGTCCGTACTGGACTCTGAATCGAACTGGGAGCCAGTGCAGTTCATGGAGAACATGATTACCATTATGTATACAGACGGCTTAGTGCGTGTACCAAGACGGGCAGCATGTTTTTTGTTCTGGAGTCGACTAATCTGTTCGTTGGGAAGACCAAACAGCAGTGCATTACCCATTTCAACTGAGAAGTAATGTATGCATGCACCACCTGTTCGGTTGCCTGGTGGCTTAGATGATTCCGGATTCTACCTTGGTTTCTGATACGAAGGCTGGACGACTGAATAGTTGCAGAATGTGCGAGTCCATGGTCATATTGGCTTGTCCATTACAACACCCAATTTTCCGCACCTGCCCAACTGGAGGATCATATAGTCTCCAACTTTAAAGTGGAGCTCAACTGATTTTTTGCCAACTTTGAGAATTTTTAGCCGAAAAGGATAAATTTCCCCGTTTTACTGTCGTAGAAAGTTTAAAAAATATTTATCTTCATCGAGTCCTGGTCTCGTCTACAATGCCTGCATACGACGATAACAGTATCAAATTCTCGCTGTGTTGCGTCATGGATGAATAAATCCGCGTCGCGTAGCGAGACGTGATACTTGAGTCCATGGCTACGGATGATATTTCGGAAAGGAGATGTATAAAGGACAAACACGGAGGATCAGACCTGAACCTGTGGTACAGATATAACTCAGGACAGAAGACGGGTTTAGAGCATGATGTCCACGGAAGCGAACACACTGGAAAAAAGGCGCGATCATGAAGGTAAGATTTACACCAAGCAAGTACATTGCCTCCGATTCCGATACGGTGTTTCATCAGTCTTGTTCGAAGGATCTTTTGATCCACCGTATCGAGGCTTAACTTAGGTCAAACAGAATCATTGCTGTGAGTCTTACCTTGGTTATTACTCATATTCATTCTGGACATGGAAAGGATCATTGAAATCATGCTGTTACTACCTCCCGAAGACCGGCGGAAGAGAACGAACGATCAACTTCCAAGAAAAGAAAAATCTTCAGATACTCCTTGCTAAGCAAGTTTCAGGTCACTAGGGAAATCCCAGTTTCAAGATATTTGTTGCTGATTGCGTTACGAAGGGCACATATCCTCGTGCATTTTTTTTATCCTAACTACGTTGGTATCGGGTTCAGGCTCACATAACTATGTGGACGCTCTCATGAATAATATTCGACTCTTCATTCTTTGTCGGGGAAATTTATGAGACATACTCACAATGCTGTTCCATCAGGAGCGTTGAAGTCGAGCTCTCGTCTCCTGCCAAACCACTGGCCGGATTCGATCTTCTCCCAAAATGGTTCGAGACCAGTCAGCCAATTCCTGCTAAGACTGGCAGCTCGGAAGTTGGGATCCTTGCTGTTATGCAACAAATTACTCGCGATTCCAAAGAGGATCCTTTTGACGATGGTGCAGTCAATATAGACTTGGAAGTAAAACGAACAGGCCAGACTTAGCCTTTTTTATTAGACAATTTACGATCTGCCGTTGTCTGTTTGCAGAGCAGTGGCGTCGCCAAGGGGCGCCAGGGGGCCAACGTTGCCCCCCCCGAAAAACATTGTGCCCCCGTGTCTTGTTGCCCCCAAATTTTGTGATGTTCGAAAAAAATTTCTGTGTCAGTATTCGACTATAGTTTGTTGAAATAGATCTGGACAAAACACAACAAAAATATCACAAGAAAGGCCAGTTATTGTGCCAAATTGCCGAATGCATTAAAATTGAAATGTTTTCGCGCTTTGCGCGTTGATACTAGTGGTCGCATTCGTCCCGTCGATCTCCCGTCATCCGGAACAATCTATGGAAATTTTCTACCTCATGGCGCCTGACTCATACATATCTGTGAGGTGAAATAATTATATTTATACAACGAATTTCATTGACTTGAAACTACAATTCCAAACTTCTTTTTTTTTTTTTACTAAACCCTTTAAGCTTCCGGTCCGTTCCTCTTCTCTCGACCACGGCCGATTTGGAACTGCAGTAATTAGGCTATCAGACTGCTTGGATTTTTTAACGCATGTTTCTCAAGGAATGCTACTGACGTTCATATCATGGTTGGGGCAGTAGAGCTGAAGATAGTTAAAATGTTAAAAAAAAGTCCAAAACTTTCTGGTGAGACCTGTTTTCAGATGTGAAGCGGAAAAAAACCCAGGACAAATTGCGGGCCATCGCGCGCACTGGTTATACATACGTGGAGCCCAAATCATTGAACATATGGCAAAGGGTCGAGCCGCGATGAGACGATGGTCTGACGAAATGTTTAAAATTTTCCAACCGATTACAGAATTTAGAAATTGTGTGGATCACAAAATGTCCAGATTTTAAGCTTGGTACATGCAGCCCGAAACGCCCGGGCGAGGTCTTCATTTCTCGGACGCTCCGCGCCAATCTGTGGGGCGCTCGCTTAGATAGTATTCCTGTGCCCCCGGAAAATGTCTGTGCCCCCTTGTGCCCCAGTTCGAAACGTCTGGTGACGCCACCTGTGCAGTAAGAGCTGGCAATTATTTCGCGTTGAATTGTGCCATTTATGTTATAGTTTCGTCTGCGGGACTTCGCTGACATGATCTATCGTTTATGCAAGAAGGTATTGGCCTATCATACATAGCACGAGATCGAGCAGGGGCAGTTTGTCCAGGAGCTCTATTAGTACCCTCGTGTATCGTTCTCACACAGATGTCAGATCATTGAAGCGACTTGAACATCAGTTGGAGGGGATTTGTAATGACGCGTGATGACGGTTCCATTCATGTTGTAGTTTACTGTAGCGGCCGAGCTTGGCCCATGACTGCTAGGTGATCTGGAACAGACCTGCTTGGTACTCGTGTCTCAGATAAAACCCTTGCTGGTTCATAGGAAATGAGGAAGATCCAGTGCTGGACCATGATCGTGGGTAGCCTCGGTCACGCATCGTTTCCCAAAGCCATGATGACAGTATTTCCAGGAACTGTGTGCTTCCCTACGATTTTTGTCATAAACCAAATATTGAATACCGGCAAAGCTACCTCTGAAGGATCCAGCAAGTATTTTTTTCTATCAGATCATTTAACTCCGTCAGAAATACACTAAAAAGTTATGGGCCGGGACCGTTCCTTCTTTTTAATTTCAGGGCGAGTATATCAAGGCAGCCTAAGACGATTGAGAATTGCTGGTTATCTCAACTTGTAGAGATTCAAACTGTACACAAGGAGCAACATCTTCGACTTCGACCGAGGGAATCGATTGTACAGCAAGCTGACGCCGCCCCCTTTTTTATTCGAACGTTCAATATGCTAAACGTATAGCCAGGGAGAGTAATGTACCAATTATGACCATGCATTCCTGCTAAGCAAGTTTCAGTTATTCCAACAATGTCGTAAAAATCGTTGTCCCATACGAAGTCAACCAGATTCTGAACATTTGCCTGAACAGATCGTGTGTTAATTAATGCAGAGTTTGGATGATCGCATCATAATTATTCACCGTGAAGTGAATGTTCTTCCACTGTCAGATTGCTCAAAAAATCAACTTTTAAGGAAGGCAAATAACCACAGTCACGTTTATTTTTCCCGGACCCCACCACAAAGCTAAACGGGACATCACAATACTATTCTGAGAATTGTCAACGCTGGGGCAATGAGGAAAGTTGGAGTAGCCCGAATGACGAAATACTTTTCATTTTGAAAGATAAAATGAATAAAGAAGGGGTATCCTTATAGAGACGTAGGGGAGATATGATACCTCCGCTCTCCATATCGCTTAACCATGGGCTGCCCTAAGTCGCTCTGCAACGCCCGGATTGCTAGGATACCGTGAACTGACTGACTAAAATCGTCTTTCAATAAGACATTTCATGAGCAACTTACTTCCAAGGAAGCAACTGAATGACGATGATCAAAAAACATTGTTAGTGTGGTATGTGTAAAAATATATCTCTGTCTCTCAACAAAGTATCAGACATAAGTTACTTTATTACAGAGAGTCCCTTATATTAGGTCGGATTCACTATTGTTGTCATGTACATTCACTCGTCTCCAGCACCGTAATAACTCCCCACACCGTAAACCTTTCGGATGCCACGTTACAATCAATCTCAGTGAGCATATATTGGGCTCCATTAAACTTGCAGTTTACATGTTTTTTAACAGTGGTTCACACTCGAGAGCGCACGTGACGTAATGTCATACATGTCATCACAAGGAAATTAAGATATTGTTCTCGAAACAACAACCTAATTAAGGAGAAGAGAAGTTCTCTATATGTAATATGTACATTCACAAAATTCTCGATAGAAGGGTGTCCAACCGCATTGAGATGCAGTGGATGCTGTTGGTAGTTCCGCTACAAGGAGCAGAAGAAGGTACATATGGATACCGCAGAGATTGGGACGAGTGCGAGTTATAATGAATGCACTGAACGCGGTGGAAATAGTAGTATAGAAGATAACGCAATCAAATTATAGAATGGCACGACATTGCCTAGAATTGCCAGTGGTACATATTCAATCAATACTGCAATTTAAGCCAAGGGGGGGCAACGGGACCACTCAAAGAGGATCTTTGAATATGTAAATATTATTCATTTTTAACACTAATGTTCAAGTTATCATTTTATGTTCGTGTATTTTGCGCCGTGTGTTCTAATAGCTAATTTCCGACTACTGGACTGATGAATTTATAGAAACATGGCATGTAAGCGCCAACACCAACGTGCATCGGCGGTTACAGTAATAAGAGTAACAATAACAGTAACGAGCTTCCTGAATGCGCGCACGAAGAGATGACATTTGCCGTATGAATTCAGTTCATGAGATATCCAACATTATCAGGCATTAGGATGCGAAGCCATGAACAACTCTTTTTTCGCCAGGGCAGTTACCCGAGAGGGAGAATCGTAGCGAGTATAGAGACATCCACTTTTATTCGAAGTTTAAAAAAAAAAAAGTAGCAGGTGAGCGACCGTGCTGTGGAAAAGAAGGATGTCAACTAAAGTTGTGTGTACGACAGCATAGTCATCTCGACTTCGAGTAGTCTTCGAGTAGTAGGGAGGCCCACCAGCTAGGTCGGTAGAGCTCCCGTCTGCAAAAACCATTGATTGCTATTTGGAGCCCATTGGAAGCACGAGAACTTGTCCACGTGCGTGAGCAGGGAAGACTCCGGAAATATCTTCACGCCACCCACGGTGTTAGAGAAGAGTAGCGAGCTCCGTATGTGGGAGCGCCTATTAGGAATTCACCGGGGACCAAAGGAGCGACCTCGCCGTCGTACTGGAATGGTGGAGGAGAAAACAAGCTAGATGGCATGCTATATAGTACGGAAGTGACAAGTCACTTAATGATCAGGGTAATATCGTGAAGACGCTCTGGCATGTCCTCGACGATGGGGAAACGCCAAGCTTATAGGAGAACGAGGCTACTATTAATGTGCGACGAAATGAGATTGTTAGTCCATTTTCAGATTGAAGGAATATTCTTACAAACACGTGGTTAGGTATTATGTCTACGGTGATTGTACATTTACCCTGGTTCCCGTGGTTTGCTTCTGTTTACAGGAATATGTTGTTACCATATCTTCAGATCGTGACATTTATGGTCCAATGCATCGAATGAAAGAACGTGTTTTTGGATTAGACGTGACTATATAAATTTGAACGTAGATTTCACGATTTACATGGAATATATATATATATTATATATAATATATATATATATATAATATATCTATATATGTTCGTCTTAATCACCTAAAAGTGCTGGGGGTATTAGTACAAAAAATGCCGACACAGGGAAATCGCGAAGGTTGTTAATCCTAAATAGCAACTGTTCCAAGTTGTGTTAGTGAGTGAGGATAATCAGAGAGATATTTGCCGGTCTGCATCAGTCGAAATATAATCACGGGGACCCGCACCTGTGTCGGTATCAGTCTCCGGCACATGGTTTGAATATCAATACACCCAATTTGACTGTGCTCGGGCCTCCCTGTGAACGGGGCTTCGATTTACAGAGTATCTGTTCAAGTATGTGAAGAGCCGTTGTATGTATAGATACTGAGCCAATTGCCACAACTGAGAATGCGGAATGAAATGTTAGGCGGGATTAGGGGAATGAGCTTATATTGTACTGTAACTTGCGAAACGTCCGTAATGAATTCATGGTAGGAAGCGTATGTGGTTTTCAAATTTTGCATCAAATTGTTTCAGACCATTTTTGGATTTCCAAAGGACCGTTCTGATCAAAATGGACCATGAATTTACCCCCATGTTACCTGTATGTGTGGCGAAGTATCAAAGTCAAAGTTTTGTAATTGCAAATTTAGTACAGCTTTAAAATGCATCTCTCAGAATGTGTGGAATTGTCAGTTTTAACGGAAATAAAGCAGTGTGGGGGATAGGAGAGGAGTAAAAGAAAAATGAACCCCAGGAATAGAGGTGAGACATGTGAAGAACAGTTTGAAGATACACATTTTGTCCCAGAATTTGGTATGATTGCACTTTGAGTGGTTATTAAAATGTTGGAAAGATCAGTTCTTTCAATTCATGGGAATTAAAAAATTTGTGACTTCCTCTTCTAAACCCCAGCAACACTTTAAAAAAAAAAAAATGTCGGTACTAGCTTATCAAGTAAAAGGTGTGCTGCAGAAGGTGGGGCCCAACTCCCCATTCCATTGGCATGGCTAACATACTACTACTAGTTAGTACAGTAGGCCTACTAACTAGCCTAGGGTCTAAGCCTGGCCTTAGCCTCGCTGTCGTGAATATTGTCAGTTGAGCCTGAACGTTATGTAAATGAAAAATTACCATTTTACATCAGTATCCCAAGTGTTTCATCCTTTTACGGTACATTCGTACATCGTACTCTTGGGGTTCGAAATTATCTTTATTCACCACACATTACATTATGATGATTTAGTACAGTGCAGTACTTAGGTTTGCTTGTTACGTTGCGAAAATCGTGCAGTGCAAGAGGCTTGAGGGGGAATTGAACAAGTTTCTCCCCCTTTGGCTGTGACGAAACAGATTAATCAATGACGTATATCTAGAGTGTGGAAGGGAGAGATATGAGGCTAGGAGTTCATAGGCGCGGATGTGGGAAGGCGGCATGACCGTGATTAGAGATTCACGCGAGTTACGGACATGAAAGTATCTAAATATTCCTGAAATTGGTGTGAAAAGGATGGAGACAAATTCCATCATAGCAGAGTAAAATATAATCCCAAATAAATGAATGATCGGCAATGCTGGCCACATCACGGCAAAATTGGTTCTATGGAACATCTTTCATATGGCGCATCAAACGTCCCTATTCAGAGTGCTAGGTGTTCATGGCCCTTTCACATTATTATACATTATATAACCTCTAAAATATATTAACCTCCCTCGCAAATTTTTATTGATTTTCAACCCGCTTCATTGAGCTTTATTAGCTGTCAGTAATCTCAGCATTCCCATTGGAGCCCCCTGTCACAGTGTGAATTTCGAAATAATGCTTTCTGTTCAAGTTGGCCTTCCATACAGCGTAGCGGGTCATCACGGTTTAGGCTGTGTTTAGTTTGTTTACATATGCGTAAATGTTATGTTCTTTTCTGGGGGGGCTTAGTAGCGGCATGAATACCGGCGTGTATTGTTGCTTCTGATTTTCAATGAAATTGGGGCGTTCAGTTTAAAAGCAATTAGAGTGGGTTTCTCAGCGTCAACACCTTATACCGAAATCAGAGGAGGAGTAGAGCAACGGTAGTTTAGAGGCACGTCAACGTTACCCCTGAGTTAAGGGTGTGTTAATATCGAGCATGTGGCGTCGTTTTGGCATAGGCTAAAAGAGACTGAAGAAGGGGAACGTTAGGCTTCTTAGGGCCTGAGCTACCGTGGGCCCGTACGTCGCCAGAGACCATATGGAGTGATCGAGTCTCCTCCTGGGTTATCGGGAAAGCCATTTTTGGTTAGTGTCGAATCTTATATATTTACCCCCCCCCCCCCTCTCTTTTGTTTAGGATTACGAAAACATTTTGGGTTTAGGAAGTATGCTGTCAAGTCGAGCGAATGTTCGGCGAGAACATGGGGGCTGTTTTGTGAATAGTTGTGACACGCAAAAATACGGAGTTGTAAACACATAATGTTGTGAATCTTCAGCGCTCGATTTTATGGTGTAACATTTAGTTTTACTGGAGTAAAATAGACGCCATTTGATGGCGCATTAAGGTGTTGCATTTTATGCTAAAAAATTGTTTATCGGTAATTAAAAGTAGGTGTGAATAATGCAATTCCTAAAATATGTGAAAATTCAGTGTATGTGAATATCCATCGTGAGGATGTGATATTTAATTTGTACTGTAAAACCTGTCGAATGGTTATCCTTGCAGGATTTCAGTTGGGTTTTCAGTCCGGTTGGCCATTCCTATGGGGTGTGGGTTCTTGATGGGGGTCTGTGGCCTAAACATCGGGTGGAGCATGAGACTCAACGCTGGACGGGAGCTGAGAGGGCTTCGGCGAACCTACGTACGGACCTCTGGGGCAGCCGGTACTGGTTTGTTCCGCAGACCATCGCGGTGCGGTGACCGAAAGATGTTAATTTGGCGATTATTTTGACAATTTACATTGTTTGGGCCCTCCTTATTATTGAGATTTAAGGATCGTAAACCTTGGTTAACAATTTATGCTTTAGGGATAGTTATTTAGAATTGTTTAAAAGATTAGGATAGTAGAGTTGTAATCGTTTAAGAAGGATATAACCGTGCACGATTTTTTTTTTCGACAAGAGAAATAGTCATAAATATGTGTAAATAAAATTCCAGTGTTAACGTTAACTATTTGGTTATTTGGTCCTAGCAATCATACAGCATAGTTAGGGAAAACTGTCAGGTGATTTCTTTTTGATACCGTGAAATTAATGGGGGCTTGTCCGGAAAAAAGATAGTGTGGGGGAAAATAATTGTTCGTAAGAACATTATTTTAGGACTTTGGGACCATTCAGCTAAAAAAGAAAAGAAAAAAAACAAAAGGGAAATAGGATTTTGTGAAAGAAGGGAACTGTCGTTGACTGGTTGTAGGGATATTAGCTGCAATAGAACACATTTTAGACATGTTATTATTTCTTATTTCAGTGCTCGGATACTGGATCTCTCTGGCTTGGTCACTGGCGAGGGGGCATCGTGGTTCATGGCCCTGTGTGCAGTGTTTGTGGGTGGGTGAGTTGGGGTTTCACACCCGAAGCTGTGTCTTGATATTTTGCTCGTTATTTCATGCACTTCCGTTGTGGTAACAATGGCGCCGATCAAGCTCTAGAGTTAGATTTGAAGCGATAAAGGTAGGTAAAGAGGCTTGGATATAGACGATTTTGGCTGCATTTGTAGATAAACAGCAGAAACTGCTTAGGGAGATGAGCAAAACAGGAGCGCGGAAAAGGGACAAAAAACTGTTGATGCATACGCAGGATATGCGAATTAGGCTGGAAGCAGACAGAAATGTTGGAAAAAAGTCTGAAGTTGGAGGCGAAAATTGAGGAGAGGAAAGTTGAAATGCAGATAGATTGGAGGTGGTAGGCATGGGAAGTTCAGAACAGAGGAAAATTTGTATAGAGCCAAACCACCAAAATTGCTCTTCTAAACGAAGATAAGAGACATGATGCGTATCTTGACCGCTTTGAACGCTATGCAGAAGAAGCGCACAATTGCGGAACAGAGGACACTGGGCATTAAATTTATCTCCATTATTAAACAGGCAAAAGCACTTGCTGTTAAAGACATTGCATACCACAGAAGCACCGTTATGATAAATGGAAGGCCAGTTATTGAAAAGTTATAACCTGCGGAAAGGGTTTTTTTTAGGGCCAAAATTCACGGCAAGAGCTAAGACTAATAGTCATGAGGGATGTTCTCAATTATAGCAAGGTTGACCCAGGTATCTTACCAAGTGGGTGGAATGGCCAATGTCAAGAGAAATTTGATGGAATGTTGATTCATGGTTATTGATCAGATCATGCAAAGTGTCCCAGGACGAACTTGGGATATTTGTGCGTAAGCGCAAGCCAACAAACTTTGAGTGACGTATCGCGAATTATGCAGCAATATTGTGTGGCGCAACTGTTGGGGTTGTAAAAAAAAAGCGCAGTCCCAAGTCACAGACAAGTCAATTGAGAGTGGATGATCTGTCAAAGACCAGTCCCAAGGTCAAGCAACGGGTGTAATTCCAGAGTAAGCCCGCCGGAAGCAAGACGGCAACCAAAATACGCCTGTAATAGAAATGTCAGGGCTGACGTGCGATATTATTTGTCATAAGGTGGGTCACTTTTGGGGCAGTGTCCAACAGCTCCACGATCATTTGTGCCAGCTATGGCAATGAATCGACTTTTCAGGCAGCCCCCCCAGCAGTGTCTGAAAATTGTGAAGGGCAAAATCCTGAGCACAGCGAAAGATTAGCGCAGGAGCAAGATGCAGCAACACATATTTTACCTTCAGTGCGATGACTTTGACCCAGATGCTTGTAGTAACACTGACGAACCTGATAATTCATGCATGAAAATCGCTGGTAAACTTCTTTCAAAGCTGAAAACAGGGCTAGCGAGATTCAGTAGGGATCATGTGTATACCATTGCAAGCGCGCATGTACTGGACCGTAATTACCGTATGCTGTTGCTGATGGTTATGTGTACAAAGAGTAACCGTGTTGAGGGATACGGGGGCAGTGGGGTTGTTTATAAAAACATCTTTGGTACAAATGGGCATTCACCGGGGAAGAAAAAAACCTGTGTCATGATGCCGGGGACTATTCGAAAGTTCCTGTGGCTGTGGTCCTTGTAGATACCCCGTTACTTTGTCGGGCATGGTCAAGCTCTTTGCATGAAGAATCCTGTATATGAATTAATTCGTGGGAACGTAAGCGGCGTGAAATTGACGCCTGATGCAAATTTGGCAACCACTCTGTGCGAAAACCACAACTCACATGATGGGAAATGGAACTGGGAAAAGGGATGCTGCAGTGGAAACAAGAGGCAAAAGAAAAACGGAACAAGGGACGTTTCGTCCACTAAAAGTGAGCGAACCAATGCCTGAATAGCCTGTGGAAAAAAAATTGAAGGAGAGCAAAAGAATGACCTTCACGCAGGAAATTGGGAGTACCAAACATATGGGAATCCAAAATCCTAAATTCGGGTGGCTCATTCACATTGTGAAACGAAAATATTTTGTATCGGGAATACTCAAGCATTGATGTAGAGAAACGGGAAACACTGTCAGACAGTTGTCGTGCCTACGAAGTTTCGCCAGAGGGTAATGCACTTAGCGCACAAGTCTATTTTAGTGGACACCAGGACTAAACGACAACTGTTGACAACGGTGACATCAAAATTTTATTGGCCAGGGATTCAAGCTGACATAAGCGATATTGCAGTCATGCGACTGTGTCGAAGAAACTGTTCCAAAAGGACGGGTAACAAAGGTACCTTTAGGGTCGACCCCCTTGATTGACCACCTTTGACGGGGGGTGGCAATTGAGATTGTAGGACCGATTGCAACAATGTTCTGCACGGGGCATAGATACCTCCTCGTAGTGGTGGACTATGCTAGTAGGTATCCAGAGGCGGTCCCCATGAAACCATAGAGGCAGAAAAAAAGTGCCGAAGAACGTGGAATATTTATTCACCGAGTGGGTTCCCAAAAGAAGGTAACCGATCAAGGTTCTCAGTTTACAGCAAACGTCACCAACGAAAACAGTAGGTTACTATCAATTCGGCAAATCACCACGACCCGTTACATCCAAAAGCAACGGATGGGTGAAAACGATTTAAGCACACTCAAATTGATGTTGAAGAAGATTGTGTGAAGAGAAGCCAAAGATTGGGATCGATATATATCACCCCTTTTTGTTGCTTATAGGGGAACCCCTCAGGGAGGAAAGAACAGTACTGGCTTTTCACCATTTGAATTGCTATTGGAAGGACGTGCGTGGTCCAATGTTGATATTAAAAGAGTTGTGGACAAAAGAATCCACTGGACACCCCCCAAAACAAAGAGTGTATATCAGTACATTATCGATTCAGGGAAAGGTTGGAAGGGACTTGCAAATTGGCCCAACAAGAGCCCAAAAAAGCACAGGAACGCTACAAGGGGCGAGATAACTAGAGAAAGCAAAAACACGCAAACTGAACGTTGGTGATGAAAGTTTTACTTCTACTTCCCCATGATGGGAATAAATTACTTATGCAGTGGCGGGGCCCGTTTAAGGTCGTAGATAGGAAGGGTGATCTAGATTATAGCATAAACTGAAAACGGAAGACAAGACCACAAAATGTTCCACATAAATATGCTAAAGATAAACATAGTAGACCGGACTGATGTGGGTGCGCTCACAGAGATTGTTGACACAGATGTGTTGGAAACTGCTTGGTTTCGGTCATTAGAGGATGTGGCGGAATGGGAGGGTTGATTGATGAGGCAAATAGAGTCAGGACAGGGAAGACATGCGTTTACCTTTGACATGTTTCCAAGGAGCATTCACAGAGTTCACATTTCAGCTGACCTTGATAACGAAAAGGTCTCTGTTTGAAGAGACTAAAAAGCAAATTCAGGATGTGTTGACAGACAATTTACAGGCGAAGGACTAATCTAGGTGAGCACTTTATCAAACTTACAGATGACAAAACCAGTTACGATTTTAAAACCAATCCTGCGCCGCATGCCTTTCGGGATAAAATTAGGGAAAGAAATAGATGAATGATAGAAATGGGTGTTGTGGAAGCAAGCGAAAGTTCCTTACGAGAGTCAGCTGTTAATTGTAAAGAAAAATGATGGGAGTGCAGATAGTTGCGTGTGGCTATTCCGCGCATTAAACACAAAGACGGTCTTCGACGCAGAAAACGATTCCTGATCAGACTGAAATTTTCGTTAAAAAACTTGCAAAGCTTCGGACTTCTCCAAATTTGCTTTGCTTTAAGCAAAGAGTTATTGGAGTACCCATGCATGAGCAATGCAAGCAGTACACCGAATCATAAACACGCACCATGGGTGTTCAATTCAATAATGCCATTTGGTTTGGTTTAATTAGGCTGATTCGTTAGCAGGGTTATGCGTAGACTTCTGAAGGGACTGGACTGCGTAGAGAACTACATTGACGACATACAAGTACACACCAGACATTTGACGAATATGTAAAGGTAATCACTCAGGTGTTTAAGCGTCTGCGCGAAGCAAATCTAAGCGCAAGGCCAACAAAATGCTTCCTGGAATTGAGGAAATTGAACAATTCCTTAGGTCAGGTGTGGGGTCATGGTCATCAACGCCAAGGCCGCCAAAAAATTGAAGCCATACAGGGTGCGAAAAAGACCAGAGGACCAAGTCGCAAATGCGATCCGTTCCAGGTATGACCGGTTATTATCGTTCCTACATTACAAACTACGCTCTAATTGCCGACTCCATAACTGACGCGCTGTGCGAAAGGGCGAGCCAAAACAAAATTAATGGAGAAGATAGCAGTTGCAGTGAGACGGCATTTCAAATTTCAAAACGGGAAGCGTATGGTCACAAGCTCGCCAATTTTACATCTGCCTGATATAAGCATTGCCATTCAACTCAGGGACAGTTGCAAGTGATGTAGGTTATGCGGCAGTATTACTGCAATGCGTGGATGGGACGAAATGTCCTGTGTGTTTCGCAAGCAAGCAAGTTTAACCGCAGTACCAGCGCAAACTATTCGTAATGAGCGTGAGTGCTTGCCGAGTGTGGGAAATTCAGAGTTCGAGCGTAATCTGTATGGGCCACATGTCACGATTGAAACAGATCATCGGCCATTTAAAGGGCATTCAAGCAATGAGAACATGGCTGGCGTCGTGTTTTGTGACATAGTGAGTGACACGCAAAATACGAGTGTCGTGAAACACATAATTAGTTGTTGAATTGCAGCGCTAGTTATGGCGGATATATAGTACTTGAGTGAATAGACGCCATTTTGATTCGAATTAAGGTGTTGAGTTTTCATGATAATTGTTTCTCCGGGTAAGTAAAGTAGGTGTGAATAATAGCAATTTCTAAAATATGTGCAAGATTTCATGTTATTGAATTATCCATTCGTGAGAGATGTGATATTGGATTTTGTACTGTAAACCTGTCCGGATGTTTATCCTTGCAGGCTTCAGAGTTGGGGTTTTCAGTCCGGTTGGCCATTCCTTATTGGTGTGAGAGGGGTGGGGGGGGGGTTCCTTGATGGGGGGTCTGTGTCCCTTAACATCGGGTGGCGCTGACTCAATCGCTGGAGGGAGCTGAGGGCTTTTGGCGCCTACGTACGGACCTCGGGGCAGCCGGTACTGGTGTTCCGCAGACCATCGCGGTGCGGTGACCGAAAAAGATGTTAATTTGGCGATTATTTTGACAATTTTAACATTTGTTTTGGGCCTCCCTTATTATTGAGATTTTAGATCTGTAAATTGTTTAACATTGCATGCTTCAACGATAGTTATATTAGAATTGTTTGAATGATTAAACCCGTAGAGAGTTGGTAATCGTTTAAGGGAGGAATAACGTGCACGATTTTTTTTTTTTTTGTTGACAAGGCGAGAATGTGGTATATTAACATATGTGTTAGATAAAATTCGCAGTTGTTACGTTTTTTATCGATTTTGGTATTTTCCTAGCAATCATACACTAATCGTTAGAGGGACCATTATGTCACGGTATCTAAAAGAAACACATGACACCCCTCATATCATTGTGGTATCACAATGGCGCCAGTCAATGTTCGGTCACGACCGCACCCAACATTACATTTTAGAACCACTGCACAGTGACATGTGCCTTTGCATGGTTAAAATGCTGTGGGCAGGTGTGTACGTCAAGGCTGTTCAAGGGTTTCAAAAGTTAAATATCCGTTATAAATATGGCAGGAATCACTAACATACAACACTACACAACTTTGTGTTCTTGTATCAAAAATTGCAACAAACGGTGGTTTTGTATTTACCATCACATTATTCTTACAACTGAAGGAAGAATTCCAACGCGTGGTACATAGCGTACATGTATGGTGAATGGGATTATGATATTCGTAGGCCTACGACGAGTATCGTTGTACAGCGACGCTTGTCACCTATGTCCTGTATGAGGGCTTAATTGAAGCAGGTGTACGTGCCGTAACAGATTTAAATATTGTGTACGTGAATTTTGTACCTTTTTTTTCTAGACAGACTCCTCCTAGTCACCATAGTTTTCAATAGGCGTAACCATATACAAATGGTATTGGGCAGAAGCTCATGTATGGTTGCGCAATTTTTACCGCTCGTTATTGATTATATTCATGTGGAATGGCCTTCGATACCAAATCTAATGTAGTCAATTCTGAGTGGCCACGTAGTGGTGAACAATCAACCCCACATGCCATTATGTGAAATATAAACTGGTGACAAAAACGCAGGGTCTAGCTGAAATAAAATAAAAACGAGTATTATACGCATATTTAGCGTCGTGACTACAGTCTAATTTTACCATCTGCGTGTTGATAAAGCAACACAATGGAACAGGACCCTGATATATATATATATAGATATAGATATAGATATAGAATAGATATATTGTATATATATAAGATATATGTATATATTAATACATATATGAAATATATAATATATATATCACACACACCATCGATACCGCGAATAGGTGGATCGGCGGGCATACACAGAATGAAAACACGTGTAGATCTACTGGATATATATGTTATTTCACGGTTCTAGTGTTGCTAGCCAAGAGTCTTGCCAGACATGGTCTAAGGATGGTCACTCTGATACATGGCACGTCTTCCTAGAACCAGAGGGGTCAGCGGGACAGTTTATGGTCTTGACTCAAAAAGACACGATGTCAAGATTAATATCACGTTCACAGGAACCTCGCGTGACGGGCATTGACGGGAAGTGACGTTTTGTCGTGGCAACTGTATGGTTTTGCCAAAATATCGCTTGGCGAACTGTACATAGACCTTCAAACTGGGAAGAAGGAAGAATGCTAGTGATTCGCGGAGCTTGCCAGAAGATAAGCGATTTGCAAAATAGCAGGATTTTTGTATTGGTAAAATGGAATCGATTTATTTCACTAAAGACCTCCGTTTTGGACATACCGGTACAAGGCATGATTCGAAACCTCTTGAGCCAATACCCACCTTTTTATAGACAGCTATTTTATATCTCACTCCTGGAAGTATAATGAATTATTAGAACATGGCTGAGAATATCGTTTCTTTCTCCTGTTGGCAATCGGAAGAGACTACACTTGGCACTGTTGGAACTCGTTCCATTTGCGTCCCGTCGAAACACAAATACACAGCTGATTTAGTTACTTAGGAATGGCTTCATCATACCAAAACTTCCATAGAATAACCAGTTTGGATTTAGGATTGTGGGCCATGCCAGGATGGGCACCATAGTTAAAAATTATGTATCCTAGAAGGATCAGTCGAGTCAGTAAGTCAAAATTGATCTATAGTTTTCCATATTTCCAATATTGCAGTAAGGAAGCGTATCCTCACTTCTAACGATGCCGTGAATATGACCCACAACCCATATCGCTATTGCGTACTGGTGTCAATGGGAGGGGGAATTCAACCTCTTGTGAAACTGGAGAATGCCCCGGAAATTGTAGAAACTGCACGATCATGAAGATCCACAAAAACAGTTTGTGGAAACGTTTCGGTAAAATTCGAGCATTAACGGGGAGGATTCGCGAATTTTCTTAAGTCGTTGCATCCAGTTGAAGACACAATTCCCAGGGGTGATAGGTTGTAACTAAATGTGAATCATTTTTTCACTATCCTGTTATCTACATAGTTCACATAGGTATATACACAGCGAATGCCATACCTAATTACTGCATCATCTACATATTGAGATTTCTTCTTCATGCGCGTTGACGTAATTCAATCGACGCCTTTTATCAGTGCGGAAGTATGATATACAATAAATCAAACGACTGTAAAAGGCTAGGTCAGTTTACGTCACAACATCACGAGATTATCGAGTCGGAATCGCCGTTTCTGAGGATTCTTTCTAATGAATACATTGGAGAAAGAAAAGAAAGACGCAATAGCTACCGAAGTGTTTTCCAGGAGGACACAAAAAAAAAACCAGTGGGAGTATTTGAATTCGTTTTACTGGCCAAAAATATGCAGTTCAGTACTGTTCCTAATTGCATTCCTGTCCTCTGCCCTTGACCAGAACAACATTTTGTGACCAATCAATCTAGATTACTTCTTTCATTGTGATCCTCCCCTCAATCGAGGCAAAACAAATAATGAACATAATTATGTCACTAGGGCGGACAGATACGCGAGAGGGTCATGCAGATCTGATATACTTTGATAATGACGAGATGAATATGTACCATCTTCCAACTGAGATGTAAACAAAGATGGCAACTTTCAGGTACACAATGAATATGGGGACCCTTTTACATTTGTTTATGGAGGTTAGATTCTACCATTACTCCTCATTTACTGCATTACTAATATACTGCAGTAAAGGTGAACGTATACTGAAGAACCTCTACAACCTTTGTCCACCCACCCACAACAAGAATAGAATAGATATGATACCTTGTAGAGGCACTTCCAAACCAACACAGTTATCTAATTGAAACTGTACAAACAGACCTAAACCCTCGAGAAAATCAGTCTCAAGTTGTGACCTTGAATGTGACATGGTCGTAGCTTGTTGGATATTGCCCGGGCAGTTCGTTCCAGAGACGTGGCCCACCAAACTTCGAAGGCGCGGTCGCCGAATTTCTTACACATTCTTGTCCATTGAGATGCTTCTCCAACAATTGTAGTATTATGAAATGGATACACAGGGGAACAGGGGGCCAAAGCTACTCCTTCAGACACTGCAGAGAGTGTCAGACCTATGGATAGCCGTTAGTGCCCAGTGGCACTAACGGCTATCCCAATGAAGGTTTGTGAACGCGTCTTTAACACGTTTAAGCCCCTTGTTGCTCCATTCATGATCCGTTCCAAATTTGCATTACAGGCTGTCGTAGCTGTGAAGATGCTATTTCCCTGCTCCTCCAAATGTACTATTCCCATTTTAAAGCATACGAGTAGCTCTGCCGGGTCAATTTTTTGGACTTTTCTTCTGCGTCACACAATGCGCCACACTCCTCTGTCACAAACTTTTAGGTAGGGATGTTCCCCAGGTATTGTTAGATGGGTGTTGAGCTATCTCGCCGATAGAGCTCAATATGTTAAAACTCGTTTGAAGGCCATTCGGAGCTATCTCATCCAACACGGGTTGCGCCACAAGATACAGTTTAGCACGCTTTTTTACATTGTATACTTCTGATTGCAGATCTCTTGAGGAGGTATGTCCTGTTATCGCTGATGATACGGCAATGGCTGGACTCACCCATGGGATGAGATGGGGCATACCTCCGACAGCTGCAATCATTCGTTCATTATTGTGATTCAAACGTCTTAAATTTGAATACCGCTAGACCCAGAGAAAAAAGAAATGATGATTGATTTCAGACGTAACAGAGCAACTCCCCACATGTGATAATCAAAAGGTCAGGAAAATGAACAGTGTCGCCACATATAAATATTTGGGGGTCGTTTTAAACAATAATCTTAGTTGGGGTGACCAATGATCGCTCTCGTTAAGAAGCCTTAATAGCCAGCTATATTGTCTCAGAAGGCTAATTTCAATGTAAGGTCAGTGATTTTGGACATGTTCGAAAAAAACAAAAGGCAACAAAATGCGGGTTCTGGAGATAGTGTCTTGATATGTTGGGGGTGGGCATGTCAAAGAGAGGAGTGGATCGAATCGATGGACATCATTAGAAAGCTGAGAGGGTGATTGGGGTTTCCCAGGCGGCGACTGACTCAGTTTAACCAGTGCCGCTTCAGTCGAAGCTGATCTCTTTTGGGTTGACATTGATCATCCTCTTTCATCATTTTCACGATAACGCATTGGTAGAGGTATGATAGAATAAGGCTCCCTCAGCTTAAGACTAATCGGACAAGAATTTCTTTCTTACCCAGTGCAATGAAGCTTTAACGGTGGGTTAATTCGTTAGATTTGGTTGTGGAATTTCGTTCTTGTGTGGCCCCCCCCCTTTTATTTTTTTACCCTATTCTATACTTTTACCATCCTTATCTCTCTTGCGTCTTTGTACATAATGGCATATTATTTCTATATTTATAAACAGTATTTTAAGCCTCATTTTTGTTTTCCACTTTCATGTGCGAGTGTCACAATTTCCACTCATGGAGCAATAACGATTTCTATTCTATTATATTCTAGTCTATCTAATTCTATTCTAGTTATTATCTGCTATTTCTACTCTATTCTATTCATTCTATTCTCTCTATTCTATCTATTCTATTCTAGTTATGTCTACCGGACATACGTTTGGCAGTCATATTTTGGACGCGCGGTAAGTGCCTAATATCACAGTCGGGGGACAACATGAATACAGGCGGTACAGTAAATCGAATATGAGATATAATAAGGCCATGAACCACGCTTACATGTTCAGCGTGATATCTTACTAATATTTGCGATGCGTTGATAATTATTAATGGCGGTCCATCATTCACCCTGTACATGTAACTCAAAAACAATATTCTCGTCTAATTGACACCCAAATATTTGATGATGTGACTTTTGCACCTATAATTGTTCACGGATAGGCTTTGCGTAACGGATTTAGCAGTTGCTGAGGTTGACCCAACTTGAAGGAACTCGGTCTTGGAGTCATTCCTTTTCAAAACGGTTTTGTTCCCTCCAGGATTCGACATGCACTAGGGACTTCTCCCTGTGAGCTTCGAGTTCAGCCTCTCAGTCAGATCCAGTGAAACTCTTCTTCAGGGAGTGGTCATCAGCGTAGTGTGTAATGCAATATCCCCTGGAATGCACATGCTGATAGTAGGTGCGTAAGCTGAGCACAGTGTTGGACCGGCGACACTGTCTTGGGGTACTGATGAATACTCTCACAAATTCGACACTGAAAAAATTCTCGAATGGTATTCACATTTTGCTTCACGTAAATTTGCAGTTCACAAACGAATAATCATCTATGAATCCTAGCCTTTAGATGTAACATCCGCTACTGCCTATATTGTGTATATCCTAATTGCAGCACCGTTCTCCACGTATTAGGGGATAATGTCGAATCATCACACTTAAGCGCTGTTCCCACTTATGCGATACGATGCGACACGACACGATACGATCAATTTTATCGGATGGGAGTGTTCACACTTGTGCGATACGATACCGTACGATAAATTTCGGATGGAGTGTTTCACACTTGTTGCGATAAAAATGCGTCCGATAATTTTATCGGACGTCTCAGCCCCTTAACATAACGGAGAAAGTGATGGGATGTTAGTTGAGAAAAGCACAAACTTGGCCCTTTTGTCGCTTCAGGCGGTGGAATACGGCTGCAGGGCCGAAATAGTGTTTATCCACTCATTTTGAAGCAACAACAACAGTTACAACCTAGTCATGGAGGAATCACGCGCAAAATGAGGCCGGGGAACCTGATTAAACCGTTCTGACAGATGAACTTCATTCCATACAAAAAAATGAAGATTTCCATGTCTGGAAGGGCACCTAGCTGCTTCCACCCGCCGCTTCCAATCACCCAGCCCCTTGAGGCAAGTGACCCGGCTGGAGCCTAATGGCTACTCTGGCTTCAGAAAAGCATGTAAAAATAAGCCTTACAGCTCCACCTGTGTTACCCTACTATTATCCTCATAAACTTACAAGACCATTATTAACGCGGCGTTAGATCGACATTAACACCCCACCCCCCCACAGCTTATTTCGCGTTGCCTCTTTCGTTTTCTTTTTCCCGCCTGTTTTCTTTACATGAAGTTTATTGATGAAGTTCCCGTCAAGACGTAAGGCTGTGGATCAACCCCCTCTGGGAAACTCCCTCCTACCATTCCCTCTCAAACAGCCACAACAACCCATCCACCGGCACTCACACCAACACATATTTCCTGCCTTGCATGTCACATGATAATTGGTGGACGCGATGCAACACGGACAATCCCCATGACCAACACTGTCACGTACTATTGTTAATGGGAAGGGCATCATGGATTCGAACTAAAATAATGGTTCATGGGGTCCCATGCATGGAGGCAAATAGAGCCGAGAAGCTTAATCAGAAGCCAATGTCTGCTCTGGATACGCCACTGCCCGCTACATTCATCAAACCCCCGATTTTCACTAAAACCCACCTTTCACGCCAAACCAAAAAACTCCCCAAAAGTATGTTTGGCGTCCATCTTTTGCAGAATTGCGCCAAGTTTATCCTCATTGCGCAATTTTATCGCATCAGATAATTTTATCGTACGATAAAAGTTAAAATCTTTTCAACTTGCGTCCGATAAATTTATGTTCGTATCGTATCGGATCAACACAGGTGTGAGACACTCCTTTAGGAATAACAACTTTTCAAACGCGACGTTGATACATTTATCGATACTATTCGCTCATATCGATCGTACCGCGCAAGTGTGAACAGACTTACGTTAAGAGTATCCCACACAAGTAAAATCGCCCGTACTCCAGTGCCATTAGCATTCTCCAGTGCATGAATGTGAATCGAAAACCTCTTTCTCGGCTGCACATTCTCATGGGGTAATTGGAGAGGAGAACATAGCACAGTGAGAAACCTATCGAGTGTGTCGCTTGCCTACGAAAATTTTGAGGTGGATTTTTTTTTTCTCATTATAATTTTTTTTTTTATAATTCACGGGTTCATTGCTCAGAGGTTTTTAAACCCCTGATAATCTCGCAATATGTCCGAGGAATACAGAGCATAGTTAAATCAGGACTAACCCAGTTTACAGAAAAATGCAGTGGTTTGTTGTAAGCCGACGTTTCAATTAGTTTCCTAAACACGACTGTTATTTTTTCTAAATTGCATATGAATAGGCAATTGGAGGTATGCGACCCACGAAATCAAAGTTAAATATCGAAAGGATGAACTCCTTACCAGAACCCGAAATGAACGAGGAACGAAGAAAGAAAGAAAGGTATGAAATCAGAAGTTCAGATGGTACGTCTCTTAGCTGCGACCGAGTAAGCACCGATTATGTCATGGTGCCACAAAGAACTTGAGAGGAGGAAATAATGAGCCGGACAAGGAATATGGTAATGACGGAAGAAAGAAAGAAACATTGCATCAGTGGGCACGCGTGGTGTAAGTGCACAAACCGCAGTAGCATCAAACTGATACAGGAGAATGTTATTTGCACAGCAAAAAAGGTAACACCCTGATTAAGACGTGCCTTGCGCTGACTTTATAATATACCCCGTCCCGATTGAGTCTTCATTAAGTAGTTTTAGACTTACGGTTTCGTGGAACCAGCAACACTACGCGCGTAGCATAAAATACCGTTACAAGTCTTACTATTATTCACCGCGCAGTGTTGACGACGGGCATTACGGTACCGTTGGATATCTGGCATTTATTATCACAAAGTGAAACAACGTTGCATATCAGTTTGCCGTTTCCTTGTAATGAAGATGGTCAAATGAGATACTGTTCATGCATGATAGACAGTGCCATAGGGTGAAGGGGGGTAAGTGATAGTTGTTATAGTCAGCGCATATTAGGGGTGGCTAACCGGGATGCAAAGCAGCCGAAACGGGAGAAATCAGGAAAAAAAGGTTCATATCGACGTACGCTTCACTTTCCCATATATTATGACAGTTGCCAATATATATTAAATAACATAATAAGTAACAACGTAAAATCTGATGTCAACTTCATAGAATTAAACATACTCGAAGTCAACACGGGATATGACTGAATGTCTCGTTGGGATACATGCCTACTTCGACTTTGTCTGTGTCAGGAACTAAGACACTTACTCATCAAAATTAATGGTTTTTGACGGGTTTGAAGCATTATCTCATACTTGTCGAAATGCGCAACAGCTACCCCTTGTAGTGCAAGATGATAGATGCGTTGTGATGACCCTGTGTGTTTCAGTCATTTTAACGTCACTGCAGCTTGGAACCAGCGTTGATGCAATGAGATGAACAATCATCGCTTCTATTAAAACATGCGTGATATGGCGTTTGTGTGCAAACTTCGCTTAGCTCACCAAAAATCTTGTAGTTTTGTAGTATTAGTTACTTCTACGTAAGTGTATTTCATGGCATATGTAGGTATTTAATGCTGCATTCGTCACCTCGGAAATTTAGTATCCCGACGCGCGATCATCCCAGTTGTTGCCTATGGAAAGTTTTGACTCGGGGTCGACATTAACGTTGGTGATTGATTTCTGTCTCGGAAAATCCAATGCGCCGACTGGGAACAAGATGATTTTTTGTTAATAATTTGAGAATGATAAACGTTGATTCTCAATGTTTCACGTACTATTTGCCATGTTTCTCGCCATGTAATCATATTGGGGTACGTCTTTTAACAAACATCCCTAACATTGAAAAATTGGCCACATCAGAGCTGCCAAAAAATCAAAATTGGCGCCCAGAATGTAGTGTGCTGGGTACCATGCCACGTACTCCTGGTCTAACAAAAAAAAAAACTACACTGCTTGCAATTGAATTTAAAATCCAGTACAAACTCTTGTCACTGTCAGTTAACCGGTCGTGTACGATCTTTTTACAAGAACTCTGGCCAACCCAAAGACATCTGCCCATTTGCCACGAAGTCGTGGCGCTTCACATACTTTTCAAACTGGAGGTGAGAGGGGGGGGCACAAGAGTGGCACAGACATTTCGTGGGGGGGACACAAGAATACTCTAAGCGAGCGCACCATTGGTTGGCGCGAGGCGTAACAAGAAAATTTGGGGGGTTGGGCAAGCACCCCAGATGGCCGGACATTACCTCTCCCGGGGTTTTAGGCTGCATGTCCAAGCTTCAAATCTGAGGGCATTTTTGATCACAAATTTCTGATCGATGAAAATTTTTAACATTTTGTCAGACCTCGGTCTTAATATTGCTGCCCGACTTTTTGGCCAGAATGTTCAGAATTTTTGCTTCCACACTACTATATAACCAGTGCGCGCGAAGCGCGCAATTTTTCTGGATTTTCCCGACACATCTGGAGAAACAGAATCTCACCAGAAAATTTTGGACAGTTAGCATCTTCAGGCTCTACATCCCAACTATGATATGACGTCATTATCAGTTACCTGGAGGAACCATGCGTTGGAAAATCGAAGCAGTCTAATTGCCTAAGCACTGCAGTTCCAAATCGCGCGTGGTCTAGGGAGACGGAAAACGGGACCGGAGGCTAAAGGTTTCAGTAATAAAATAGAGGTTGACTGTAGTTTTCAAGGTCAATGAGAATGTTGCTTGTATAATGTCAAGTAATTTACCTCACCGATATGTATGAGTTAGGTGGCCAATGAGGTAGACATTTTCATAGGGTGTGCGGAGATGACGGGAAAGCCATGGGACAAAATCCACTACTAGTACACGCGACGAAGGCGAAAGAAAATTTTTCAATTCCTCTCGCATTCGAGGACGAATTTGGCATAATTACGGCATTCTTACTTTGCTGTCTTGTTTTTTCCAGAGTACTTTCAAATGGATTTTTTTGTAGTCGAATACTGACTACCGAATGTTTTCCTCTCGAAAATCACAAATCTCATTTGGGGGGGGGGGGCTACCTGCACAAGTTGCAATCAAATGAGCCATGGTTCATTACAGGTAGTGCACTTCGTAAGTTATGATTTAATGTTATCTTCACAATATTCGGAATATCCTGTGGGAAACCTTCTACGGTGATTTTTTTTACAATTCGCATATTTTAGTAACAGTAGAATGCAATCCCATAATATCAGTATCGAATGATGCCGATGAACGGAAAAGTATATACGAATGAATACCGCAGCCTAATTTACTGACTCGTCATCTATGAACACTGAGGATAAAATAGAAATGGATGTCACATTCAATTTTAAATCGGCATTATGCAGACATTTTCAGCCAGATAATAAGCTAATATTCGTGATGCATTGGCTGATTGTCATTGTGAAATCGTCATGATAACTCTCTACTGATAAATATTACGGTTACCATCGATTACCAATGGCAGTGTTGATAACATATATACAAACAAAGGCAAAGTCGAAGACAAAAAACCCCACCCAAGTTTTGCCAGGTCCGGGATAAATTTATGTATTTTATTACATCATATATACTCGCCATTTTTATTGATTCAGAACACCTGTGTTAGTCACGGCGAAGAAGGGTTTAATCCGGGATTAAAATAATTGATACGCATGACAAACTGGCGATAAGGCTGCAAGTTCAGTGAATCCAGACATTGAGTGATTGAAGTACTATTACGTTGAATAATACATTGAAAAACTCCAGCTCGAACACTTCGAGCGATAATTTTTTCAGCCAGAAGAGAAAACCAATAGTCAATAGAGAAATGATTGTAATTTAACCTACATATGTAACTCCGTTTACACAGTCTATGCATCCAACTTTCTAATGTTAATGTGCGTGTGGAATTCGATGTGGGTGATGTTGTGGATAACATTTCCTACAGTAATATTGCAATGCGTAGCATCGCTACAGGGATTATCCAAAAGAGAAAACTTTCTGAGTATAGTTGCCACAGTATAGCTGAACTGCAATAGTATTGCCAAAAACAAGGTCAATAACTATAACCAACTGAAATTCAGCTTCTCCTTACTTCTGCTACTCGGGTGTTAGCAGAAACAGCAGTAGCCGCCGCAATGTAAAATCAACATCGTAATCGTCTACCTTAGTAACGCAAAAACATCTCATTTCAACACGGGAGACGGGGACGCAAAGTACATGTTATTATCATTATAATTCCCCCCACTGAGTGATAGATATCGCTCATAGTCCACACGATAATCAGGGGTGTGCATGTTGATTACCCCCAGTAAATTTCTTTCTGTCTAGTTTTTGTTCCGTTGAGAGAAAAAAGAATGCGCGTCATAGATTGGACCATACTTAAGTCCCACACATTTGTGAACTGAGTGTATTGTGGGGACACTTTGCCTATTTTTGCTTTGTTCGAGTAAAAATCTAAGACGACCCACTCATCTCATTAATGTGTGTTCGAACGGTTGAAGGCATTATAATTATAATTTCCCGCACTAAGTGAATACTCAGGTTTATGTAATGTTGATTACCCCAGTACATTTCATTCCTTCTAAGTTTTTGCTTGTTTTGTTGAAGAATAAACATTCGGAGCGACGTGCGCCTTCACTTCTCCCATAGTTCATGTCAATTGCCATCTATGTTTAAATAGCAATGCTGTTCGTGCTATTCACCACAACGCCACTTCATAGAACGAACATTCATCACGTCGCACACGATTGCTACTGATGTCTTGTAAGCAACTTGCCTACTTCTGCTTGTTCGATAAAAATAGGGCGATCACTCATCTCGGGATAGCATTATCTTTAGTTCGCGCAAAAAGACCCTGGAGGGGCTATTCATTGCTCGTAGTTTACGATAATCATGTGTATGTTTATTACTCTTTGTTTATCTGCCATTGCAACGTCATCGCGGCGTTCTCTCCAACCAGCGTCTAATGCAATAAGAAAGACGTTCAACGTTCCTGTAAAAATGTTATTAGTTCACAGTGGCATCGTCGTTAACCTTGAAATATCGTCAAGTATACTCAGTCTTTGTTTACAATCAATAACAATGCACTTTGTACCCAGTGAGGGAATCACGCTTTACACCAGAAACGTCCTATGCAGATTCGGTAACGGCTGTTTCGGTATTTTCACCACGGGGCGTATACGATTTTATCTTGCCGCACTGTCTCTATGTCTCAATCGCCGTTACCCTTTGTAGGCATATACCAAGTTAGTGATCTCAGATCGACCGATTGAAGTTGTGTTTCAATGTAATGTGCCTCGCAATTCAGCACCAATATGGAGAATGAATAACATGTTAGTCTGTGGTCGAATATAGATATCTTGCACCCCCGGAAATTAATTTCTTATGGCATCTCTCGATCTCCAGATTAAATTTGTCAAATGTCCCATGTGTCATTTTGTATGCAAATTGACAACCAAATCCAAATCCTTGACTCAAGGGTATGTCGTTCCTTGTGTGTCAGAAAGACATGAAACTAGGTTAATAATAATGTGGGTACAGAGTAAACAGTATAGGAACTATTATTACGTTTATGGACTCAGACACACCAGCTTCAGGTTGTGACTCACAGAATGGCGATATATATATATCATAACATCGATTGAACCGGGGACCAATCGTTGGAGCGGAGTTTAGGGTCATTTATGCCCTCACTCTAATGTTCATCTTGTGGCACGGCTGAATCCCGCGGCGTGTGAGTGTTTTTTTTTTCTTTTCCTTTCCTGAGAAATTAGACGTTAGCTAACAAGACTTCGAATATTTGAGTTCCTCGGGTGTCGGGGCTGCGAAGATTCGCTTATTGGCCATACATTTAGAAGTAGAGGAGCATGAACGCGATTTAATAGTTAAACCCAAAACGCCAGTGTCTTTCCAGGTGACACAGCACACTCCTCCTCATAGCGTGATAACAAGTTGAAGAGTCGGTTCGCACATTTTTGGTGATGTCAATGGCAAACTCTGACCCGCAGAAGCGCCGTGGGCGCAACTACACCTGTACTTTCGAATCTATCTGACTACCTCCCAATCTAGGCTAGATGCAGATGCTGTACTTTTTAACCACACTTCGGGTCTCACTTTAGCGGTAACTTCTTCCGAGCGCTTCAGTGGCCCTCGAAAGTCCGGAATTTATTCAATATTTATACATCCTTAATAACTATGTCCTCATAAAATCTCAAGGCACCGTTTCCCGAATGTCCGTGTCCGTGTCCGGTTGGAATGAAATGTGCCTCACTATTTACTGCATGGAGCACGCCAGGTAAGCGACTAGGCGTGTTCCCGGCCTAACCCACACTCAAGATTCGGAGTGGATATAATGTGTCACAAACGGGTTGACACGCCACGCTGCTCGAGATAGTTTCCAAATAGCTCCCTTTACACTCAGTTGTTTCGGCCTTCGGAAGTCGTAGTAGGTTACAGGAAGCACCCTAAGCTACCAACTTCCGTATCCGGTCCAGGCAGTTTAGGTTAATGATTGATTACTGTAGCAAATCCCCCATTACCCAGTCCCAGTTGCAACACAGACGGATTCATCTATCAATAGTTTGTTACTTGACTGATACTAGCAACTGCGATTGGCCGGGGAAACTCTTCAGCGAGCCATCCAGTGCCTTCGAAATAAGTAGAGGCATTAGGGATCTCCTTCCTCCGTTCTTGCTTTTATTGCGACTACAGATAGACCCTCCATCATGGGTGATTCACAATGACAGTTTACCGCTAGTATTACGGTAACCCTGAAACCTAAAGAAGGTTGGGCGTACGCACCAACCCGATAGCAGGTGTAATCCGCCTCTATGATACTCCGCTGGAACCTGACCTGCGCAAGTCAGAGGATGCAGTACAAAACTGATGGCACGCCCTTCATTTCCATGGACAAGACAAGCAGCCGAGAATCCACGTGCAGCAGAAGAATGCTCCAAGTACATACGGACCCGGCCCACCTCAGATTAGGCCGGGCGACTGTTGCCGACGGAGGTGAACAACACTGCCAATAATGTTCAGTTGTTACATTTCTTCGGATTGACAATCAGATGCTTACTTCTTATTTGACCATTGTTTAAACTCAAGCTTAAAAGCTCAGCTCTTAAAATAATTAGGGAGATACCTAAAGACGCACGTAGAATGACTGAATTACACACTTTACTGCCTGAAGCGCAACCTTTGGCAAGCTAGCTATGACGTTTCCTTCGAAAACTAGAACCTCCCGGGAATATAAATACAACAATAAATTATTAGTTGGGAACATGTCCAGATTGTGACATTGTAGTTGTCGGGTCGTCTTAATAAGTTATGCTGTCGACTTGCTAGCGGCGGAATTATTCTCATCCCCGTATGAACATTGTTTGACGTTTCTTCATTTTTCATTATGGCAACAAAGTTCATCAGTGAGTACGAACCCTGTGATTATGACCATCCTAATACATACCAATAGGACTACCCACGGGGTACTATGCCAAGTCTTAGATATTTGTTCTGAACGAAGATTACAATCATAGGCCTGGATAGGCATATATTCAAACCGAATTCTCCGTTAAACAAAACAAAACAAACAATACATTTTCGAAGCGCATGATGTGTGAAGGTCGCCAGTAGTCCAGTCAGTATTAGTTGACAAAGAGCTTCGCAAACCGTATCAACTCGATGACAAAAGACGCGTAGATGTCACAAGACAAGCCTGGTTCCCAAAAATCATCATATCTTACAACAAAGGAACTATTTGAATCATAATTACCCTATAAGCAGATACGTCTTAGTTTATAGTATAGTGTTTAGGACAGGCTTGATCCGTTTCCGTAGTAGCAGTACACACAAACCCATTTCCCTCAGTTTTCCCTGATCGCAGCCAATTGACATGCGGCAAATTGAGCATATTGAGAAAAATACCTGCAAGTATGAAGGTGTGGAGCCGTGCAATCAAATTCTTCATACAGAGGCCTCCTGACATATATATTTTGAAGGTGGCTGCCATCAGTCCGGGGAGATTCTCCTGTGTTAGTGAGAATTCTGAGAATCTCGTTCGAGAGAAATGGTATGTTCATAACAGATATGAATATAATTGTCTGCAGACCAACCAACTAGGTAACAAAAAGTCGTTCCAGTTAGTGATTGATACCCTACGCTTGTGTGTGTAATTCAAAGTAGCTCGCGTTATTACAGTTACGTGTGTTACGTGTGTTTTCCTATTTATATTATTGCAAGTTCAGGCCGTTACCCTTAGAGGTTTGCAACAACGAATGGCTGGTCGAACGACTCTTACTAATCTAATCCTAAAAAGCAACAACGGAAGTAGGCCATCTTAGTCAAATATCTTGAAATCTAAATTGGCAGCTGCTACCAATCCAAACCAAGCGTTTTTGTAGTCGGGACAACAAGGGTCCTGAATAGGCAATAAAAACGGAAGACTCGAATGAACGAATTGTCGAGAGGGGTGAAAATGAATGTCCCGCCCGTATATTTCCATATGGGTGTGAAGTTGCCATTGTGCGGGAGAATACCAACATGACAGGCCCGTATAAATAGTTCAAATTCTTTTAAACGAGAATTCTTCTCCTCCCGAATAGGAGAATCTTCCGGAATGTCATCTGGGTGGGTCTGCAGTTGAGTTATCAAATTTGCAACAAAAGAACAATTCGGAGTTTCTATATATAGTGCGATTAATAGGTAGGTCAAACCGAAATTTCAGCTACAAATGTCTGGCTACATGTTTCACTTCAACTTCAGATTTGTTTCCGTGCTAGAATACATTCCCTTCGTAAGGAATAACAATAACTTCAAATTCAGTGGAGAAAAGAAATTTCGTTAAGAAGAAATTGATCAGGAAGTAAACGGGAAAACAAGCCGTCGCAGCGCGACCATGACCAGGGGCCCCATATTCTGGCTACGGGACAACCTCAAGGTTCGTTTGAAACAACGGGCAGATCGGCTGTGGAGGAAAATTAAGCCCGACCGTAGAAAGAGGTCAGACATGTCTCTCCTTACCTAGAGAGGAACATGTTTGTCTAGACGGAGAGCATGATAGGCATTCACGGGGATGGTACCAACTAGCCAGTTGTGCCATGAAGCCACATTCAACAGCGCTGAAGAACGCTGTTCCGCTGGTTGCTTCGGGTCTTGCTCTTGACGTGTGATTAACCGAGGATCCAAAGGCCCATTGGTGATCAGCTAAGAATGGACAGTCTTCACAAGTCAAGGCCCCAGTGCCGTCCTGCCCCTCAAAGAGTTCGCTTCAGAGAGGATACAAGCTATTTTGGTCGATTCCTCACTAAACTAGCCTACTATATATTAGACTCTGGAGGAAGAAAGGAAAGGTATCTGGCTGACTGGCACAAATAAACAGAAAAGTTTTGAACCAGCCATTACCAAGTTTACTCGGCTTAACAAATGAAGCAGGAGGCAAGTTCCGGAGTTAATCATGTGGTTCGAGAGAGGCGATTTTAGCGGTTTTGATGAAATGGTATTTATGACAACCAGACCAATTGATAGTTGACATCCTCCATCTCGGCATAACTCCTAAGACATTGGCCAAGTTGGTCAAAGAAAGAAAGGAAGCACTTCGAATCGAGAGACATGCAGTTATTCGAGAGTTTACAATGCTGTATGGAAGGTGGAGAGAGCTCATCATACATCATCGATATCGCTCTCAGAAATCGCCTAACAGTGAGCACCTTGGTAACAGGATGCAGCTGTTTGACGTTCGGATTGCAGTTGTCGCTAATTCACAGTGTTCCTGAGTCGCAACGACGATGTCAGGAGAAGCGTGTCCTAAGAAGGCACTTCCTCACACGATGACGTCCAGCACGAGCAAACACAGATGTCGGTTGTGCCTGTGCGCTCATGCAGGTAACAGAAAAAAGGCGCAAGGTTCAAAGCACGAATCAAGTGCAACCACATGGAGATTTCCGGTAAGGTAAATTTGGCCAGGAACTACTACTCCTAAGAGACTTCCTCCATAATATTGTACTTCGAAGGTTTTGGGAAGTATTGGGAGTATCGTGGGGAACCGCGTGCTCACCGGTTATTGTTTTTCTTATGGCAGGACTATCAAATTGGTTCAATACGTGACATTTTGGAACACAAAGTTGAATGCTAGTTTCGTTGTTCGTATCACACATTGCAAGAGAATGTATCATGGTCTTAGACTTACTTGGACTTTCCTGTTTTTAACATATAATTTCATATAATTTTGTAACACACTATTACTTTCCATTCACATGAATGTATGTTATTTCAATAAGAGAGGACATAATGCAACTGTATTTATTATTTGCCTAGTGACTCCTGAATCCTCATTGGGTAATTGTAGCGTATGAAATTCAACAACTTGTCACTCCTCAGCTAATGCATAGTAATAGTACTGGGTGAATCGAAGAGATATCCCCATAGCGTCTGGCCATGGAAAAAGACCATTAGTAGGTGACTCATGGAACTGAAACGAACTGGAGTTTTCTAATCCAGCCAGGATCCGGCGCCAGGAGTAAAATTATTAGACTGTAATCTGCTCTCCGTGCTTTATATTATGCATGGGCACAAACTTCCATATTTTGGTTTGGGCCAGTCCATTAACACCATTTATTCGTGTGCACACATGCTTTGTGTCCATCTCAGAATATATCGATATCATCAGGCCTGATACAGTCGAGCCTCGTGGCTGAGTAGGTTGGTGATCATGCACGAAACCCCAAGGTTCGTGAGTTCGCGTACCGGAGGAGGCGTGTTTGGTTTTCTTCTCTGAGAGAATAATCAAATCGGCTGTTTACTTTACTTAGAGTCTGAGCACTCGGAAAAGTTCACGAACGTACTATTTATTATCGTGCGAGGTAAATTTGGCCACTGATGTGTCCCAGCCACTCCCAGTATGGTAGGGGTTCACTCCGTGTAGGAATTGTTGTCCCAGGCAGTACAAGCACATCGGAATGCAGGAAGGCAGGGTCGATCTTTTCTTAGAATGATTTGCCCAGCTGGATTGCTCTCATCCATTTTTAATCATAACGCATCTGTACTGACGGAAACTCCGTTTCAAGTGCTACTATCGTCAAATATTAGTCCAACAAGAGGGTAGGCAGAACTGGCCGAAAACAAGTACATAATGACGTACATCGTCGAGGTTTTCAAACCTTCTACTTAATGGACCCATTTATGGAGAGTGTGGACTAATCATTATAGAATACATACCACCCTGTATCTGTTCAACAGGAATAACGGAATTATACTACCTATTCGTTCCGAGGCAGTGCCAGCTATGTCACATGTGTTCTCTTTCTATCTAATCGGATACTACACAGTACCTATTTTTATACTAGCATTTTTTGCAATAGATAAAGAACCCTACATCTTACCGTACTACATTTCACGAGGATATATGATTATTTGCTGGATGGGTTCTGAAACATATGCCCCACATTGTAAGCCGTTGACCGTGAGCCCTAATTTCGAAGAATTTTCCAACGCGTTGTACCTCTCAATTGTCCCTAGCCAATATATATACAGGGCACTCATTGAGTCCATCAATATTAATCAAATTGCGGAGTCCCAGTTCATCACATACTTCACCCAATCCAAATGTCTCATGCGGCATTTTGATATTTTATCATTCATACTCCTCAATGCCCCTTTCATCGAATCTGTGGTTATTTGTCGGGTTATAGTGTCCAAACTCATCTAAGTTGATGCACACAGAAGGCCATCGTGGTGTTGAACAAGATTAGGTCGTCCTGTATGTTCCGAACGTAGCTGGTTGGCATGCAAGGCCTCTTGTGTCAATAAATCAACACTGTAGTATTTCACTATATCGTGCGTATTTATAACACCTACTAACGTCTACTCAACGGCGGGAAGAACTGTGAAAAGTAAGTCTATATCCTAGTGAGGGATAATAAGCCCCGCATCTAGGCGCTGTCCGTGTAGCGTGTGCCCCCTCCCAACGTTTCCTTCCCTCCTAGAATCGATTTTTTAACACACTGATTATCCTTCCCTACGGTGCAGCTATGTCATATGATTTCCTGTATATTCTATCTACGCACGCCAACTGTACTCGGGTGTTCTTCAATAGTGCATTTTTTTGCAATCGATAACGAAACACTTCTTACTTACTTTACTGCATTTTATACAGGGAAATCCGATATTTTGCTGTATGCGTCTGGATACATATACATGGCTCAGATAACAGCTTACCGTGATATCATCCGAGCCCGACACAAAAACCACATTGTGATAATAGAACAGAGTCGATCGTCCCCCGGATATTTCAGGATCATCTGGTTGGTATGCAAGGCCTCTTGTGTCAATCATCTAACTCCTGCTATTTTCACAACCACACGCGTGCGTATTCATTTATCCTCTCCTACTAACGTCTATTCAACAGAATTAGGAGTCGTTGGCGAAGTGAGCTTTCCCAATTCCCAGTCGTTCCATATGTATAAGCAAATTAAGAGGTGAAGTAGACAAGTTGAGGAATAGTTGATAGCATAGCATTCTTAGCAGTTGGTCCGAATATGCTAAATAGATAGGTACAATGGACCGTTCTGTTAATAAACACGATCTCACAAACTTATAGTATTCATTGAACTCAGTTCACGAATTCTTAGTCTTGCATTTTCTAAAATAAAGATCATAGTTTCAAATAAGTCATCACTAAATTTGAAGGTGGTATGTGGAAATCCTCTGGATGACTTTGTATTGTCAAATCGTGTTACGAGGAGGATCGTTATTTCGACAGCGTGGACGAATCTTTACGTCCATTACATTTATCAAAACAATCATTGGTTCGATTATATAAATTGCAATAATGTCCCTTTTTCGTTTTCCCCCCCCCCCCCCTTACGAAGGAAACATGGTAAAGAATGACGTCCCAAAGAAAACTGCGATTAACAGGGAAAAAACAGCAAAAGGATAATTCCTTCTTCCCAATCTGTGAAAAAGTCGTACACAAGCAACTGAAAACGATTTTACTGTATGTTCCATTTAAAGAGTTCACACGATGTTTTTATCAACTATAACAGTTAAATTTTTGTCTTTCAAACATATATTTATCTGCTAAACTGATGAACCAATGATAAAACGGAAAAATGGGTTGTAGAAGGCATTCAAAAACACCTGCCGATGCACGGTATGAAGGATCGTAGTGAAGCAGGTTCGTAGCATGCCCGAGTGGAGGGGCATCGGGCTAGATGACATGCCGTTGACTCACCAGAAGTGATTAGGAAGAGTTGAGACAGTGAGATGCCGATACACCTGAAATTCTGCCATCAAGAGGGTGCTACCGATGAGTGAACAATGAACTTAAGACTGCGTTGAATACATGGAAATAGAACTGGTGTTCACACACCATATGATTGAAAGCAAGACATTGCATTATGGCAATAAATGGAGGGATGCAGTGTCAGTTTTCATAGATATGTAGACAGGGCGTGTGTAATTGATGAGAGAGGAAGAATAGACATTCATTAATTTGACCTTCAATCATCAAGAACATATCTGGGGTATCGTATCGCGAGGTGACAAACACATTTGCAGTCACGTCAGTCTGCCATGGTTCAGCACTGAATTTTACTGCGTTTCAATGCCACCATATACTATCTGCGAGTCTGCAGGGCAATATTGGAGTGGTGTTTGCAGACAATGTGGTTTTCAACGCTGTCAAGAACAGAACAAATATGTAACATTGGTGAGGTAGTCAGAGGAAAATAATAACTGTGAGATTATGTAGGAAGAATCTTTGTATGGGGGAGGGCGGGAGGATGGTAGCAATGCTAGGGGTTAATGGTTATCGAACAGAGACAGGTAGAACGGCTCTGCAATCCAAGATTTGGACGGAGCACAGAGAAATTGAGAAGCGCAGTTTTGGCAGGATTGAACAGCTTTATAGAGGAAAATTGCATCCGTACTATGTGAAACGATGACCAACAATAACACGTGAGGGGTGGGGTTATCAATCCATATTTAGGTATGAAAAAATAAATTACCAATAATGTAATGAATTAAAGCATGGAGGTGCAAAAATCTCACTGGAGTCTCTGGAAAGCGAGGTGAGGAACGGCATCAGACACAACTACTGGTTCGGAGAGTGGGGAGGTTGTTTTGCTGAGTATAGAGTTGTGGAGTTCACGTGTGAGCAAGGTTAGCGGGAGACCAGGAAGATAGCGGGTAAGTAGCCAAATTAAAAGAGGGAGAACACACAGACAGGGGTACGTGGTGACATTATTCGCCACCAGCAATCCTACTCACGTGCAGAATGACTATTGAACTTGTTTGAGGCTATATGAATCCAAATAGATGGAAAAAAAAGGGGAAATAACAACATAGTATCGTATCCAACAAAGTGAATTGTCAAACACGAGAATAAGTTATTAGCCCGTCTCTATCCTCCCCAACATGTCGTAGAGAAGACATCCAATACTGCTAATCACTGATAAAAACCATTTACAATATATCAGTTCAGTGCGTGATTACTTCATGGTCAAACAGTAGGCTGAATTATATAACGTTCTTATGGTTTACTCAGATTAAGCTATGCATAATTCTCGAAATAATCATGACATCATCCGACATCGGTTGTTATGTTCATTGATTATGCAAAAATATTGAAAATTTTGCGCACATTGGCAGCACGAAAAAACAAAAAGTGCAATCTGATTGTGAATGGCAGTGCTTCTTTCATATCGTGAGTCCAATCCAGCTCATTCAAAACCAAGTGTTTTCCTTAACACAAATCCCCTTTCCCCCTCCGTAGCAATGGATGTCCCAGCTCAGGTTTGGGCCCTTATTGTAATAAATAGGGAGTACTGGCAGCAAATCAGTTTACATGAGGTGCTTAATCAATTATTTATATCTGGTCGAGTCACATTTGCTCCCGCCACTTTTATACTAAGTAACTTGTCCACGTATTCCCACAGTAAGTGACATGTCCATTGAGTCTGGCCAGTACTGAGGGGAAGGGAGGATATCTGTTCGTTCGTAAGATGAGATAGGTTCCCGATCCCCTTGCCTTTTCTATTTCAATAGTTATATTGTTACTTCGGATCAGCGTAATGAAACATCTGAGAATATCATTCTATAAAAAGGCAGAGGCGTGGCCGAATCATATGTAATTAAAGCGGAATACAACCAATTGATGCACGCTGTGTACATCGTCTCAAGTTGAATAGTACCACGAGGGTTACTTGCAGTTGCTGGTAGAGCGCGTCTTTTAACGCGGGTATATTATTAGATGGGACTGTTGTCTCCATTCGAAATATGGTATTCACCCGAAACCGTGCGATGGAAGAGGTGGAATCGTAACAGAGAATCTGCCAGAGACAATTCATGCTGCATGTAATCTCGAATTGGTACTGAAGTTCTGGCCGATAGAGTGACTGACTCCCATACCAGAGGTGAAATAAAAACCGTTATTACTGTTTCTTCACAGCCAGTTTATTGATATGAAAGAGAAAAATGTTATGATCTAGATACCTTGGACAGAATTATCAATTTTGGAAGCCTATTGCACCAGGGACCGGAGTTCGACTGTCTATAATAATAAACCGACCTATTGTGCATGTTTACTCGATAAATTTCCGACCTCTGGACCCAAGTTCTATTTGTCATACTCACACCCCCTGGGCCCATTGTCAATCACTAAAAGTGTATATATATATATATATATTTATAACTCACTCATTCCATTTTCAAATTATTCTGCCAGCTACCCCGTTGCTCTAAAACCGCTTGGACTGATAAACAAACCGTCTTTTCATCACCGGAAAGGAAATTAAAGTACCAGGGCCAATCATTCTGTTTGTTTGATTATGTTATTATATATAACATCCATTGTCACGAATTCATAGGAACAAGGTACTGTATTGTCCAGCATTCCTGACTCGTTTTTCATAAGCCAATCGCTGTTTCAATTCCCTTTATTCATTGGCTGAACGAATATGCACAAAAACATACTTGCCAACAATTTTGAATATAATATAGGAGAGTTGCGGGGAAACTTCCGTGCACGACGATGTCATCAACACACCGCCAATTGGTTACAGACAAGACACTTGCCGCTTTACCACCCACCCAGGCTACCAAAACAGCAAATATCCACGTACCACAAAACTATCCATCCGTTTTTGAAACCCACGTAGGGTCAGTTTTATAGCCATATAGGCCTGCCCATAATAATACCAGTCCCTATTTTTCAGGCGGTTAACAACGCATATTGACTAATGCTATGTCCTTGTAGCATAATTATATATATATTTTTTAATGCTAAAGTGGTTAAGTCATTCTTCTGAACTATAAGAAATGCTGCTCTCATGAAGGAAACATCTGCTCGATATGAGGAGCACTGGACTTGTTTGGTCGATCTCTTATTTACTATAATGACTGTGGCTGTCCTTGAGGTTAACAGAGATCTAGTTATTAGCTCTGGATTTCCAGAAAAAAGTACGGTTCCAGATCCCAGATGGAACGTGATCAGCGTTTTTGTTGAACTCTAACAATACACACATATCTTCACAGTTTGACTTCCACTCAGTGGTTAATATCATTTACAAGGGGAACATAAACGGGTGACTGTTTGGCCGACAGTTGCTGTACTGGCACGAATCGAGGGCAAGGAGACACGCATCAATGATCAAGTACAATGCATCACACTGGCCTTGGTGTGTGTCAACTCGCTCCCTAGTTACTCTTGCTCTCTCGTGCTTCAAATATTTATGAATTCGGTCGTTTCGCGTACGTGACAGACCAACATGGGAGCTAGACTAAAACCGATATTAAAACCGATATTATTTGTGTTGTATATTTTATATGGAGTTATGATGGGGAACTGTTGTGTCATGGAAGAAGTTATATTCCTTCGATTCGATGTTATGCATATCCCTGGACGAAAGCCAGGGTGCTCTTAGGAGGTCATGCTGCTAACCAAAATGCCACAAGCAAATCTCGTATGATGTTGAAAGCTTAGTGGAACAATTGACAATCATTCTATAGCTAATATAGACCGATAGATGGTCCCCGCAGAAGAAGAAGGCCTATTCACAGGTCATGCTACTACCCCAGTGTCTGGAAGCCGCACGAGGGATGTGAGAACATGATGAAAACCCTCGTATAAACGTGTTGTGATAGCTCCTGAGTGCCTAAAACGATACGCGTAATTGGTATATCTATCTAAACAGGAAATTTCAATAGTCACACTTGACAGGAAATGTCGTCTGAAGTGATTTAGTTTCCGCAATGAAGAAACAAGAAAGTTGAAACCCAGTAGGTAGGCCTATATGTGCTAAGATTGGTAACACTTATGAGTCTAGGATGATAGCAACAATCGGCATATGTATTCTACATATCATTACTGTTATCTATTGTGTATTTGGCACCTTGGATATTCTGTTGGACATCTCGAGCGTCCCTTTCAATAGTCAGACCGAGGCGTGTTCAGGTAGACCTTGATGAAAATTTGGCAATGGAATCAAAGGCAGAATAAAAACTGTCGAGACATCGTATAGCTAGAGGTCAACTGTGTGAATAGGGAAGTTAGGAAGAGAGCTATACCACATCGGATTCGCCAACGAATTGTCGATGTGGTCCTTTATCATCGTGTTCCTACTCAATGAGAAGACCAGCTAAGAATCGCGGAGATCTTACCGGCATTTCTGAAAAAGTAAACCCAGTGAACTAATAGGAGTTTATTGAAATAAAGTTAGAAATAACAATTGTTATATTTAGCATGGACAAATTGTAATCTATGCTTTTGTACCTTGTTACATTTCCATCAGTGAAACAAATGGAATATGTGGAAAATAGTGATTGCAGTGGAATATACTAAGAATTTTAAATAACTATAAACAAAAATCGCCCAAAAAGTAGTTTCACTAATGAATTTCACATATTTATAATTTTCGCCTAGAAAAAGGTTTAGTAAATATAAATTTGATGTTAGGCCACGGCCAGCTTCGAATGTACATCATTATTGGAGCAGTATGCACGCATGAGTAGCACCAGGGGGAACTTTGCTAGGCTGCCATACTTGTTACCATAGCAACAGTTGCTATTGCCAACGAGCAGAAGTAAATTTAGGTGAAAAGGCGAATTGACTACAATATCTTCATTCGGCCCTTCGGGATTGTAGGATGAAAAGGTCGTGTCGTAGTTCGCTCCGGCAGCACGTGCTTTCCGCTCAACGTGGTTCTGAATGATTCCGCTGTGGCACCATACACTATATGCAATATTTGGATAGTTTTATTGGAATAGTTGCCTGAAAAATATCGACCCGGCTATTTATTCTGCAGAATAAACTGTAATGGAAATTTATAATTATTATTTATTACTTATTATCGGCCTTCAAGAAAATGAGGTGTTTACTGATGAAACTCCCTAATACTGAAACCTCACCAAGTGTTGGTACGCTGTGTCAGCAAAGCCTCAGACATTGGTAAACTCGACATATGAAATACGAAACAGACCCTGCAGGAACTGTATATTACTCAGTTTGGGAGATTTACTCACTTGAACACTCGTCATAATAAAATTAGGGACTTAGTCAGTCGTCCCATTCAGTTGAGGACCACATTACGTATGAGCGCAGCCATTATTGATACGTACTAACATACAGCAAGAGCAATAGGTTGTGGCTGTGTAGGAAATGTAGAATATTTTTAGTAGACCGTTCGTTTATTACAAAGGCTCTTTACCCTACAACACAGCGAATGCATTAACGATTGATGCATTAATTACATAATTAAGATTTCTTCCTCATTTTCTGAAAAATTTCATCACAAACTTGAACTATGTGTTGTTCCCCAACACTAGATACACGTTGCGGGACGTAGATCCAATCAACTCCGAAATAATAAGTGCGAGAGAATGATTATAATAAAACAAATGACTGCACAAGGCTAGCCGGGTTACGTCACAATATCACAAATCATGAGAAGAGAATCGAGTCGGAATTGTCAGATCTAAGGATTCCTGACTGATCGGCTACAACGGCCTAGGGAATATCCTGAAATGTACCTCACAACACAATTTCACATTTAATTTTCTTTATCTCGAAATACCTAATTAGCTCGTTAGCTAGTCAATGAATTAGAGTTTTTATTGCTAATTGTTACAAAGATAATGTTTGACATTCACTTATAAAACAACAGCCGAGTGCCATAGAACCGGAAATGCAGAAAATTCTGCCTTCTAATGTGACACACCATTTCACTAGGCTCGTGTCAGAAAGTGTTACGTACACGATTTTACGAACGCACTGAATTGTCCAGTCACTCTTTCAACGGAATATATGTGTCTCCCGATTTCTACTAGAACCAACCTAAAGTCCACTAGAGAGAGACTTTTATCAATCTCATTCCTTCCCAAGGGCAAAAATTGGAGATATTGCAGTCACTTCGCGAGTAAAACCTATATTAGTTATCTGCTGTTGCCATAGCAATGGTTCCCATTGTTGAGCAATTATGGTAGTTACAGAGTATTTGCTGGGTGTACCCTACGGTTGGGTAGGCCATAGGTGTGGTCTAGCAATGAGAAGCACTCGGAAAAGTGTCCGGTAGTGGTGCGTGCCTAGGTATTGGTTCCGAACGTGTATCTAAAGCTCCACTTATTTCACTATTCTCTCAGATATTTGTGATGGAAGCTGAATTATGTTAATTTGCTGTGTTGAGGTGAAACACACATATAAAAACTTTATTCAAGCAATCAGGCAAACATTACCCAACATGTGGTGTCCAGTGAGATTTTGGCAGCATGTTGGAATTTTGAAAGTTTTCTGGATTCCATGGTATGCCGCAGGAATCCAGCAAATACAGGGATTGTCCCACTTGGTTATCATCGAAATGATACTATAATAATGTTTTATGTTAATCGCAATGGCTTTCCAGGTATTATGGAACAGACACGCAATCGAAGACCTATCTCCTTCGGACAACGCGCATACTCTAGTTTTTTTTGATCAGGTTGAGCAGTTGTTTACACTCTCTATGTTATTAATTGAAAAAGTCATACATCTCTGTAGATCTGAACTCCTAGCTATTTTATTCCACAAACGTACTTCGCCGACTTCAATAATTCACCACTACGACAGTCAATATCATAAAGAGTCATAAAAAAATTAGACCCCAATAATGTGCTCACGTTACGAACATTAAATATAGGATATAGCGAGAACACAATGCAGGCATCTCGATTCCCTCGATTACCAATACACATAGCAATACAGAGAAAAAATAAACAGAAAGAGAGTATTATGCACATTACCATACTGAATAGGGACTTTCAGAAAGCTTTGAAACTGAGTTCAGGGCGTGGCGTTTCGCAAAAAAGGGGGAAAAGTTGCATCCGGATCTGTGGCGTATGACAGAGCAAGTTAATATATATAATATATGTCCTAGTAGGTTTTCGCATTAGCTTAAGGGATGGCTGGCCGTTTTGGGGAGCTTAGTATGAAAAAAAGGGGCGGCAAAGGTTCTAATCAAGCTCGACATATAGGAACTCAGAGGATTTTGAGGATAGTATCGGTGGTTTGTATCCGCGTATGACTGCGAAGTTTCGTAATGGCCCAAGAATCGCGGCATATTTTTCAATTTTTTTCATGAGATCCTCCAATGGGCAAAGCCAGTGGTGAGAATCTTCGCCTGAAATCAGATTGTAAGGCCTAAAGTCTTATATCGTGGGTACAAGATATATAGTCCTCACTTATATTTCTTTCTCCCCGCTCCATTGCGAGAGCAATTTAGTGCCACCCTGGATATAACCATGTGTTAGTATCTTCTACCGAATGTATAGTTCACGAACAAACTAAACCACAAACAGATCCTTGCATTCAGAATGCCCCTATTTCATGAAACTTTATGGATAAGGTGGGATTGATACCCAGGAACTTCATTCGCTCATCCAAGTAAGGCATGATCATTCAAGTGTGATTTCCTTTGCGCCATACTGTTGCTGTAAGGGTTTGAGTAACAGCGCGTGATCAACGCTGTCAAACAATGCTATTAAGTCCAACAGCGCTGGAATAGCCCACGATAGGGCTGACAAAGTGAATTGAGGATTTCATTGCAGACCCAAACAGCGTTTTCGTGGTAGGCAGACTGTGATTAAAAAAGATACTCAACGCATTGGATAACAGCAGCTCGCTCAATACGCTGCCCAAGTAAGCACGATTGGATATAGTGAGATAGTGCGCAGTTCTCAAGGTCGAGATTGAGCTTTTCAAGGAGGTTGTCACAAGGGCCTACTCATATCTAAAGGGAAGATACCAGCCTGGATTGATGTGTAAACGAGCAGCGTTAGAGTTAGTAAGTAAACGCTCTCAAGAATTTCAACTTCACATTAATTGGACCACATGGACAGACTTATTCGTGAGGTGAGGTGCACTCCGTTTTAACTGACCCCTCCCCTTCATCGGCAGGTCCCTTTGGTTCGCCGCTGCCTCATCCCCCATCCCCTCGTATATCAGATGTCAGTAACGAATATATATAAATATTATTATTTTAGTCTGTTCGAGGTCGGCGGACGATGAATTGGTGTTCAAGAACGATTAATTAGCACTTGCTTAGTTGTAAGGTTTGTTCCGAGTCTGTATTCGTTGCAGGGGGAATACTGGAAGTGTTTAAATTCATGAGAAACTAAGGTCATGTCATCAATGCATTTAGTGTAAAATGACTCCGCAGAAAAGTAAGTTGAAAGTGCCAAGTCACATTACAATATTTAGTGACCAGGTTTCCATGTACAAACTCCCATATAAGATGTACACATCTTGAAAAATGGCTACAAACATAGTTTGCTCTATTTCGTTTCGATCGAATATTTTGTTCACGTGACACAATTTCCATTCTCACCTCAATCGAAAGATAATACCGGTAGATTGTTTGAAGGTCGCTACACGATTGCCTAATATGAACACCAATACATTCATCCCAAATAGGATTCTGCAACAGAATTCATGTTATCGAATATAATTTCACAATCCTTATTTACATGTTACTGGAAAAATAAACCTAACTGATGCATACATCGACGTATAGTGTTTCAATATGTCCATGATCAATGTTTCCAAGTTGGAAAGGTGGGCAGGTAGATAAAATCGGAGGAACGTAAGACGTTGGTTGACGTATCAGGTCGATTTGTTTCAATGGGGTTTTTCAACGGGGTTTTTCATAATGATAAATCTAGTATAATATTGAATGCCTCGTATGAATATAGTGAAATAATGAGATAATCTCTGGAGTTATATCGTAATCGCTAATGTTGTAGTCGTACATATGGGGTGACTATAGTCGAAACTTCACGTTCTTCTTCTATTCATTATGCGAAGCACTTCGCGCCACAGTACTCAGTCAACTTGCCATGCAACTGCAGAGTGCTCGCCAAGACTGTTCATGTTGTCCTATATATGGATATTGCCTAAAACAGTGGTGTTGTTACTGATCAATAAAAATCAGCCTCGTCAATAATTCAGAATATTGCAATCGCATAAGGTCGAAATTACCATTAACACAACTGGGTTCCGACGAACATGACATGCTCCTTTCCTCAAGATTGCGGGAAAACCGTGTGTTTTAATCGTAGATCGCCGGGAAAAACTATATCACTTCACCGACGTGTTTCGAAGCGGCGTTATGTAGAAGAAAACGGATTCTACGACTTATGTAGTGTATTGCATGTCCTCTAAAGTAGCTAAAGCAAGCTATAGATGATATACAGTTGGTATTTACCATGATGGGTCCAGAAGAAAAAATCGTGTTATCTACACCTACTGTAGCAAACGTGAACAACAATACAAAACAGAAGTTGCCGAAATGAGACTTTATATATTTTACATTTCCTTGGCAATGGTATTCATAAAAAAATATTCAACATATTTAGGTTACCAAGCATTTTTATTGCTGTCGCATCTATATTATATATTACGTTTGAGCACTTATCTCGGAAAGCTGTGTATTCCTTTAGAGGTAATAATAACTGGGGGAGCGGCCACTGAGATTCAATACCCACGCTGTTTATGTCGTTTTGACTACTGTTGCATTTTCGGACAACATTTTTTGGGGGAAAAAACATCACCCTGTGAATAGGCGTAATTAGGGCGACGTGATTAAAAGTTACACATCGAATTCCATGTAGTATTCTTCTCAATGTATCGACTTCAGAACTGTATCGGTTCGTCAACTTCCACCCCGATAACAAGTATTGCTAACTGTACGGAACGCCCACTACAATGACATTCATCTATTGCTTGAATCGATTTGAATTCAACTGGTTCACCCGAGTGAGGCTCACGAGGAACAGCATGATTGCTGGATCTCGAAATCGCCTATTGACTGAAAAAACACAATAGAATTTCCATTTTTTGCTAACCATTGAATCGCAGCTGGATGCCCCACTGCTTGCCTAGCTGCCACGACCGCCACAGTCGGCGGTCGTCAATGAAGGACTGACGGACTCAGTCAGATACAGTCAGAAGTTATTGGGTTTCCTCTTAGGAATCAAGTTTATGCTCGAATGGTATCAGGGGCTTTTTAGCCTTCGCAGAAAATCCCATTACAATTATATCGAACGCCGAATTCGGGTAGGAACACCGCATGCCAGTTGGTATTGGTCTGTGGTGTTCAGATACTCAAATATGAAGTAGGTATGGACCCTTGACATACTAAAATATAATCGATTGTCTTCACTTCACTGCGGATGCTGCAGTTGCGTATCAGCCATGTCAGCTTTTGCTCATTGACCCCACCCCCTCCCACATGTGAGCCTCTTTTTCAATTGTATGAGGTATCTGCTTCCAAATGTAAAAAAAATACGAGATTCGCACACGCCTCATTAACTAGATTGGATACATTTCATCTTCATCTCAGATAAATACGAATCAAATCACTTAACTAGAAAAAAGAACAAAAATGTATCATGACTTATCATAACAACGATAAAATTGTTTTCCTAAACTATAGGGCCTGGCACACATTTACAGTGTACCAACGATTGTTTTTCTCAGGAATTTCATAAACGAACGTGTGATTCCGTCTTGAGTTAATGTCACCAGACATTGTGAATTACATCCCATAACAACGCTTTGATTAGAAATACAGCGAATTCTGCTAAATAAAGTATATATTTCAATACCGTCAATCGACTTCACAAACTAGCTAGAATGTATATCTTCAAATACACAAGGCAACACACTAACCCGGTGCTCTAAAGTTGAGATACAATCTATTAATTACCCAAATTGTGAAAGCACAAGGGTCTCATTTTTTACAGGTAGAAATTGGTTGTATTAGTTGTTGGTTATTCCAATCTCGAACCAAAATAAATGACCACACCCAAGCAGTGATTTGATAACCCTTCCATGATCCTCGTGCAATAAGATCATACAAACATATTTCCATCTGTCCTTACATTTTGTAAGTCTGCCGACTGTGCATGGCACGTAGTGACATGCTATCTAACTGGGACTACTGGAGAAAACGAAAGCGTGGAAGAGTATCTATGGAATCCCCTCAGATTCCATTTGCATACAGACACCATTTCCATTTCGTTCGTATGATTGTTCGTTAGTTTCTGTTATTTCGACGCATCACCTAGATTAGACTTTTCAATTTCATCCTTTATAATTTCGTTCTTTGAAAGACGTTTATCGCCGTTTTCTACCCGATGAGATCTAAACGTTCTTGACGTTCCGACGGCTCCGATCGTTTGCCTGTCCATACCCTCAGTCATGGCCTTGCTGTATGTTTCCCCTGTTGTAAGACGCACGTCACCTCTCGTTTGGAATATGTTTATCATTGGTAGCCTTAGTTTGGGCAGCAATTGCCTCTCGGTTAGATTGATCTTTTTCTGGAGAAAAACCCTATAGCGACCCGTTCCTTCAGATCCAATCACATCTCTCCACTCTCGTTGATTCTTCCCCTGTCGTCCTTCATGCCCACGTCATTACTAGTGACAATTTTGACCGATGGAACACTTGCATTTCTGAGGACCGCCGGCTTTTCAAATGCAGTGGCGAGAATCTGATCGGACTACTTCAGGTGTTCTCTCTGAAATTTTGCTTGGAGCATGTACAGGTTTTTCGACGTGATTGATCTTGGACGTTATGCGTTTCTCGCAGCACTCTGAAAACTAGTGGTAAAGGACCAATCTGGAGAGAGAATAATTTCATATCCATGATTCATATACGGTAAAGCGTTGTTACTCTAGTTTCATTTAGGGGTCTCAGGTTCATAGGGGTCAAGATTACTACACATTCATGTGAACGCACGTCACTAGATATTTACTTTATCCACTTCCATCATGATGGCGGCAAAAACATGTGGAAAACAGTAATATCCTAAGAAGAGTAGGATGGGAAAAGGAGACACATTTTGGGGATCAGTGAAAATGTGTTTGTGATTAAAAAAATATATGAAAAAACAATTTGAGTTACTTCTTACTTCTCTCAAAAGAATGATCAGAAGTGCATGAGTGGAATGCGCAGCTTTTTATTGTGAGATAACACGAATTCAGGAAAGCAAACAAGCAAACAAACCCTTCTCCAGCCATATATGTATGCCACATCCATAGAGTGTAGTCATCTGGTAGGGGATCCTCCTCGTCGTCAGCATGGGTTATTTTCAATCTGTAAATCAAAGTACAATTGGTTTCCACGAATGATTTATACGAATAAGAGCAATGAGAAATCGATCGATTGATATATTTGGGATTTTTTTGGATGTCGCATTCTGTTCATCCCCGAGGGGCCGGGCAATTGGAAAAGTTGTGTTCAATTTTTTTCAGCGAAATTAACTTTCTGTATATACATGCGTGGGGAGTTATCGGAGCCTCAAAATTACCAGGACGTAAATGATTGGTATGGCAGCGAATGTTTACGAAATTATTTGTATCTTGTTACCATGTACATCATGATTGAGTGTATCCAACTGGCGATATTTACCACTTTGACACAAACTATCGCATAACTCTATTTCTGGAAAACCTGTCGAGACTATTGAATAGACATAATTGTGTTTTCCCTTAGGGTTAGGGAATGGATTACACAGGGTCACCGTTTTCTATTGATGCAAATGTGTGTGTAGAGTGGGCATCGGGCCCAAATTACTTCACCTCGTACTCTGGTTTCAATTCGAACTTGTGTTTGACGAATTTCTTGATGTGTTTGACACAAACTGCCGCAGGACAACGAAGATATCTCCTGCTGATCATCTATGAGAAACAATTGGAATAAAATCATAGAAAAGGGCAAGGCAACGCGCAAATCGGTAATACAATAAGCGACTTTGTGTGCCCAAATCATGATCGTCTGCATGTTAGAATCTATTTTGTTTTTCATCAATGCTTATATATTACCTCCTCGTTTTCATCGACCACATCTTCTATTACATCGTAGGTTCTCTTTGTCGTAGATTCATCTCCATCGTTGGTTCCATCAAAGGAGCCCTCACGGCCGTACGGGAGAAAGTACTCCAGTGAGAGGTTCATGTATTCCTCGTCGGGTGTAATGACTATGGCTCGATCACTAATCTCTCCTCTCGCCTCCAAGTTGCCTGATGAAGACGATTTGCTGTCAACCGTTTGACATAGTGGAAAGCACGCCACCGTTGGAAGTCAAGAATACAGCAAATAACTTCCCAGCAGAATTAGAGTAATATTGCAGGAGTACGAGTACAGGATGAAGATCGAAAAACTGTTTTATGATGCGGAAAGACAATAGAAATGCAGTAGCCCCTGTATACGGACGTTCTTCGGCTTTATGATTACGGGGAGATATTCATGGGACCCACTCATGGTGACGCGGTATCACTGCCGCAATGAACATGCTGTATTTTGCCCACGTGATGCTAGTTCCATTCCAATTGGAATGAATGATCAAACTCAAATAGAATACAGCATGAGAACACTTTCAGCCGTTCTGGCTCAATTTTTTTAATCTCATCGTTCCCACGACGAATTGTGCTGCGAGAGACATACAACCCTCCCCTCACACCACAGTTTCGAGAGACTCATTCGAAATGTTTTCGGAAATTGGTGGAATTTGGACCGCAACCATAACGGGATGTCCTAGATTATGTGGTTCACAAATGCTCACGTCGTTAATATGGCCCTGAAACTACATCACCCATATAATTACGGAGACGTGTACATATGGGCTAAACAGGCAGATTACCGTGTCCTAGTTAGGTAGTCGAATATTGATAGAAAGCCAACATACCCTTCATAATTATAAATAAAAACAGAACATGCTTAAAAAGGGGGCACGCATACGTACCTGCAATTGGGTGTTCGGAGTAGAAATCACGTCTCTTTTTCATTTCATCTATCGCAGAATGGTGAAGAAGAAAGTTGTTCGAAGGTTCTATTAAACAGACTTAGTTGACTTGATTAGGTACTGTATAGTCAATCGCCAAGGGATAATGAACAGGTCCAATTATCCACACTTCCCATCAGTTCCGCAGACGATGGATCTAGAAGGTAGTGAGGTTGCAAAATTACGCCACACACTAAATCACACCAATCGTTCCTAATGGTAGATTGTTTACTATCAATGCAATGGACGACTCGGAAGATGCACAACACTTACAATGTATTATGTGGGAAATAGGAGGCGGATTAGCTCAGTCGGTAGAGCTCCAGACTGCAAAACCATTGATGGCGAGTTCGGAGCTCATTGGAATGCCCGAGGAGTTTTTCCGCAGTGTGTTGGACAAGGCTTCTCCTGAACTGTCCCACGCACCCACGTGTAAAAGTGGGTACCGTGTGGGTGACTTTAAGAGTAGTGTCGTGTATTTGGCTTGCCCTATTGGGAAGACCCCGGGGACACGATGAATTGACGTACTGAAATGGTGCGTCGTGAGCGAACAAGCCAGAAATGCGTGCTATCTAGTACGGGTGTGACAGTCGTCTAATGATCAGGGTAATATCGGTGAAGCGCTTTGAGCCTGTGGGAAAAAGCGCTATATAAGCACTTATTAAATAGAGCTCTCATTGAGTTTTCCATGTTCTTGCATTTCTCTAATTTTCTGTTCAATTTTCAGCAATCTTTGGTACCATCAACTAGTCAGCCTTTGCATCCGGGATACCAGTGCAAGCGCAACACATGAAGTGCGCTCAATGCTCCCTTTGAACAACCCGACCCAATCTTATACACGAGGGTTGGAAGACCTGTCGGGTCTGTTTGGAACAAAAGAACAATCTATTTTATCGTTGATATTTATTGGCAATTGAATACCCTACGTATACAGTGTGCGATATATACTACAACCATAATATCGAACAGTTTTAGAACCTGATTTTTAACTATCCAATTATGCATACTCTGCTCCATAAAAAAAATGCACATCCTCGTCACAGAATGACGCCGCCATGCTGTTAGGAACCAGCGGGATTTATGAGTTGATCCACGGCTGAATGTTGATGTTCTTCCGTCCTTTTACCATTTTCCTCTTTTCTATTTCAAATAACCTGACCCATTTATACTATAACAACCATGCATCAATAATTGATGTTTGGCAGGTAATCGGAACTGTTACCAAAGTCAAGATCAAATTTACACGCGTTATTTAACCATCGTACCTATAGAATATCAGATACAAACAATCTTCGATGCTCACGTAATTACGTGGGAATAGAATAAATACACATGGGGCGAGAAATTCAGAAAGTTTATCACAGTGGGCGCCAATAACGTCTAGTACTATAACTATTACTCGAATAAATACAGATTATACAGATACACGGAATTTAGGCTTATACAATACACATGACCGTACTTGAACATGCTTCTTGAACATGCTCTTGAGAGTTGTACCTGGATATTCATAAATAAGTTGCCAAATTACTCCTTGCTGCATATGCATGGGGACTGAATCATCAGAACGCGAAATATTGGCCAAATAGGAGGCCGACCTGACATTTTGCAGCGGTCCTCGTTGATGGACTAACGTATCGCAGGTTGGACAGTTTTCACTCGTGTGAAAATACCGACGAAGGCAGCTCCGACAAACTGAAAGATTGGAAGGGAAACAATAACTGGTTGCCATCTCGTTCGACTGTGGTCTACTTTTATCATTCAAGCAATACCTGATGGAACATGGAGCGTGAGCTTCATGCTAACATCCTAACATACATGTTGTTTCCACACCCTCCGAAAGTACAGTGAAATATTCAAAATTGTAATACAACGTTTCAATTTCAACATTCCATACCGCTAACAACTGTCTGAACAAATGTACGAGTGATGAAAATGAGGCTTGTTGTCGATCATTTATAGTAGACGACTGACAAATGCATGCAATTTCCAATCTGACATGCGTGCAAACATAACATGGCAATTACACTCTCGTGGAATTGCTAATCGTGATGTGAAACAGTATCTGCCACTGATGTTCTGTATCTGGAAAATGAACTAACTTTCTGTGGAGATCGACTTTCTGTGAAGTAATATATAAATCCAGAAAGCCCAAAGGCTTAGTGATTCCTTGGCTCTTTCTGGCAACCCTCTATCCAGACACAAGGACAAATGGAGATTGTACAGCTTATTATGGGCCACCAGAAGTTCCGTAGCTCTTGATACGGTACGCACACCTAAATTTCACGATTTTCAGACTTTGACCTCTGGTGACCTCAGAAGACCTGTGACCTGACCCCAAACTATAGGGTTCATTTACTCTCATCGCGGGGAACACACATACCTAGTGTGAACTTCATCCCTCAGGTGGGTTCGAGTTATCGTGATTACAAGCCAAAATTGGCTTGTAAAAAAAAATATTGACTTTTCACAAACTTACTGTTTTTTGGCAAAATTCATCTCGACCTATACTAAAAACAATAGGTTCCTGGTACTCCCCATAAGAAAGCTACACACTGAATTTCAACCTGATCTGACCACCATTCTGGACTTATCGTGTTTACAAGGTTTTTCAGACTTTGACCTCTGGTGATCTCAGACCTGACCTGACCCCAAAACAATAGGGTTCATGTACTCATCATGGGGAACACACATTCCAAATATAGCTTCATCATCCAGTGGGGTCGGTTACGTATTTACAAGCAGCGCCGTCACATACACACACACACACATACCTCATACCACACCACTGTCAGGACTGCATAGATTTCTCTGATTCTCTGACTTCGTCAAGGATTCAAAGAGAGAACAATAATTAAACTGCTACGACTGGAGTGATTAGTTGGTATTCATCATCATATATTTTCCGCACGAGTAGAATGATCGCGTGATAAAAATTCCAACAATTAGCTTGTCAAATCAGTTGGGAGCGTCTCTTTGAACCAATTATTGGTTATTGATTATGGAGCGTGCGTTGATTCCACCATGTCGTTGGCAATGAATGATTCAGATATCATGTTTCCAATTCGCATGGGGCGAGCTTCAGTAAGACTAGCCAGGAAGAACCCAACTGTCATAAGTGATTCAGATGTCTGTAAAAGTCAAGAGCGTTCTTGAGAATAGTCACAATTCTAGATAAACAATATATAAAAAGCGAGGCAGGATATATCTCCGAATGTTTGAAGAAAGGATGCAGCAGTAGTACACAAAGTGCGCATATCCCTGAAACAACTCGTCCAATACATTTGTGTATGGCTTCAAATGTTACTTACATGAGTGGAGGCATTCTGTTAGCGTCCGTCGCATCAATAAGGTACCCTTTACAAAGCGAGCAGGTGAGTAGGGGATTCAAATCCGTCAATCTCAGATGAGTTTTTCGATGCATTGTGATTCTGGAAACAAAACAGTTAGCGTTCAAATGACTAGGCCCACTGAAAGAAGAGAAGGGTGAATATTTTTTCGCATTCATTCAACTATGAAGAGGAAAAAACCCTATAAAATTCATCGCCATAGTCATCAAATTGTCACTATAATTCGCACCTGCCACTATCTGAACATAGACACTCGCAAGTTTTAGTAGGCACGAGCTTCACATTTGTACGTGTTCAATGGTCCTTGATATAATAATAATAATAACACTATTTATATAGCGCCTCTCCCAAAAGGCTCGAAGCGCTTGATAAAAAACAGAAACATGCGAACATTAAACATTATATGACAAATTAGTTTTTTAGCGGACTGAAGGTGGACGAGTTCTGACATGAACCGGCAATATCTTCAGGGAGTATGTTATATAGTGGCGGCAGCAATTGAGAAACCACGCTCGCCAGCTTGAGGGATGTTGTGTGGGATAATCAGATTTTTTTCTGTCGGCAGATCTGAAATGACGGCGAGGCCTTGTAATCCTTAGCGATGACTGAGGTATGCGGGTCCGTTTGGATAGACGTAAATTCTAGTAGTAAAATCCGAAACTTAATGCGTTCATTAATGGAAAGCCAGTGAAATGATTTCAGGATTGGTGTGATCTGTCCTAGACGGACTCGGCAGACAACCCTTGCGGTATAGTGAGGAATCCGCTGCAGCGTTGGAGAGTGGTATTGGGTAGGCCGCCACAGGAGAGAGTTACAGTAGTCAGTTTAGAGGTAATGAGGGCAGAAGCCATATGTAAAAGGCAGTTTCGTTGAGATAAGAACGATCCTCCCAAGATATTTTAGCTGATATGCGGAGTCCTGTATACTGTGTCTGCAAGTATAGAGTATTCAATTCTCCCCAGGCTCGCAAACTTCACAGAACTGTCAACATACGTGCGATTGTATTGATTTAACATGTCCCTATTACATACTTATTCATGACATTATCAATTTGAACTCACTGATGAATCAGGACTCCCATAATAATACCTAGTTTGACTCCACATTTGCCTAGACCTACTTTTCGTCCATTTGACGATCTCCCTTCGTATTAGTTCTCCCTCCCCCCCCCCCTCCCTTCGACCCCGACCCCTATTGGAAACATACATAAAGGCTATCCTAAACCTCTTGACTGAACTTTGCATTCTTTGCCTATTTCCTGACCCGTTTTGGGGAGATTAATGTTTTTGCGACAAATTCTTAAGAATCGCTCACCATCAATTCACGAGCAACTTACTTATTTCCTCTTCACAAAGCCAAACCTTGCAAGATTTCTACATCTTAAGCAAATTCAGCGTGTTATTTCGTCTATGGTCACAAAATTATAGCACTCTGGGTTAATGTTAGTGAACATTATCAACCCGGATAAGAGTGCCGGTAGCCTCTTTGGTTCAAATTAGGATATTTCTTCATTTTCGACCGGCACCCAAACCAAACAAGTCAGTGATTCCTGTTACATCCATTGGGCAGTGTTGTAGTGTCTCGAGACCGTTCTCGTTCCGAGACCGGTCTCGAGACCAGCTTTTTTGCTGGTCCTCGGTTCTCGCTCTCACTCGGTCCTTCGACAAACCCTGTGGTCTGTCTCGGGTCCTACGAAACCCCCTTCTTGTCTCGGAAATTCTTCGGTCTCGCTTCGAGACCAGCAAAAATATGTTGTCGTCTTTTTTCTTCTGATAATTCATAGGTTTCAGCAACAATCATCCTGCATTCAAGGCGTTGGGCTGTGCTTGACCTAGCAAGTGGAGTGGGCCCTTTAAGTACTTGGTCCAATTGTGGGAAACAAGCCCAGGGCCCTAGTAACCCTAGGGCCCAGAGACCCAGTATTCTTTCTACTAGCTTCAACTTGTTTGCAGTCACACCACCAGTCAGTCACAGTAGGCAGGTAGCAATGAGTCAGAAGCCCGGTACTGGTTCATTCGTGTGCTCATAGAGAAGGATATAGTTGTCTCTGGCTCTATGGTGTTGTTGCCTTCACTTTTAATAATGCCTATTTGCCGTGGATATATTAGCCATAGCCAATCAAATTGCTCCGATTAATGGTTATGGTCTGTTTCAAACCTGAATAGTAACCTGTTCTTCCACGATTTTCGAAGCCGTATTGTTAGGGCTATATTAACCTAATTTCTATCACCCTAATAATTGACCCCTAATCATGAGAGAAAAAAATGGACTAAAAGAACCCCGGCCTATAAACATGGGATCCCCGTTACGTATGCTACCCCTCGCTACAGAACTCAAGCCGGCCCGAAATAACGCCTATACTGTGTCAGAAAGAAGGAGAGGTGAATAATTTAGGTGATTTCATTTACTAATTTAGTGGGGAGGAAGGAGCCGTAATTGGTAATTAAATTATGCAGTAACTGCCTAGCCTAAGCAACTATCAATTATCAATTTATCATGTTATGAACTGTGGAAACATGATTTGTTTTGAATTTTCCAATGGGGGTAGACCTTTATGACATTGGTACAAAAGTTTCGCGAAAGTTGATCTGACAGGCTGCACAGTCCTTGAATAAGCAATTGGTTCCAGTAACACTTTATTCCATGTACCTTGGATGCTTCAATGGCTACTTTGTCATGAGTAGTCATGCCCATTCATCCAATGAGTATTTTCAAGAGCTCTATAGCAATTCATGCCATACAAAGTAACTAGTATTACTATGCCTCAGCACCAGTGCATGGTGCATTGTTTTGTCCCGGGGGTAATTTGCTAGCTGGTTTGATCATTAGAACTGACCACCTAAACTGTACCGATTTGTGAAATGTCCACAAGTAAAAACCTGGCCTAAACACTGCATTCTCATTTTGACTCGGTGAGGCCTAACGTTCCAGTAACATGGTCTATGGGAATTGGTTCCTGATTCATAGGACAAAAGCTAATGGTAATGCATTTGGAAGGGTCAAGTTATTGGGTTTGATTTTGGAATCTAAGGATGGGGGGGCTATGGAAGGAGACACAATAGCGCCCCCTCCTGGCCCATAAGAAGCGTTGTCCTGGGGTGGGAAGGGGGGGGGGCATATGAAACAAAGAAGCTAATTGGAATACAAAGACTGAGAGAGATGATAAATTATTTCCTGGTTTAGAGAACATCTGTATTATCTGATGCTTACCTGAAGGATGCAGGAAGAATGCCTCCCAGCCAAGGGAAGAGGTAGACCAAATGAAATGTGGAGAGGGGGGAGGGGCTCATCCACAGAGCGCAGTGGCAATTGTTCTACTGTGTATTGGTCCATATTCGTAGTGTTTGAATGACATAGAAGTCAGTCTGCATCCTGGCGGGGTTTCCACAATCTGATTTTACATTTTAGTTTAAATGTGATAGGCCTGAAGGGGGTGTGTTTGTGGTTCAGGCTTCACCGATAAATTTGGCAAAAGAGGATGGTGGGGGGGGCTGACCGGAATGGGCGGGGACTTGCATGCTCCCATGGCACCACCCTTGATTTAGGCTTAGTGGTTAGCTATTCCTCGGCGATTGTGGAGAATGATCGGAAGTGTAGGCTTTGTTTTGCAGATCGTGAAAAAGCAAATGTAGCAAGAGCAGAGGTTGTCTATCATGTCAAAAATAGAGCATGGAAGTGTAAATAGCCTACATATAGTTGGGACTTCGAATTGTTGCCCTATACACTATATACATTCTGTCTCGGTCTCGATCTCGGTCTCGGACCCTTCCGGTCTCGTCTCTGTCTCGAGTTGTGCTCCTGGTCCTTGTCTCGGTCTTGGTCTCGAAACCTTCTGGTCCTCGGTCTTCCGTCGGTCTCGTTCTTCGCTGGCCGGTCCCTCGACTACAACACTGAAATGTGGGATACCTGTCCACGATTTCCAGAATCGTGACGAGGCAGAGTAGCCGAAAGGAGGGAACGTCAAGAAGAAGAAACTCAAACTTTTCCAGTGAACGGCGGATCATTCTGTCCTGTTAGGGTTGAGTCACAAATAACACGCAACATCGGTTTTCGTTTTTTCCAGGAAACACAATAACTTACCAATCGTCCTCATGATGTATTTGAAAGGAGCATATACGCTGTTTGTCATATTTGTCGGAACCTCTCTGCTGCACTGTGCCTGAACATACCTGTACAATCAATTTTAGTCCCGATTCTTCAATTGCGAATCACCTCTGGGGACAATGGCCGAATAGAGAATAAGTCGTACGAATGGGTGAAAAATACAATTTATCTCCCATTGATTGAGACAACACAGCTACCTCTAGAAAGCAGGCATTCACCATTCATAAAATCGTGGGTCCCGTGCCAGACTGATTACGGAATACAATATCCGACACGCAAACCAAATGACAGTTGATAGTGCTGTAGCGATCTCACTTTGCGCTTGGCTGCTAGCACTTGTTCACGTATGAGAATATCTTTATACGTTCTCCTATCAGACAGTTTCTAATCAGGCTAATCAATCCCGGCAGTTTTTTTTCGCAATGATTTTTTCGGAAGTCAATCCTCTTTTCGTCCGCCAAGTTAACGCTCTATCACATGGTCAATCCCGGAAGAACCCTCGTCTTTACTATTATTAGGCAAATTCCCCAAATTGACAGCTAGACAAGCCTCTGGGTTTACAGTATATTATTATTGAACAGGCTCAACCTACTGGAGGTAACCGGACGTGGGGTCTGAGCCTGACTGCCCGATTCTAATTGCGCTAGGACCAAGTGATGATGATCTGGTGGAGCGATTCTATTCAACAGCGCGAATATTGAGAAGCTAGATACGTTTTTAACTCCTATTAACAATTAACAGTCCATATGCCTACTCCAGCCAAATTTTACAAGGAAAACTGTTTCGGTGAATGTTTATTAGACCTACACAGTTTTAGTACTCAAAACTTACCCATTTGCCTCCTCCAAACAACTGACAGTAGGACGAACTAAACCCCTACAATGTGGACCATTGCTTTCAATACCCAACAACCGTTTCCAGATATCCTTTTAGTTTTCCCACACTAATACTATATGGAATAATTCCTTCAATAATACGCGCGAAAATATCCAAGCCAACAATATCGATATCGAAGTTATATAAACTACCCAACGATTAAAACGAACTGAAGGATCGTACGGCCGGATTTACGAACCATTGACAGAACATACAATAAATTTTAACCTTAACCGGTCGCGACAACCGTGGTCCTCCTCTCAATTGAGTCTCTTTCTCGCAACAACCACCGTAATTTATTACATACGTAGAGTCCTGTTCAAAGTCATTAGCACACGTAAAGTGAAGCCCGCAACCATACACAACAGTGAATATGCTTCTATAAGCCTTTCTAATAATGTTGGTTCACGGACCGGAGTCCCATAAAGGACTGCCTGACAATAGAACGTACAGCAGACGCTCTCTGAGCCAAAACCACGCTGTACTTCGATTGTTGTTTTCTTTGTTTGTATTCGTCATCACGATTTCCAGATTAGGCTTATGTGAAGGTCATTATTTTTCTATTCATTAACTCTAGTCGAGGGTTTGGGTATAAGCCTAATTGTTTCAGTTTCCAGTACATAGATAGGGGTATTATCCATAGTCGTTGTATTCTTCCTCGTTCGTGTAAATACAAACACGTGCTGAAACAGGGTATGTGCTAATAATGTATCACAGTTCAAAAGTGAATGTGTAATAATGATTGGATGAGACGATTGGGTCTCGTTACCACCCCAAACCCCTATCAACTCCACAGATTACTTTGTCTACGTCAAAGAACAGTTGACCTTTGGAACGATTGAACCACTGATATGAGTATGGGATCCGATTTTTATATTCCTATTGACTGAGAAAAACTTTATTGTTTCGTTGGAAGCTGTGTAGTCAAGGTTGTATAATATAAACCTATTGTCGTGATTAGGAACACCGCTTTCATGCTTGATTCTCTGTAACGGAAATAAAGAATGTAGAATACAGACAACCCTGTAGCTGAAAAAAGGATATGATTAAGCTTATAATGTAGCCGTTTCAAAAGTGAATTGAATAATGATTGGATTACACTGGATCGATTTTATCTTCATATTGACTGCGAAAGCGATATTAGTTGCGTTTGAAGATGTTGCAGGCGTCAATAGAACAGACCGACCCGGCTTTTATCATTGATTCTCTGCTGCGGGGAAATATCCCAATGTAGGCAATAGTTTACTGTGCTGTTAAAGCTGAGGCCTACGCAGTGCGCCCAAGTTCCCCGAAACTGCGTTGAAAGGCAAATAGGGTTTGGTGTGAACTACCAATCGGTAGTTTTTCACATTTTAGAACGTCTTGGAAATACTCCGTGAAGTTTTGAAGAAAATCCGCAGACCATTTCCGAACAAACGCGCTAGAGTAAATGTAACACGTACATGACGAATGTGCAAACTACTCGATAGTTACTTAAATTGCCACAAGCGAGATTAGGTAAGTATTTGGAAATATGGAAAATTATTTTGTTTTGTTTAGAGCAAACCAGTCACTTGAAACAATCCATACCTTATATTCATTGGGACCAATGACCGTCCTTCAACTTTTGGGAGGAACAAGAAACATCCGTACAAATACATACAGTAATTCCAGGGTCTAAACCTGTCGCTCCCAGAATGAAGAAAGAATTTTGTTTTAATTATATATATATATATATATATATATAATATATATATATATTATAACTATATATAATATATATATCTATATATATATATATCTAATATATATATATATATCTCTATATAAATAGGACCTCAACGCTTTCGTAACATTACTTCAGACATATATTATTTGACTGAAACTTACTTAGAATACGTAACATGTACGTTCCATATAATTGTTGACCTAACGGATGTAAGTTTCTTTATAGCCACCTATTCATCTGTGTGTGGGGTAGGAAACAGAACAGCCAATATTATTCACGAGTAAACAACCGTTTTTTTAGGCATATGAATATGATTCATGAATATATTTCGACTCTTAGAGCAGCGCTGTATTGAGAAGCAATGGCACAGCAGTTGGCACATGGTTGAAGTTGACATTAACACCTGGTCGAAGGATAGTTAGCTTAGTTTAGTGAAAAGGGTCGGAAAGGACAAAATCTCATGAAAGACCCCGGAGCCACAACCATCCCAGGAGAGAAGTATAACCCAGATGCCTCCTCCTTATTTACTCTTGTTAGGGTGAGGTCAATTTTTCTTACACTATTAATTGGCGGGGAGTCGTTGGATCAAGTTGCCCTACTTGGGTTTAAAGATTTCTATTTTGAAAAATTCTTTGGTTCGTTCTTCACATAAAAAGAGGTTTTACTGCTGTAGGCCTAAGCGAATTATATATACGGGCTGTGTGCTCATGTTTGTAGTGCCAGCTTTAAAAACAACACAAACAATAACACCTGTTCGATTAATCCGTGTCTAGTAGGATGTACTTCTTTGCACGAGATTGCCACAATGGGAGTAGTTAATTCAAACTATCAGTCATATTAGTACTCCATTGGTAAGGTCAGAGTGTTATAACTAGTGGCTGCAGATAGCGACGCCTGACTCGGCCAACTGTAGGCCAATAGTGAATGTCCGGCTTGCCTACGATGGGAAACATTTGGTGGAAGAACCGTGTGGTAGGTTTTGTGTTTGCCCATTTCATAGCGACTGAACAACTCTGACCCTGAAGCAGCTTTTGGCAACATGGAGTTCAGTAATGTTTGTACTCTTCGAAGAATCATGTATGTCTCTTAGCCTATATATGCTTTAGCAGGGGGTGTCCTCCCAGATTTCTTTATAAGTTTATGCTAATGTTCACCTAATCGCGGAAAAGTTTACAGTCCGTCCAAAGACAATTTTATTTGTTCTAAATATTTCCGCATACCAGATATTTGTACCAGTTATAAACTTAGTGCGTCATAGACTAGAAAATGTAAATGTACTCGATTTCAGTCCAATTTGTATGGTGTTTTCTACTGTATTTAACTGTGACCTAGCCTGGACTGAATGATATCATGTTATTGCGAGCTTAAAGTTCGGGAGAAACGCAGGGGCTAATGAATCGTGGGACTCCTGAGATTAGGCGATTTAATTTTTATTTTTCCAGTTTAATCAGATTTGTAAGTTTTTGTACTACACGTTGGTGAGATTTTTTTCTCAAGGAGAAAAATGTATCAACAGGGGTGATTTCTGCGAATGTAGCGTATCTTCAGAAGCAATATATATTGTACAAACACCTAAGACAATAATTTTCAGGCGAATATTTTCATCCGAAAGAAGAACTGTTCCTCGGAAAATGTAAGATGAGTATCGTACGCCACTTCATAGTTCCGGGCAAGTATTTTTTTTTTTTTTCACAAATTTTGTACAGCCACGTCGGGATATGCATGAACTGTTGTCTATTGTTCTTCAGAGATACAAGAAATTGCGAAACTCTGACATTGTCGTATTGTCAAAATACACTCAGTAAATCCACGCCTGCTATCATTTCCTGATCCTTGAGAGGCTAAGATCATATAACGAAAGCGTCCATAGACCGGAGCAAGATGTTTTGACGGCCCTATACAGTACTACAAATCATTCGCCATGTACGCCTTCTGTTTATTTTTTCGAAGCGGTCTGCACGTAGACACTTAGCCGCAACCCCATGGGCAGTTGCAGAAGCTACGCTATAACGTACGCAGTTCAGAGGTTTGCGAATGCGATGGCCGGAAATCGATGTGAATCATATGACAACAATATCCTATTTGGGTGACATTCCCAACTGCCTCGTTCTATCGTAAACAAGCGTGCCGTAAAGGTCAATGATGCTCTATTACGGAACCTCACAAATAGAAAAAGCGCCACGTTGCTAATTAATTATACTCAGGCCTCTTACACGGCTTTGTACTATATGAATTGGGCAAGGAAAACAGGTAAAACGTCTGCGGAGAAGATGTTAAGTTGGCGTGTTGCTACATTGCAGTAACAGTGACATATGTCCGTGCCGGAAGGTGACGGATGAAGAGATAAGAAGTTAGGAAGAGACTGACCTATATTCAGAGTTGGCATTGTGGGCGTCTTTAGAGCGGGTTCCCAATGATGCGGGAATGAGATAACTCTAAAGTGAGGAAATGTAAATTTAGGTAAATCGATATCACGAAATTATATATTTCAGTACTCGAATTTACTTGCACGCATTTTCTTGTCATCTTAATCAATAAATAATTCAGTACATCTAACTAATACCATGTACGAGTTATCGAGCAGCCGAAACCCTCAGCTCCCGCGCGGCGACGAATATCGCCAGATCACTTCGTCATTATGTAGTTGCAACATAGCCAATGTGTAGAGAGAATGACTGCCTGTAAGAATATCGCAAAAGATTGTGCCGAACAAACACCATAGCTACAGAGCCATATCCGCAATAACAATCGAAATTGGACATACAAAGCATTGTCGTTCAGAGTTACTAGCCACGGGAGGACATTTGTTTTCTACAAATGCTTTCACGTATGTGACGTCATTCTCCAAATAAATGAGAAATCAATGGCCTGCATATAATAACCATGAATTCTTAAATATCTCAAAGTACGCAATCACTTATCATGGAATTCCACTAGTAGAAACCTAAAAAAACCACTACAGAACGTACTCACGCCACCATCTTGGATACACAAACAAGGACTCATAAATACCCTTCCATATCCACGATTTTAAACATTCACCGACACATTACCAACTACGGAATTACAACATTGCCTCTGGCAACTGACCCACTTCAATCCAAGTCCCATAGCCAAACGCTCTCCATTTCCTAGTAGATTCAGGTATAAACTAGGCCCCATGATGAAGAGTTTCTCGTACAGTGAGACCTTTACTCCAATGCGGAAGGGCATCCCATTCCCGAATATGTAGACAGGGAATGTGGGGTTGGCACACCCTCCTCCTTTCCTTATCGCCAGGTTTCACTATCTGGATTTTCATAGTTGTGCTTGTCGTGGGAATTCTACCGACGAATGACATGCCGCAGGCGCAGCGCGCGCTGAATGAAGGTTTCGGGGCAAACAAGGTCCTCGCGGAACCCCGAGTCCGGAGAAGGAAAAAATAACACTCCAACAGTTGTGGTCTCGTGGCCTCGACTCTGTGCTGCGTGCCGTGCTGATGTGTCGTCCTCCTCACACCGGTCGCCCGGCTCAATCTGAGGCGGGCGGTCCGGTTGAAAGTTCCTGTAACATCCTCTCATTTCCCAGGATGATGCCCGTTTGCCTGTCTCATCAAGGGACCCAGAGTGGAGCATTGGAGTTGCAGCCATATAGGAAGTGCCCCGCAGCCGTTCTTATGGTGAGTGAATGGTCGGCGTACGCAGGAACTGGCTGTTGCTGTGGCCATCCCCTTGTTTTCCCTGGTAACACAGGTAACACCGATCAACGTCCCGCGTGGGGGTTGTCTATCCATTGTCGAAGTCCGTACCTCCAGACCGGGGATGAGCGATGAGACTGGTGTAAGAAGCGTTCTACGCCTCACCTCAGTTCGGTCGTCGCGACACAGGCCTGTTCACTCTATTCTGACTCGAAGGTCATTCTGCGGTGATTTCATTGCCCTCCGCTGGTTGTCAGGTTAGCGATGGCCTATGAGTCATGTCTTGGGCCCGTATTGATCTGACAGAGTGAAGATAGCAGTCTTCGGCTTCATGATCAATCACCAATCACACATCAATTCAGATGACTCCTTTTGTTAAGGGATAAATTCAAAAGACATGACAGTTCCATCGACAGAATTGAATTGGTACTTGCCGAACTACACCAAAAAACAAGTAAACAAAATATACGGTCAGTTTAAGACCCCAATCCTATTCAGTGGTAAGACTTAATTTAAAATAGTATTATAAATGTCGGCTAATAGGTTAATGTTATGTTTTGGAATAAGTTTACTTATTAATAAGTAATGATAACGGGGGACAATTGATGGATATTCACGTACAGAACATGATTTGAATGAAACACAATGCCTTCAAAATATTTTCCCCATGTTCGAGTTGTCTTTCTGAGAATTGATAACCCATGCTTAGCTCATCTTTTCCGAATTCCTGAGCAGGAACCTGACGCGGTTTTGTGGCCTCCGGAATACGAAACACTAGAATACCGGGGCATATTTTGGAGCGCCCCGTCGACGGTATTTTTCCCATGTCATTCGATACAATCATCCATATAACCTGGCATTGAAATTGTTTGTTGTAACATCAGGCATTTGCTCGAGTGTCTTTCGAGAATTGCTATACCATGTTGAACCAAGGCGCTTTGATATTAAAACTTCCTACACAGGAACCTTAACGCGCTCCCAGTGCTCGAATACGAAACAATAGTACAGGGGCCTATCTTCGAGCGCGGGAGCATACACCTGGAAGTTCACATAAGGTTTTCAAGTTATTTGCCGAAGAAAGGATATCTATATATATATATATATATATATATTATATATATATATATATTATATATAATATATATATATATATAATATTATATATATATATATCTATATAATATAGATATATATATATATATATATATATATATCCGCATTGAGTTAAACATGGCATTATATGTGGAGGGTGTGGACGGTGTGTATGTGCCGCTTCTTGTGAGCTAGAGAACGCACCGTTCATCAAGGCAAAGGAGGCATGTTCGGAAAACAAGGTAAAACAATGTGAAACCGTTACAATAGAGATGCGAGAGAGAACCTAAACTTGGCACGAAGGGTTGCCGTGTGGAGTAGTTCAAGGTCATTAAAATGTAAACAGAGGTCTGAAAGTTTGAAAGGCCTGTGTGCATAATAACTCATGCTACGAAAAAATGTACAGGCGCAAGTTCGGCATGAAGAGCTGTCCAGGCTATGTAAGGGAGATTGGTCACGTTGGATGTAGTCTGGCATAACCAGCCTAAGGTCACCAAGATTAACAGAGGTCGAAGAAAAACTGTTTGACAATCAAACATGCGACGGGGGTTCCCACTTGAAAGAAATGATTTCGCCATTGTTTGGGATTTGAGATTTGGTATTTGTTCGAAAGACAGCCAAAGTCACAATTCCTTCATGGAGGATTGAACAAGAAAAACATCCTTTATCTGCTCAGTGGCACGGCATGAACCCACAGATCACCGGAAAAGGCATTCCCGAGAGCTGCGAAAAAGACGGCAAATCAGTACCTGATTATGAAACATTCAATCGATTCTGGCATTCCATGGACACAATTCCCAAGGGGCTCATATTAAAGGCACAGTCCCCCCCCCCCCACCCCCACCGAGCTCGGCTTCCCCGTAAAACCGCGCAAAAATCCGTGTAAAAATTAGAGGGGCAAAACCTTGTTTAAATGCCACAATAGTATCTTTATTTAAATATTGTGACTCTTCTACCATGCTCAATAAAAATTTCCTAAATAGTTAGACCGTTTGAAAATAATGGATAGACATTTGTCAATGACGATGGATCGGGTCGTCTATATGGACTATGGATAATCCTCCAGAGGCAAATGATGAATTACCACGTTGTTATTCCAATATGCCATATCGAGCAAGGTGGGTTTTATCATTATGGACACCTCATGTAAATGTTCGATGCTTCCAACCCTGTCCCCAGAGAGTGGCCCTCGGTTCACCGCCGAGAAATGAGTGCTACAAACTCTTTGTTTAGTTTTAAACAATGTACCTTTACTTTATAAACCATCATCCACACCAGTTGTCGCTAACGAATTAAGACAGTCGGAAGATTCTCCTGTTATGGAGATGTCTGAGATCCTCTTGTCGGGAACAGTGTTAATACATCCATGAATGAACACTGTCTGCAGACCATGGATACAAAACAGTAGTTCCCAGTTAACTGAAATCTGCGCTCGTTCGAGTAATTCATTAGGGCGCATGATTACAGTTCACCTGGTTTTCATTGCATGGCGACGATGCTACTTGCAGGTCAATGTCTCTCACTCTCACATTACAGTTTACATCACAACGAACAGCGGTTCGAAACGGCTGTGACAAAACTGATAAGAAAAAAATACACCGGAAGTTATATATTCTTATTGACAAATATCGACATCTGCACTTACACTATCATCCAAACCACGTTTTTTTTTTTTTGTGGGACGGATATGCAATAAAAATTGCTGAAAACCTAGGAACAGACGAACTTTCAAGAGATGTTTCCTTTATATTTTCATATGTACAGACGTGCATCGTGGGAAAAATAAAATATGGCTGCCTCATGAATAATTCGAATTTTCCCTTACTGAGATGATTTTATTCTCCAGAATCGAGAGACTCATTCCGGACTGTCGCTGCTCCACAAATGATTCTTGATACGCGGGTAGGCTCCCTTCTGAATTCCACATCGATCAGCATACAGTGCCTATCGCTAGCTGCCTCTGATTCTCAACGGATGTTCGCATCAATATATACCTAACGACGGTAATAGAATAATAATTCGTTTGCTTTTCCTCGTTTTTCCACAGTTTTAACCCTTTCGGGAACGATTAGGCGAATGTAGGAACTGTTGTTGTTGATGATGGAAAAGTTATGGTTTATAGCATGAAACGGTAATAAACACATTGCTAATGGAGCAACGCTCTTACTTTCTATTTCAAGTTTCCGTTCGCCGTTCGAACCAAATCGGTATATGTGATGGTAAACTCATGTTCGGTTCCCCTATGTTTTTTGGTGGAATTTGAGAACTAGTTGTAAACAGCCAAGCAATGGTAATAATCGGTGCAATGCGTTAACTGCGGCTTTCTCATCTCAATGCTAATGTCTCGAAGAAGAGATACGGATGTATACCGGGATTGAGTTATCAGAAACAGATGAGCTAGCTTGGAATTGTTGACATATATTTAGCCTTCAGTAAGTCTCTCCGACTCCCTATTTATGAGGAGATTGAAAAACATGACACTGGCACTTGTGTCAACATGCAAAACACCATTACACTTAGTAGATATTGTTGATATTTGATAATAATATACAAGTATGAATCGATTGATCTTCGCGTCGATGAAGGTCGTTCAGTATTGGGATGAGTTTCCACAGTACGAGATTGATTTGAGATAGGATTCCACTCCTCAATACTCAGTCATGGGCCCACAGTATTGTTATGCTGTAGGACACTGATTTGATACGATACCAAGGAGAATATGACTCGGCTCGGATCAAATCACCCCCTCGCTACGAGTCTGTATTCAAATATCAGAAGGCTCGATTTCAATCCACAATTGGACAGGGAGACCAGACTGCATTGCTCATATTTGCTGATATCTCGGTCTGACCCGACCCATTGAACCAACTTCCGCGCCTGGTTTGACTAGAGTTGTAATTCCTGTATCCAGCTTCCCATATCATGGGCTCATGTAGTAACAACGAATGACACCGTCACTGCGATCACTTCAAAATCCTCTCGAGCAGGGACAAACATGCCTTTGTTCGCAGTATGACTAGTATTTCCTCAGTTATATTGTCAGGAATGTGTTTGTTGTGTTCTTGCAAATATCTCGGATGCCATTGACAATGACACTTTACACCGTATCTTGGCAACAAACACTCTCCTCGGCAACGATCCAGACGAACAGTTATTTGATAGTTCCCAGCTATTCGGAGTCATTTCCCACGAATTGATCGGATCCGACAGTCTCTGAGCGGCTGATAGTAACTTAACAGTATTATGAATGTTAACTTTGGTGAAGAATAAACATCACTGTTCCAACATATGATAGCTCCTTTTATGAAAGTAGACAATAAAGTAGGTGAAGAGGTTTAAAAGCATAACAACACTAAAAACGTGATTCTAGTAAAGGTCCATTATGGCTCTTCAATATTAGGCATACTCTCGGTACTAGTATTGAGTACTACTAGAGTACTACTAGAGTATTGTTAACGTTCATCAAAAAAAGATACATTGGTAAATTGAAACAGACTATAAGGCTATCGAAGATAATCCCAGTGGGAACGTTCTAGTGTAATAAATTGGTTGAGCTACTCGAACGCAAGTCTGTATTATGGGGTCGTGTTGATCAAATTCAATTTTTACTTGAAAGTGATTACATCTGCGACTGTTAAATCGTATATGACCAATAGTGTTGCCTAGGTGGCAGACACCCCGAAGTGACCATCGATTATTACTCGCATTGCGTAATGTCTCTACAGTTGTATCGTCGCAAATACTAATGGATCTCCTAAGCAGTGAATCGATTACACGAAAAGCATTCCTCAATCGAAGATGATGTAATTGCCACTTCTCGTCTCAACCATTGCCAAAAGCGTTCGCTGCGGAAATACCGGGGGGATTGACCGTGCTATTACAACCAATAATGAAACACAGGGCCGGATTCAGCGTGTGGTGGGCCCGGATTTACACGCAGTATGTGGGGGGCTATAATACCGCTTACTGAACACCAGACTGGTACTGTCAGTACCGAGGCACTCACAATTGGCATAGCCTAATATTCCCTTCAGATTTTATTTACACAGACACTTATGCCGGATGCAAGAAAACACTCATTATATTACTGGTGGGAGTGGTACATGTTCCAGCTCTTAGTATTGAATAACAGTATAATCAGTCCGGGTGATTCGTCAGAAGAAGCGCTTACTCTAATCGTCTCAGAACGAACGAATTTAGAAATCGGCCGATGTTTTATTTAATACATGAATATGCATGAGGTAGTCTTACTACAGTCGTTTAAATAGTGATAGCATATGTAGATGAGAGTGTCCAGGTAATTGGCTATTGTTAGTAAATACTTGCAAACACCAGGTACGTAGGCTTAGTTTACGCCAATAGTTATCAGTACTCATGTAAAAGTATTAAGTAGGAAAGTATGCTGAACCGTAAGTTCATGTTGTATTACGGAACTTACGTACGTTCCTAATAAGAAGTATATCGGTAGGTATGTAATAGTATGACGTAGGCTTACACAAACATAACACGGGACGTAATTATGTAAATTCTTCAGACATGAAAAAGTATGTGGTAATTGCTTTGGACGTAATTATCACGTATGCGTAATATGTTACATAAGCAACTCAAAGTGCGTACGTAAACAATATTTTTTTTATCACATACTATGGTAGAACGTATACGCACACAATTTTGTATGTGTTATTATAACGGTACACGACAATATTACCACGTATGTATGCGATGTTACGTAGACGATAAGATTACGCGGCGTGGGACTCGTTTTACGTACATACGCTATTACCATTTCGCGCGTAGGCGAGTGTGTTGATTAGATTCCATGTTCTATCTAACAGTATTACGGACCTTTGTAGTGTACGTAATAATGCGTACTACGTACGTATTAGCCTGCGTATGTTATACAATGAATACGTCATGTACTGGTAAAAATACTAACGATACGATACCATACCTAAATCGATATAAGTAATATCGATATGTACGTGCGTTAGAAGTATGGCGTTTATTGTATTTACTTTACCAGAGTGACGTGAACTTTCTTTTATAACGCGAATTATATGCTAGGGACGAGCTCTACGTCTGTAATCAACGCACTGCAACGTTACGTGGGCTACGTACGTATAATAGTTGATAACTACACAGTAGCAAATCGGATTGCGTACATATTGCGAAATTGACAAGAGAAACTTCGCAATTATCCTTTTCTTTCAGAGGCTTCATATTCTACACGACTTCACACGTGACACAACTGTTTCCTGACACAATCGCTCTATAATAAACGACTGTGCTGGTTTGTACTATTTTGAATTACAAGCGTTAGAAATGACCAAAATTTTGAATATTTCAAGAACGACGTAGTGAACTCTAAACGAGACAAGGCTCTTTGTCATGGATATGAAGACATCTTTCACGAATATGACCAGTTCTACGTTATACAAGACCACACCCGGAGTGTGAAGAAGGTTTGAAAAAAGTGCATTACACAACAAAGGCAGAAGCGAAATTATGGTATATCGTTAAAATGGCGACGCCCCCACAATGCCAAGATTCGTTGAAGTAAAACGAATATTTGTAAATTTATAAAAAGCAAGGTATATGCATGCATCGACTATTGCGCACACCATATGGATGCGACAATAGACTGGCGATTTAGCCGTACCGTTAAACTAGGGGAAATGAAGGTAACCTCAGGGGTGACCACCACGAAGCTTCCATCCAGCCTGAGGGGAGTGATGGACAATGCATCGCTAGTGTGCAATGGCGTGCCAGCTGCGCATCCGAGGCATATTGCCAGGCGTATTGCAACCTATGATTTTTTGGGGGCTTGGGGCAATATTCAGGACCTGCCCCTGCCCGAATTTCTTCACCGCCATACAAAAACACGACGTAAGATCAACCACGGCGAAGATCCACAACTTTTTTTGGTGTGTTTTGGGAAAGTTAAAGCCAAGGAATTCAGGCATAATAAATCAGGTAACCTCAACCCAAATTTGGTCTCATTGTTCTCGCTTTTTCTGCTGCCTGATTTTTTGTGAAACATCTTTGCCGCTATAATCCAGTCCCTTGTCCCCTACACTAATGATGCGCATTGCTTGTCCCCTTCACAAAACAGAATCGCGCACTGAGACCAAAATGGAGATCAGTTTGATTATCAGTCTGGGTGGAAACACTCGACCAAGCACTCATCCTAGCCATGCAAGTTGACAACAGGCATTCTGCGCAATACTGCCTTCACGGTGACCGCCAGCGTGAATCATAGACGAATCTACAAACGTTTATTTGACAATCGGCAGCCTAGTTAGTTAATCATCAGGTGTCCCCTCAACATTTTCGCGACGATCGCCTTGTACATGCTGGCTTCATCAGTGAAGTTCCCCCTGTTGCTGGACTTCATAATTCAACAAACTGAATCAGTTCGTCACATAGGCCCTCTCCGATATGCGGACGGAATTACTTAAATCAATTGTGAGCTGAAGATCTGATTTCGTTCTCGTTCATTTCCGATAGTTTTTCCTCAGAAGTTTTCTCCTAGCTTTCACTAATATCCGCAAAACGCGTTGAAGCGTCTGTCAGTTTCATTTGAAGCATGTCCAGTACGCGAAATTCTCCTTTGGACTCAATCGAGCCTTGTCTGAGTGGGGATCCCCCTGTGTTCTAAGCTGTTTCGCTGTAGTTCTGATTGTTTAGGTGACGGACAGAAGACAACTAGACATGTGTAGGCGGGTAAAACGGTGTAATTTCCCCGCTTTTGGCAATCATTGGGAAAAGTACCTAACACCCCACAAAGACAACCATTTTGGTCAGAAACCGAGATAACTTCAATCCACCAAGTTTTGTTGTGATCCCTGGAGTAATAGGCACATGATTATGCAAATTTATGACCACGGATGCTTTGACATAATAACTTCTAAATTGTGAGGAACAAATGTAGCCAACCCATCCTCCGTTCAAATCTGACAGTTTGAAAGTTTGGAAATCGTCTCAATTTCGCAAAATTTTCACCCTCTACGACCTTGAAAATGACCTCCACACATTTTTCGGGACTCAACTATAGTCCCTTCCCACCAAGTTCAAATCCGACTAATTGAAGATTTTTTGCGTAAATTATGCAAATTAGCGGCCCCTCGCATTGGCATGAGCCCACTTTTCGAACTATATCGAGATTTCAACTGGGGCAGACATGTTACTACCACGTTCAGATCAATCAGATAAAGCGTAAAGAGCTATTGCGCTAAAGCCTAATGTTTCCGGCGGGCGGCTACACACCCTAAACCATAATATCCCGGGCACTTCCAGTGTCGGGAGATATCATAACAGTTTAGGGTAGAAGTGGAAACTGCTAACAACAAATGATAATTAAATAGTTTTGAATCCTTAGTCCGAGTAGGATCTATCCACGGGAATTCGGGATCATGTAAAACGGATAGAATACCAAAGGCGTCACTCAAACGTTACAAGCACACCAATGCCAGTAGGTATCATAAATTCGAAACATTTGTTGGCCTCACGATTTATAAAAGTTTTACATCTATATATATAATCCCAATTCGACCGATAATGTTCAACTGGTGATTATCAATGACAGTATCCACTGATAATAAAAAATAACGATACTGATAACATTCGATCGCTAATGAACTAAGGACAACAAGGAATTAACTCTCTCTAGTAGGAGTAGGAGGTGGGCAGTTTCATTGGGAGGGGTTAAGTGCCAGTCAACTTTCCAGTTGTATTATACTAACCACCATGAACGCCCGTCAAAATTGACAATACTGGGGTTTTCGTCTACCTTTTTTGCAGTTTTAGACCTTTTAAACTAACACGTTTTGTCACTGTCAATTCTCACTCTTCTTGAGGATTCCGTTTGCCTGTTGGCCCGGTTGGTTGGTAGCAAGCACCTCAGGTACCTGGTCGGGATGGAAGGTATTTGATGATATTCGGAATTAAGGATATGTCCGAAATGATATCACCATTTCATTTGCTGAACCAGTCATTCAACTGCGAATCCTGTTTGGCCACGATTCTTCTGTTCTCGTGCGTTAAATTTTCATTCAATAACGTTAACAGTCAATTAGTCAGGACAGTGTCAAGTACGTCGTTTTTTCGAGGCAATTGCACTGGAGATTCTCTGTAAAGAAAAAAAATCTGTATTTATTCTGTTTGGCGTCAGTCAGTTGGCATTTTCATGCAGGCCCCTTCCAACCTGCCTAACGAGTAACGCAATCATGCGTGGTGATTCCTTGCCTACTTAGTGTAATATTAGTAAGACTGTCTTACTGCGATTTATATTCCAATTTTAAAAAAAAGTAACACGTTACTACTAGTGTATTTTCAGTTAAAAGAGCAGTTGACCTGTATAACAGTTGTAATCATGTATGTATTGTACTGTGTCACGGAAACAATAGGGTTGGGTGGGGCTGAACCGCCACATAACCAATAGAGCCACACCTGAGAAACTGTTTGTTTGCTCCAAAAGGGTCTGGTGAGCTTCATAATAATTTCCTGTCCCTATATTCAATCTCTTACCAGGTCATCATTACATTAATACAGGTACAACAATTAGTACTATTCAAAAACATAAATTAGTAATGTACCCCATGACTGTGAATTTTTGAATCCCCAAAACAGCATGGCAATTCACAGTACAATTAATAAATCCATGTTACAATTAGATGAAAACTCTACGACAACATTCCGTTCTGAGCGGTCCTTTCAATACGAAAACAACTCAGCACCATAACAGCAAACTTGGGTTACCTCAGCTTCTCTTATCATTCCCCATCGCAATGCACGCTTGGAATCACTGTCAAGGTAGCGCACTGCTTATTCGTACCACTCACTAATACTACACAGGCGTCTTCACAGTTCCTTCACGCAAGTCTTGTAGAGTTCACTTGTTTGTTCGTTTTTTTTTACAATTTTAATTTAAAAACTGGAGACACTGTGTATAGCCTGTCTACCCAGTGTAATCTGTAGGCCAAACTGCAGTGTACATGGAGGCTCTGTGGACTTTGTGGGTACAGTCTCTTTCACCCCATGGTCACAGATTCAAAGGGTGATAAATTTCATGGCCTTGCCCAGTGTTTGGTTACAGGTGTTTGGTTATAGGCCTATCGGCCATGGTTTTCGAACCTCGGCTGGCCACCTTGGTATAAGGAAGGTCCACGTGGCCATCTCAAAGGGGAAGGAAACATGTTCCCCTGGGTTCCTCATTGCCCCGCACAAGTTAAAGAAAATGACTACAACATGTTCGCCCCAACTTGAATACCATCCCAGTGTGGATTCCTTATACTGTCAATAAAAAAAAGAAACTTAAATGATTCAAAACTAGTTATTCGCTAACAACACCGCGCCACTTCGATCAGACAGAAAATCTTCTTTATGTTACTCGATGCTTTGTGGCTTGTCGGAGCAAAACCAAACCCTGCATCCCCGTCGAATGTGTTGTGGAAATTAAAAATGAGTTATCATTCGGCTCCTAATAGCAACTAAAATACGCAACCTATTATCACGTGACATTATGCAAATATCTGATGGGTAGGCTATATGCGAATACAAAGGTGAGCAAATTCATATTCAGATCTTCAAACATTGTTCCGGTAAACCCAATGCAGACAAGATGCCTCAGAAACTGAGAATCTGATCTTTCATGCCATGTGAATACTTCGCGTTGACCAACGCAAACAAGCTCGGAAAAATTCGAAAACCTACTTGACCATGGCAAACCAGCAGTCCAGCACCACTGACAAAAACAAGTAACCGTTTAAACGACTATAAAAATAGAGCCATCCATATCACGTTATTTCGCTTTTGAGGAGGATATTTCATGGAAAAGGGTTTCCCGATGATGCGACATCCATTACGCATGCCTCTATCGCGAATGATGTTCCAGATCCACACACTGGATGCAACATGTTAAATTAGCGTACCATGGCCTCCACCACAACAGATAAACATCTCATTTGGACGTCAGGATCGACAAAGGATCAGGAAGGACTAGCTCGCTCAACCAAGTGTGGACTAACTTGACAGTGACAACGAAGTTGCCGTAACCATGCGGACGTCAGGGAACGGTTACTTCGCCGCGAGCCTGGAGAAGCATGGAAACCCCCTGTAGGGGGATGTGAGGGCACATGACATAAACACGAGCACTAGCTGCGAGCCAACACACCTCATGAAACAGCCATCTGTCACACGCACAAAGTCAGACCTATTTATTCAATGTCCTCTATAGCAGCTCGGACCTGCCTGAACAAACAAAGAGGCGTTGGATTGAGGGCAGTCCAGGAACTGCGATTTGGTCTACGTACAGAGTGGACAATTACGTATGATTTTACTTACTAATCATTATTGGTGGGGTATAATAAGGAACTACCCATGTTCCACTCTGACCGGACAGTGAGTCAGTCTTCTACTGAGCGTTACTTACGATAAATGGATAGCAGGACCATAAAGTCTTCATATGTAGCCAACTATCAAGTGTGCACTAGAAACAAAAATACGAAGGCATAGGCAATCTATACCACTTATATCACCACTTATGCGTTTATATTGTATATATGAGTACTTTGGATCAGGCAACGTATCTCATATACCAGCAAATACAAACTCAATTACTGTCTCACTTATACGGTATGCAACCAGCGGCAGTTTGGGACAAGTGGAAACATTATCGGTGATTTCCCACATAAGCCTTCATAGACGGTTGGGAAGGAAAACTACTTGAATACTGTAGGACGCCGTTCGAAAGACATGTGTCCATATATCATAAAGGCTTTACCCATCTTTACTTCCATATTTGTTCGTCATATGCTATGTAAATAGTATAGAATTCAACCCTAAGGGGGAACCAAAAGACAAATGCAAATTATCAAGCAACGCTTTCTTCTACCAGCATGACATTAACAGTTCATTAGAAAAGTTGAACGGATTTCTTCAAACGAATCATCAACCCCTCATGTTTAACCGTATATAACCATATGCGACATTCGCAAACGTTATAACCTGGGATGTATCTTTGGCGCGCAGCGGTATCTAAACAGACATATTACGAACGAGATTCGAACACTGAAACTCCCTGGAAACAATATTCTGTGTTTTTTGTCAGGAACTGGATGATGAATCTTTAGAATACACATATTGCTTCCCTTCGCGCAGTTTTCGGATGGTTGACATCTTTATCATCAGTATTCCCGGCGGATTATCGCCTCATAGTTGGTAACATAGTGGACGTACTCGCAAGATCACAGCGTTTTCCTCTTGCTGTAGCTTTTCATCACTGACGGCTCTCTGTGACAGATATGAAGCATCAATCGAAAATACTGCGTATCTAAACTAAACAAGGGAGAGTACTTGTACACGTAACGTATGTTAATTTCGGGGAAAAAGAGGAAACAAGAGAATTGGCGTCCGATCAGAATAAGATCACGAACTGGCTGTCGAAAGACGGCATATGGAATACGTATGTAAGAATCCAAACTAAGCATATATTACCATGATGAGCAATAATTGCACACGCGTGAACCAATGAATACCTGCTACACTCGCCTAATACACATTGCCTGAGCTAGGATTCCCTTAATACAGCGCGGATGCGACTATGAATATGAGAATGGCTTTTCGATGAATATGGTTAGGACGAGGTTCAACTGTGAGCTTGATGCGGACAATAGAAAAATGATCACCACAAAGACGAAGCCCTTACATATGTGTACGAATTTTTTTTTTAAGGGATATCCAATAGAATCCATTTAGGAGATGCAAACAATTTACGCAATGGCACACGGGATGCCATTTCATATTGTTTTTTGTGTGTTTTCTCCTCAATCGATATATGCCTCTTGCGATCGTTTCTATAATCCACCCACTGGAGCAACATGTTGAAACAGCTGAATTTGTCCAAACCACCTGTTGCAACCCTGCGTGAATGAGCACGGTTGGCTTCGCATCTTGATGGAGAACTGAACTTAAAGGGGCAGAATGAAAGCTGTCCACGTACCAGGATTCAGGAGAACGAGGAAATACTCCGACTTGAAAAAGGAGCAGACAGAATTGCATTGATGACCACTCCGAAAAGTCATGATGAGACGGGAAATGCTGATTGGAGCAGTTACTCACGCCGTAAAAATCCGCAACTGAAACAGACGACAGGACCTCGAGAAGGTAGTTAACATTCTAGCATCTCTGAAACTGGAAACGGAGGAACAACGGGAGGCGTATCGCAATCGAAGGAAGCTGCGCCGCTGGACGAATTCTGTTAAATTTAAGGACTTCACGATAAAAGGGACTTCAGTGAGAATCAGTTCAAGATGAAGAGCGGACTGCTTCAGAGGAAGACCCACCACAGCCGTTAAACCTTGGGAGCCCATGAATATAAAATCAACGAGGAAGCTTGTAACACAGGCGAAAGATTGTTCGTCCCATCAAACGACGATATGCGCAGCTTAGCTAGAAAAGATCACAGTAAGACAGTGCTAGACGAACCACCCGGTAGCCACGAAGCTTCACGCCAAGAAGAGTACCAATGGTACATGAACCTGAAAGGGATATAACATCCGTCTTACTCATGGAAGTGTACGATTAATTACCTATTATTCTTCACATAGTCATCCACGATGGTTAGTTCAACGTTGACTATCAGTAAGTATGTAAAATGGGGTTTGGATATTTCATCAAATCGTCCAAGTCGTCTAAATAACCTTAGTTTCACCAAGGTCTCTCGAAAACTCTTATGGGCTCAGGTCTAAATCCATAAGCACTCATGTGAACACAAGCTTAGGGTATGTAATCTTGGTATACAAACTGGGCGAGAGGGAGACCTGTTCACATGTTGACTAAGAATATATGAATCTGGATTATAAGGCGGGGGTCTTTAATGCTGAATCTCTAATCTATTTTAAACCTGAAGCTGAATTCATAAATGTTTGAATTAGCTCTTTTTTTGTTTATCTAAAGCTGCTTGTACGAGTTTTTCATTATTTTTCCAATACTTTCTTTTCATTTCATGGAACTGCCAGTTCTTTGGTAATAAGTAGAAATTCTTATGGACTGAGGCACATCATCCAGAGCTTGGAAATATATCACAAATAGCTATTTAGTTTGACTCTGCCAAATTCGACTTTATTTGTTTAGTTTTAGTTTTAAGTTTTATTGAAAACATTTGTGCCACACAATAACACCACAAGCAATAGGCAACAACTTCCCGAGCAAATCAATGGGTGAAGTAATAACCTCCACCAATAGCTGCAATTCCTGAAGCGCAAGTAACAACACACACCTCTGACATGGTTTCTAGTGTAGTTGAGTAATTAATAATTTGTATTTTTATAACAGGGAAACTCTTTTACTCTTTCAGCTTCATTCCTTTGAATATATCAATTTTTTGTAGTTGAAAGTACCCTATTCTGCGGGTAACTTTGGATAAAGTCGTTCATTTAAAAAGTATCGCTTTTTTAGATAGTAGTATGTTAATTTTGTAATACAATCCAGGAATTCTCACCAAAGGTTGCAATGAACATTCATACCTCATTGTGCTACCAAAACACAGACCACACACTGATGAACATAAATGGGATTACTCCTGAACCATTCATTGTGGCTCTATTACCATGTTCAGAGAAAGAGTAAGCTGGATGATTTTAAAAATCAGAATTAGTGTAGTAATTCCCCTTGGTCCTATTATTGTTTTTTCTCCCTTAGCAACATCATAACCATTATGATCACTATTCTACATGACCATAGGCTGTTGATAAAACCATCCCACATAATAGTTAGCCCATGATAGTCATTAACACGAATGCTGTTGTTACATTATTTGGTACAATTTTCACATTGTAGATTTTTCCATATTCATTAATCATAATATTCATACCATCGGGATATTTGAAAGTCAAGATTGCAGGTTGCTAATTGTATTGGAATCCAAATATACTCATTTATTTAAATTAGTATTTCAAAGTAATATTAGTGGCAGCCTTTCATAATATCATTACCATCTGCATCTTGATGCTGAATTTCATTAAATTAATTATACCATTTTCCAAACAGTTTTTAAGTTCAGTGCCCATTGTATATATGCTACTTCCGTAGTATGGGTCATATCCAAGGGAATGACACCCAACATTTGAGATGGTTTTCCGTTAAATAATTATCGGGTGAAGAAAATTGAGCACAGTGTAAATAAATCGCTTTGAATGGTTGCATGTCCACTTTCCAATGTGTTCGCCATCAAAACAAACAATACTGAATTAAGTGAAAAAGTCTTGCAATATCGTCAGCAAATTTAAAGCATTATTTATGGAACTTTAAAGTTTCAAATTCCCATTGTATTTTATCGGACCTTAATCACCCCAAGATAATTCAAATGTGAGCAAATGGCACGAGTCGATCCACTGTGTAGGCCAAACCAAGCAATGGAAGACTCACTAAAATGTTACTCCAACCAGATACATAATGTTTTCACCCTTGGAATATGGTAATAGCTATTCCAAAAGATAGATTGTATTCAAAGGCAAGTCTAAATTGCCTGCCTAGGTCTATAGTATTGTTCCCAATCAAACCGACTTTTCAAATGTTGTAATTTCATAAGTATGATTAATTATTTAAATATAGGATGTTTTGAAATAAAAAAACATGTTTACACACCAGCATTTCAAAGCAATTATTCAAAAAGATCAAAGTTAGTAGCTATATATCACCAACAGGCAAAAGATCCTTGAGCAACACAGACTTTACAAGTCAAAATATATTTATCAAAAAATGACAACATTGGATCGGATCTACCAAATTATTGAAAAATTCGTCGTACCACAACGTTCAATCTGATGAGGTCTATAACGATTGAAACTCAAACCCGATGCATTTTGGCAAAATCAACTTCCACTTGGTATTTGGTGTAGCACCTCAGGGGAGTGTGGTGTCAGAATAGGACTACCTTACAACATACAGGACGTAGAATTAAAAAGCTTTTATAGGTTCCAGTCTATATCTTTGTCGAGGCGGCTAAAGAATGACTTGTCCCAACACCATTTCAAAATCTTATAATGGCATGAATAATAATTTAGACATGTCGCATATGGAGACATATGTAACGGTTCATGTTCACAGAAATCAAAATGGCAAGGCAACAGTCAATACCCATCGTAATGTTAGGCACTTGCCTTTCGGGAATTAATTGCGATTAGACGGTAAGTATGCCACTAGTAGTCACAATAAACATGAAGGGTACACAAGATGCATACTGTAATGGCATTGGGAAAAATCAACCTCGTAAAGCTAGATACACAGTTTCTAACCTTTCTCCCGGTCAAGTCGAAGGCGCATGGAGCGGTTTGTCACACCCCAATCAGAAGGTTAACGATATTGGAACAGACGCACTCAATAATAGCATGAGAACCTTTGTCTATTGTATTTTAGGGGCACAAAACACTCAAACAAAAACAATTTTTTCAACACCTGGCCATACTAGATGCCTAAACGACAGTTTTGTCTATATGAGAGGATTGTATTAATTCTACAGTAGCTTTACAAATTAGTTTAAATCGCTATCAAACTCACAGCAATATGCTAGTTAGCAGAGTAGACTTTGAGTCGGTCAAAATGGTTTACATGAGGCCTACAGATCATAAATTGAGGAATTGGGACCCATATAGGTTATAATATGAAATTCAAATAGCCCCAGAAACAACAACGCACTCGCAGTACGAATGATTGTTTATATGGAGGGTGGTATTGATGAGCAACAACTGTGAGTTGAACCTGGCAGTGAGTTTGATTGATAGACTATCGATGACCCAATTGCAACTCCCAACTATATTTGATGATACAACTAAACCAGTTGAATCAACATCTACATTAGCAAAACAGATCCCCAAATATCCGAATCTGCAAGTGAACATGAAAATGACAAACTTGCCATCATCGTTGGGGTACGGGGATTGCAAGGATTCATACTGCTTGATGATGTACTTAAATAATCTACGTCAGAGGTGATTCAAGTAAATAACTTACCACAGATACAACACCATCACAAATGCCCACACAGTTTATGCCAGCAATCCAACAGCTACCACTGATGCGGGCCCAAATTTTAATAGCTAAGATAAACACCTCCGAAGATGGCTGGCAGGCAGCCAGCAGTTTAGAACTAACTCCCACTACATTGGGCAATGCTTTTAGAATAGCTTTAATCTGCTTGTTTAATACAACCACTCGGGTTGGACTTGGTTTGTGGCGGCACAACACTTTACCACTGCAAGGATGATGTAAACAATAGTGGCTAATCAGCTATGCGATAGCCGTTTAATATATAACCACAGTTCCACCTGTTCTCTAAAATAAAATTCTTAACTTTTTCCGATAGTGTCGTGTCTTCATTAAAATTTGATTGAGGTTTCGTTTAGTCTGTTAATCTGCCCACGCAGTGCTCGTTCCATTATACTTGCAGCTGCCAATTCTACCAAATTCTTTCAGTCCAAGCTTTTATTACGTGGCTTTGATTTCTTTTAGCTTCTTCATTTCCTTCCTCTGTGCTTGACCGCAGATTATTTTGTTCTCGTGATAACATAAAGGTATTATTCTTTCAGTTTGCCAAGTTATTGACAAGCTCACCACAAGATTTTTGTAGAGCTTCATCGGGAGCTAGTAGTTCTCTCATTCTAAGTTCTGTTTGGGTATCAACGGTCACAGCCCCTGTGCTAGCAAACACATTATCGAATAGTTCTTGCATATCCCTTTTAGTGATTTGATCAATAGCAGTAGCAAACTCGGGCAGTTCTTCCATTTCAATATAATCGGTTGAGAGGCAGATTTATTATCTGTTCAATAAATGTTCTGATTGGTGTAACTTTGGGGGATTTGATTATAGTCAACACACCCCTTTATTCCGTATAGTTTTAAATTACTTTTTAATTTTAATATTATAGAACTTCTTTTCGCTTTACCTGAGTTAATGGGTCTTCTCCTTTATCTGTTGTTACTAAAAGATCACCACTCTCAAGTTTAAAATTATCATAATTTTTCAAATTTGGGAGTTAATCCTATTCTTCTTTCAGATGGCCATAGGAATCATTAGTTAGTTATGTTGAACTGCTAATCAAAGACAAATCCACGCCTCCCCGTCTAATTATTAGGATCCTCAATTGATCATCATTGATCATGTTTTGTCTTCATCAGCATATCTCAGAGCGGGCCTTCATAATATCTAATGCAAAGTCATCCATTTTTTTAAAGTAATATTGTATTTAATAAAATGACACGCAATACGGCCAAAAAGGGAATCCTTACAGAAAATTACGAACGCATCGGGGTCCGGTTTGTGTGGTTGTGAAAAGGTCATTAGACCAATCTGTTGGTGATCCCGAAACACCCCAGACCAATAGATCCAAACGAAATTGTAAACGGTTACATTTCCAAATTTATGTTGTCGTGTAAGCTGTATGTTAGTACCCTGTACAACAGACCTAGCTTTCAGCATTGAAACTCAGTCAACTATACCGGATAAAAACAGAACGAGTCACCAATCTGGAGAGCATAGAGCAATTTGTAAAAAAGATAAGTGTTTTTTAAAATTAGAAGCAATGAAATTTATTCCCAGACGATGCAGATGGCATCACGCTATGCGATTTATGGTTGCCGAGAAAAGACAACTCAAAACAATGGGGTATCGAGGCATTTGTAATGAAAATACATTGAAATTGAGAATGATTGCTGAAGATAAAATAAAGACATCTCAGCAAGACTGGTAATAATAAAGATAAAGATAAAGCAATGGCGAGGTGCCTATGGGAAAAAGATTTTCTTCTCTGGGAAATTGAGCTCTGTTGACAAATCATATGCCCTTTTATCAGGCTGGCCTCAATGGCCGTCTGAGGTATGAATTAACATTTAATGCTTTATGGGTCGTGTGACTAAAAGCACGGACAACAGGGGCTAGTTGTAAAATAAGTGGAATCAGTTAGAAACGAAAATGTTTCCTAATGCAGAGCTGCTAGCATGAATTCGAAACCAAGTATCAAAACAAACTGGCTTTACTTTATTGAAAGTGAAAGAGTATTGAGAACAGAACAATTACATAACGAAAAGCGATTAAAGAGATTACCAATTGGATATAATTGAACACACCAGCAAAAAAAGTATGAAGGGTTATACGCTATTATGGTTTTGAGGGGACCCCTTCGCTGTGAAGGGTACGTAATATGAAGAGACACGAGGAAATTTTACAATCCAAAATTTAATAAAGTAAACCATTATGATCGAAGGCATTTCGAATCAGTGGTATGGCGCCAAGGCATGAAAAGATATCAAACACTGGGGATGAAACTGTGAAACATTTTGCAGGCATGGCATTTGTTTAAAAACTGAAACCTTTGTGAGGAAGTCTGTCGGATTAGTGGAAGATTAATAGCTCCTGTAGACATGAGAAGCAAGAGGGATGATATAAAATCACGGTCCCGTGTTAGTTTTGGTAGGAGAATACAAAATGGTTCTGAAGGTATAATTAAACTGGTAAAAAAGATGCAGTAAGATTATGGAATTATGACTGTGATTTGTTGTCATGGATGCACAGCTAATATAAGAATGGTAGATTTCGTTCCGAGCCATTGAAATATATTACTAATATATATTCTATATATGTATAGAATATATAGATAGTATATATATATATATATATATATATAGATAGATAGTTAAGATATAATATTATATATTATATATATATATTATATATATAGAGAGATACATGTTGTTCCAAAAGTATCCGTATTCGGCACTCGATGCGGTCAACAAGGGTGTGGAAAAAAGAGTTGTGTTGAAAGCTACTTAGAAATGAATACAAAAATTATTTTGAACACATCGTTAGTATTGTCCAACGCTAGAATGGAATAAAGCTTATACAAAAGAGGAATGGTCTGGCAAGATTCTGTGAAAGTTTATGTCTTGGATTGCTACAAAGTACATGACTTATAAGAGATATACGACCGATTCAAAGGTGATGAAACGTTATATTTCATAGAGGAGTGTGCTGCAACTAAGGCTTTGTCATATAGAAAACATACAGATTCTAAATGATTGAAAAACATTCAAGCCTCGTTATACTTAAAAAACAGATCACCTACAAGTTACAAGTTGTTGTAGTTGGTTAAGACTTACAAAACTTCAAGAACTGACAAGTTATGTAATAAGGAACTACAAGTTATTGTAATAAGAAGGTCAGAAGGAGTGTAATACGAAGCGTTACAAGTTATTGTAATAAGACTTACACTTGTAAGTTCTTGAAGTTGGAAGTCTTAACAACTTACAACACTTGTAACTTGTAGGGTGATATGGTTATAAGATATATAAGTTTTGAATGTGTTTTTGCCTTGAAAATTCATTTATTTGCCGCTTTTAGTTGTTTCATCCGGAATGACTTCATTTTCTGTCTAGCAATGTTCGTACGAACCACGATCTTTGCAATAAATCCACACCACACCCATTTTGTCTGTTCTCTGAACATCTTTCATAACACTATTCTATTTTTGGGACAAAATCCAACAACTTGGATTGGCATGCCTACCACTAAACGCTATTCAATGATCATGCATTTAGAATTTTATGTTTTCTATATGACAACTCCTCAGTTGCAGCACATCATCTATGATATATAAAACGTTCATCATCTTTGAAAACGTTGTAATATCTATTATAGAGTTCATGTAATTGGTAGAATCAAGACATAAACTTGCAGAATCTTGGCCGACCCTTTCTCTGTTTTTATAAGCTTGATTCCAGCTAGCGTGTACTGATAACGATGTGTTCAAACTACTTTTTGTATTCATTTTCTATAGATTCTACACAAAAACTCTGTTTTCCACACCTGTTGACCGCATACGAGTGCCGAATGAGGATATTTTGGGAACAAACATTAACATATTATAATATATTTTTTTTTTAAATGGTGCTGAACTAAATTACCATTCTTAATATTGAGCGCGATGATTCCGTAATTTTCTGTAAGGATTCAATTTGTGGCGGTATTGCGTTGCCATTTTATTTTAAATCATATTAATTTTAAATAAAAATGAATGACGTTTGCCAATTGGATGATTATGAGAGGCCCCGCTCTGGAAGATGGTGCTGATGAGACAAATTGAGCAATTGATTTGATTCATTTGGAATCAACTAATAAATCTAGACGAGGAGTGATTTGTATGAATGAGCAGTTAAACAGAAAAAGGTTAAATGTATTTATTATGGCCATATGAAGAAGATATGGATTAATCCCAAACACGTTAAAAAATTAGTGATACTTTTAACTTGAGGGTGGTGTTCTTTCAGTAAAAACAGATAAAGGAGAGAAACCAGGAACTAAGGTAAAGATAAAAGCAGTTCGATAATATTAAAAAAATTATTGGAAATCCCTACGGATAAAAATGGGGTGTGTTGACTACCTCAACATCCACCAAAAAGTTAGCACCAACTCAAAGAAAAGAAAAAGTTATTGAAAACTATAATTAATCTGCCCGAATACTGAGTATATTGAAAAGGAAGAACTGACCAGAAGTTGCTAATGATATTGATCATAATACAGGTGAGATGCAAGCAATATTCGATAATGTGTTAGCGAGCAACAGGGGATGTGGACAGTTACTACCCAAACAGAACTTAGTATGAGAGAAACTATAGCTCTCGATGAAGCTCTATAAAAATCTCGTGGTGAGCATGTCAATAACTTGGCAAAACTGAAGAATTAGACGGATGTTATATATCAGAACAAAATATAATCTAGCGCAAGCGCAGAGGAGAGGAAATGAAAAAGCTGAAAAAGAATTCAAAGCAAGATAAAGTTGGAAGTAGAAGAAGTGGTAGATTGGAAGCTGTAAGTATAAATGATAGAGAATGCGCGGGCAGATTAAACAGCATCAAAAAAAAACCATCAATCAAATTTTAACTGAAGACACGACGCTATCGGAAAAAGTAAGAATTTATTTAGTATTGGTGTACTTGGTAGAGATACTGGCCAACGCTCTTACGAGGAGCAAGACGACAAGGATGGGTGGGCAGCCCAACAAAAACTTATTAGTCCGGCTGCCAAGCCAAGTGTAGTGGTTTTGCCCACAGCTGTCTGAAAACTGTCTATATCTCAAGGGAGACGATGCGAATGGCAGTGGTTCTAGTCTCGTACAGTTCTTGGTACGACCGAGTATTTGTAGCAATCTTTGTTTAGAGAACAAGGTGTAAATGTGGTTAGTATATTAACGACTATGCATTAGCTATTAGAACTATTGTTACAAGCATCTTGCAGGGTTGTTAAAAGGTGTTGTGCCGCCCCAAACCAAGTCCATCCCCGAATGGTGGTATTAAACAACAGAGAAAATATTCTAGAAAAGCATTGAAGTATTGCGAAAGTTAGGTTCTAAACTGCTGAATGTGCAACTGCCAGGCCTCTTCAGTGTTTTATCTTGGGTATTAAATGCATTGAGTGGTTCTGTGGATGGCTGGCAGAAAAATTGTTGTGGGCATTGTTACTGGTGTTAGCTTGGTGTTATTTACTTGAATAAAACATCTGAAGTAGATTATTTAAGACATCATAAAGCATATATGGAATACTTGCAATCCCAGTAACCCCAACGATGAGGGCAAGTTTGTTCATTTTCATGTTCACTTGCAGATTCGGTAGTGTGGAATCTGGGTTGCCAAGTAGCTGTTGAGTCAACTGGTTTAGTTTGTATCATCAAATGTAGTAGGAGTTGCAATTGGTTACGATATAGTCATATCACAAACTCACTAAACAGGTCACTAACAGGTTGTGCTCATCAATAACACCCCGCCGCAGTATTATTAAACTAATCATTTCGTGCGAGTTGCCGAGTGCTGTTGTTGTTTCTAAGGCTATTTGCTTTCATTATGAAACTATATGGGCTACCAATCCTCAAGTTGAGATCTGTAGGCATCATGTGTAAAACATTTTGACCGACTACAAAGTCTACTTTGCGACGAGCATATTCTTGCAGTGAGCTTTGATAGCGATTTGAAACGTTACTGTTGTAAATCTACTGGAGATTAATACAATTCCCAGATAGACAACAACGGTCGTTTAGAATCAGAGATGTGCCAGGTGTTGCCAAACTTGTTTTTGTTCGAGTTTGTGCCCCTAAATACAAGGAACAAAAGTTGAATTGAATTCCCAGCATAAGCAGTGCCTAAACAATTACTATGGGTATTGACATGTTGCTTCCAATTTGATTCCTGTGAAAACATGAAACCGATGACATATGGTCTCCATATGCTGACATTATTATTCAATGCATTTTAATGATTGTGAAATGTGTGGTGGGACAACTCTTTCTTTTAGCAGGCCTTCGACAAAGATAATAGACATGAAACCTATAAAAGCTTTTAATTCTACTGTCTGTATGTTGGGGGTGGTCATAGCTGACACCACATCTGAGGTGCAGGGGAGGTGCTATACCAAATTACAAAGTTGAGATGATTTTGCCAAAATTGGCATCGGGATTTTGAGTTCCAATCGTTATAGACCTCATCAGATTGAACGTGTTGTACTACATAATTTCAAGTAAATCTGGTAGATCGCATGCCACATTTTCCAGTATTTGATAATGCATAGTTTTTGGACTTGGTAAAGTCTGTTTTGCTCAAGGCTCTTTCATGGCCTGGTGTGGAATATAAATACTACTACCCTTTGTATCTTTTTGAATAATTGCTTTGAAATGCTGGTTGGTAACATGTTTTTTTATTTTAAAACATCATATATTTAAATGAATGAATCATACTTATGAAATTAAACATTTGAAAAGTCGTTTGACTTGGGAAACAATACTACAGACAATAGGGGCAGAAATTTAAAAAAAATGACTTTGAAATCAGCTATATTTGGATAGGTTATTACCATATTTCTCAAGGTTGAAAAAAAAATATGTTATAGGGTTGGTAGTGAACATTTTAGTGATTTTTCCATTGCTGTTGGCCTTAACAATGTGGATCGACTGGGGCATTTGATCACCAGTGAATTATCTTGGGTGGTAATTAAGGTCGATAAATACAATGGGAATTTGAAACTTAAAGTTCCAGAAAATAATGCTATTAAATTTTCTGAAGATATTGCAAGACTTTTTTTCACTTAATCAGATTGTTTTTTTGATGGCGAACACATTGAAAAAGTGGACAGGCAACCATTCAAAGCCATTTATTTACACTGTGATCAAATTTCTTCCACCGATAATATATTCAAAAGAAAAACCAACTAAAATGTTGGGTGTCATTCCATTGAGTAATGACCCATAACTACGGAAGCAGCATATATACGAATGGAGCACTAAAATTGAAAAAACCGTTGGGGAAAATGGTATAATTAATGAAAAGACATTTGCAGCAGAGATGCGATGGTAATGATATCAATTTAAAGGGCTGCCACTGATATTACTTTAGAAATAAACTAATGTTTTTAAATAAATGAGGTATATTGAAGTTCATAAAATAGTAAACCTGCAATATGATATTCAAACTATCAATGAGGGTATGAATACATTGAATAGTATGATTAGTGAATATGGAAAAATTTACATTGGGAAAATTGTACCAAATCATGTAACACCAATTCTGTTATGACTATATGGGATACACTATTATGGGGGGATGTTTTTCAATCACCAGCCTATGGTTATGTTGAATAGTATCATAATGTTATGATGTGTGCTATAGGGAGAAAAAAAAACAATAATAGGACCAATGGGATTATTACACGAATTGATATGTTTACAAATAATACACCTTACTATTTCTCTAAAAATGGTATAGAGCCAAATGAGGGGCAGGAGTAATACAGTTATGTTCATCGTGTGTGGCTGTGGTGTGGTTAGACACAAATGAGGGTATGCATGTCGTTGCAAACCTTTATGTGATAATGCTGGTATGTATTACAAAATTACATACAACTATTTAAAAAAAACCGAATACTTATAAAGGACGGACATTTATCCAAAGTAAGCAGGAATGAGGGTATTCAGACTACAAAAATTGATAATATTAAAAAAGAAATAGAAGCTGGAAAGAGATTCCCTGTATCGAAAGTATAACAAATTATTAACTATAATACACTGGAAACCAGTCAGAAGGTGTGTGGAGTTGTTATTGCGTCAGTTTGAAGCGATGGTGGAGTTATTACTTCCCCTGTTGGATTTGCTGGGAAGGTGTTGCTAGTGCTTTGGTGTTATTGTGTTGGCAACAAGTTTTCACTAAAAAAAAAACTGAAAAACTAAATACTAAAAAACACACTGAAATTAGAATTTGGCAGAGTCAAACCAAATACTATTTGTGAATATATTTCACAAGCTTTGGATGATGGTGCTATCAAGAAGAATTTATAATTATTACCAAAGAACTGGCAAAGTCCAGGAAATGAAAGAACAGTAGTAGAAGAAATAGAATAATATAATAAAACTGTACAAGCAGCTCGAGATAAACAAAAAAGGAGCTTATTCACCCCCAAAAATTGAGGAGTTCAGAGTCAGGTTTAAAATAGCTTATAGATGTCAGAATGAAAGACCCCATCCTTATAATGCGGAAATAAATCTTTAGTCAACATGTTAATAAGGTATCCCTCTCCCCGTTGGATACCAAGATCAAGGTACATACACGAAGATAGATGTTTTTGTTCAACGAGTGCTGAGGATTTAGACCTTGAAGTATTTTAGAGAGACCTTGGGTGAAAATAAGTTATATTTAGGAGAGACCTGGGACGATTTTGCGATGAAATATCCAGAACCCTCATTTTACATACAACTCCATCTATTGATGCTTCATTACCCTTTGCAACCTAATAATAATGGAAGCTGGGTGCTCTGTCAGTTCGCAGGCAAATAATGAACGAAGCCTTAGACCAACACATTGCCATAACTCCCCAACGTCGGTCTCGTCCGGTGTGGCATAACTGCAGCTTATTATACTATTGAGGCAATTCAAGATCTACAGGCTACGATTGTAGACATGGTTCACTCGGGAGCGTAAAAAATAGTACATGGTACTAACACCACATTAACCACGTCACAACTAGCCAGTCGGTGTGCGTGAAGGAGCTGAAACACATGCTTCCTCAGAAGGGTTTGAGGACCCCCCAAAACATTTGCAGCCTGTCGATTTGCCCACCTTCTTAACATTTGCCTAACTCGTAACATCGCACTGCAGTGCCATACGTACACACGACTACTAATAAAAAAAGGTAATGGCACTACCAAAGTGCACTATTTACATTGTTTAATGTTAAACAGTCAGTAATCATTTGGTGTTTTTCATTTTTTATTTTTAAAATCATTCCAGAAATCATCCAAGAATACAAAAGGACACCCACACTTTGCAAAGAACTTATCAGGTCAGTTTGTCTCCGTTAAACAAATCCCACTGAAATCGGAACAGATGCCTTCAAGTGTCGAACAATGTACTGGTGAAACCAAATTTGAATTGGACTTTATAGGTATATCTAAAACGTGACTACGAATTTAGTTCGCAATCATTATTGTGTGTCTTCCTGTATGGTTGGGGGAAGTGTTGATTACTGGGCGGGTGTGGGAAGGGTGGACCTAGATGGACACGAAAGGTTTCAGGTGCCACCCGATTGCCATAGCCCCATCAATAACGACTGATAAACTATGATCATAAAGCCGCGTGATAAACCACGATTATAAACTCACTTTTGTTTGTAGGGAAACTTTGAAGGTTCGAGCTCCGTCAGTTATTACAGATTAGGGTATGAGAATCGGTCCGGATAGTCAAACGTCATGGATAGGCAGTTCACTATTCCCAGTTGTATTCAATAGCTATTTGGTTAATTGAAAACTTATTTTTACAAACAGGGAATGATATAATATGCGCTATCAAACTATATGTCAATACCAAAGTCATACTTAGGCCGTTCCTCCAGTTTGCGCTCACGTGAATTTGGCAATAATGAAGTCATGCGAATCCCGCGCGAGAGAAAACAAATAGAAATTGCCTTTGCAAAAGTCGTTTCATCATGTAACGTGCCCAACAATTGTTCTATTTGAACAACTATTTGCTGCGAAATTCAATGATGGGTATTCAATAGTAGCTTAGGCTGTGGAACTCAGTCATTTCATCAATACGTTTTCTCTTGTTGTATATTTCGGGGAAAAAAATATGTCATGATAGCTCAATGCAGTGGATCAAATGTCGTCTCGTACAACTGGAGGATTCAGATGTGATCGATGAATGAATCATTCAAATATTGCACTTCAATATATATCTGCCGATCAATGTCTGTTTCGGCGCCGTACATGTTCGTTTAAGATCAACGTTGTACCCTCGTTAGAAACAAAGAGGACAAACAACTTTTCGTAACCAAGAAATACAGAACAAGGAATAAGAAAGAATTCTAATGAGCACTGAAGAAATACGACAGCATGCAACGCACATGTTCACAATCACCTTAAGTCGAGTGTATGTAATCATACATTCGTGTTAGCCACTTCGAAACAAATTTAAATGACTCGTATGAAACTAATGGATTCCACAGATTCCAGGAAAAAGGCCTACGGCCGTGTGTATAATAACACTGGAATCGGGCAGCGCAGGTAATCACGGCCTCACTTGATCGTGGCAATCTTAATCAAGCAATCATACCAATACCGTTATTCACATGTATAATTAAGACTCCAACTAGCTATTAGCTTTTCATCCTCCACAATTGAACTAATGGAGAAACCATTCTTTAATTCGATATACATGTGCTGCGAGTATACGAGTAATTCATCCGTATATTTACTATATATTTGTTTTGTACATGTATATTTCACACACCGCAACTTGCGACAGCATCGTGTAACTGAACCTCAGCAAATATCGACATACTTTAGTGCATTTGCCTTGTGAGATCAGAGTGAAATGTTCTTGTCTGTCGTTCGTTTCTCGAATGTGAAACAAATCCAATGGGAAAGAAATGTTATGTTAGGAATGCTCCCATCTCAATATTCTCTCATGTCAAAAAGTTTCTTGAAGAATATTGAAGTGGCGAGCTGGCCCTCTTATTCCATGAATCGGGGTGATTAAAGTGTGTTTTTTATTGACTGAACCTGAATACATGATATGTGCTTGACATGAATGTAACAATTGATTCACTTGTAATCAAGTACACGTACTCATTGTAGGGTAGAGAATTTCCCAAACAATATAGGCCTACTTTATTGACTGATTGGAATTACGTGATTATTAAATATTTGTCTAACGTAGAAAAGAATACGACTGCTCCATCACCTAAATTTACCACAAGCGTTCGTGTGCTGGAAGACAGGACGGAATTTCGGAAGAGGGAGAGCGTGACGTGATTGGTCTACCAAAATGTGTATCTTACAGAGTTTCTTCTTCCTTTCTCTTCGCGATATAGGTGTAACGAAGGAACTGCAAAGCCGAAGGTGATGCAATTGAAGAAGGTCATGGTACAGTTTCATCTCCTAAGTCTACTATCGGTTTCGTGGACTGGAAGACAGGACGGGATAGAAGAAGAGTGTGACGTGATTGGTCTACCAAGAAGTGTATCCTACAGAGTTTCTCGGAGAGAAGTGTAATCGGAGTGCGTTTTGCATCCAAAAGTGAGACTGTCAGTGATAACGTAAATGCTCGCGCTGTGAATTCTGATGCACGAGAGCAATTGAAGAAGGTCATGGTAGAGGGTCACGCATACGGACAGGACTAAAATAAATCGATGCGCAAGACAAAATTGTTATGGGGAATGGGAGTGTATTTCCTGGAGGATTCTTTGAGTAATGAGAGTGAAGCAAATCGAATGGCACGCAGACAATCTGGAAATGGTACATCTTAGCAAATTTATTCTGAGCGGGTGATCGCGAGAGACGCCCATATGTTTTCTTTCCACGGTAGTTTTACATTAGATAACACGCGTTTTATCGAAGATTGTTGAGGTTCTTATCTATTCTCACAAAATAGCTCCTCGGAACGCGGAGCCACGAATCTACTTTATCGGCTAGAGTTGACCCTATCTTAAACTGCCAAAAACGAACATATCTGATGGTGAGTGATTATTATTGTGTTTTACGAGAATAATCTGGGTAACAAAATCATTACATTGACAGAGTCGGACAGAACGTTGTTATGAAAGAATTACTATAAAAACAAATTCTTCACTTGAACTTGAACTAGAAACCTTGAAGGCTCCGAGACCCTGAAAATGCATCTGTACTGAAACACGGTCTTTATTGTGCATATTTGACAAAATAGCATTTACCGAAATAAAAAGATGTTTGTTCGTTAAAACCACCATATTAAAATCATATTGAAGTCCCTAATGCTCGACAGCATATCGAAACCAGTAACACCTGGACAGCGTAGTATGGAGACCTGACTCCCAGTACTATCAGCATATTGACCGCCTATACCTGACTATGATCAAGTTCGAAGATCAAGCAGATACAAAATGCTGCAGAAAATAATTGACCTAATTCATTTGATACCGTTACTGTATTTACATCTAGGTTCTTATTCACTTATACTAAGTAAATCGCAGTTGTATGGTAGCAATTCATTGAATAATATTCTTGAACACACCCGCATCTTAATGAATGTATGGAATTATTGTATTAATGCAAACAGCAATGCTGACTGTATTGTCGATGTAATCGATTCCTTCCGCTGAATAATAGTGTGTGGAAACAACTTCCTCTCTGATACAAGTACATCGTATATATAAACGTCTATTTGAGCTCTTTTGCAATGACTCGCAACGGGCGACAGACGTTTCTATACTTACCAGAAAGGCCTTAACGGAACACTGTTCAATACATCCTAACACAGAGTGATCGCTCCCTATTTATTTATCACTGAGTGCGGAGTGACACGTCGTTTTGCGAAGCAATCTGCCTGCTCATGGAGCAACCTAATATATCATTATTGACAGTCCGCTGTTACATTCAATATAGATGCGGGTTTCTTCTAATTGTAATTTACTGCTTTCGCCAATATGAAATGTAACCTAGCGCCAGGAAATGCAATGCGACGTTGCCTCGACCCATTTCGGATAAGGTGACTACGTTGAATCACCTATGTTTCCACTATCTGAAGATTATTAACAACAGCGGACACCCCTCCTAACTGTCTTGTGGTGATTTGTTCACCCGGATACTATAATTCGCGCACGTACAAAGCTTCGTAGCTTGCTGCCACTTCCATGTCGCGGAATATCACCAGATCACAAGCGACAATTCAATTGTCCACCCGCGACTTACTCACCAGAGCGCGCGAATAGGATTTCATAGATAGATCGCGCTTTAATATGCATATTCATCGTCAGTAATAGTCAATATGATCAGTTGGGTGTTCTATAAGTCTTGCTACCTACGATACGAGTCAAATGGCCTCAAGTGCAGCCTCCATTGGGAAAGACAAAACAACTTTGGGAGTTGGTGTTGTAACAGCCTTGGTTCAGTTTGCAATCACATTCTGTGTATGTGTTGGGTTTTGGGAGGTTTCTTTTCATCTTTGTACCAGACGGCATCTTAGTTCTTGTTTTGCCATCATTACTGAACTTGGGTATTTCCTATTTCCCGTTGTTGGATTGGATATGTTACTGTTCCACTGTCATTGCCATCCTGCCGTTGACAGTCTTGGTCAAATTGTCCATCTGGATTGATGATGTTCGGAGGAACCCAACCAATCCACGCTATAGCTAAGAGTAATTCACTTTCTAGATTTGTTTTCTAAAATTTTCAGTGGCGACCTTCAGAACAATCCTGGACCCTCCACAAGAGTCTTGTGGTTTTGCCAAGGCGAGGGTAGGTTGATCTGCACGGCTTTGGCCCGCGACCACTGGACTGTGCGGTAAACTTAAATCCTGTCCGAACTTTGCAGTGGAGGAATTCGATAAATTAGAATTAGATGGGTCTGCTGTGCATGGGCGTGCAACCATTGTGACACTGAAATGTGAACACTTATCTTATTTTCCATTCTTTTGAATAACTTGGTTTCCACAATCGCACACGCTCCTCAAGTTTAAAATTGCCAAATATTCAGAGGGATTTCAGACAAAGATCTTGGGTTTGGGGTTGATTCTTCTTTGAAGAAAACCTTCTAAGCGTGTGGGGGGGGCCGAACTGTAGAAGGTAATTGGATTCTTGGCTTATAGACGTCAACTTCAGTTTCCTTGAATATGATATTGTTGTCAGGAGGCTGTTTAAGCAACTGGTTATACCTCACCTGGATTATTCGTACAAGTGTGATCCCTACTTTTGCAAGACAAAGCAGGTTTATTTAAAACGTTTTCAGCGTAGGGCAACTAGAATGATTGACTGTCTGAAACAATATCCTACGAAGAAAGATTATGCCGTCTTGGTCTACTAACCAATGGAGCTAAGGCTATTCGGGGTGACCGTTATCCAGGTTTTCAAATTGTCCCTGGCCTCGATGCCTGTCCTTCCACTACTTCTTTGAATGTTCCAATGTTACTGCAAATCGAGGCCACTGTCTCAAGTTTCGTGGCAAGCGCTGTAGAATGGACATTCGGAATATTTCTTCTCTCTCGCAAGAGAGTGATCCAATGATTTAATTGTCTTCCTGTAAATGTTGTTTGCTCTAAGATTGTTAATGCGTTCAAGAACCGTCTTGATTTTTTTTTCAGGAATCACGGGCGAATTATTTGTGGTTTGGTTCATTTTTCTTTCCTGGATTGTTTGGCTCCGGGGTCGTTCATATTGAGGATTTTTGTCCTTCTGGCCCTTTATTCAACTAAACAAACTACCCTGTTTCTACAGTTACAATCACCTTAAACCCATGAACCAGAAGTCCAGTCAAGTCCTCCTACGGCGAGCCGACCTTTCAGCCACCCCTAACGAGCAGCCCCATTCTGATCCTCAAATAACTAACCGAGCAAATTCATAATCCTATGGCTATTCCTTGTCCAATATGCGTGTTTCTACCTCATCAGAATCTGGACTAGTTTTTTGCCTTCCCCCGAAAGGTAATTACTGGGATCACTTATTACCGGCGTAAATGGTTTACGAAGTAAAGCACCTGAACTAAGCAGGCTGGGGTTTACGTAAAGCTAGACGTTATTATTGGCTGTGAGACCAAACTTTCTTAACAAGGTTTGCAATTCAGAGTCCTCCCCGTACGCTATCCTAAGAAACGATTTCCAAAGACCGCGGCTGATCTTGGGGGAGGAGTCTTTCTGGTCATTCTAAAGATATCTATGTGTACTGACTTCAAGGAACAGAGAGCAACCTGTGAGGCTGTTTGGGTGGCGGTTGCGAATCCTAACCAATCACTCACCCTTTACTCTGCTCCTTTCATGACCGCCTGGCTCAGGCCCAGAACCAATTAGGCAATTTGATGGAGTTATCAAGGAGCGTCGATGTGAAGGCAACAACCCATAGTAATTGGTGGCGATATGAACTGTGGTCATATAAATGGGTCTGATAATCCGTCCGAGTAATGCACTGAATCACTGCACAAGAATTACTTGGTGTTTTGCCATTCTTATGACAACTTCCGTACTAACACCCAACTTTCTCCGACTAGGGAAGGACATTTTTTGACTTACTTTGACTTCTAAACCATCTTTTAGTAAAATCACAGCAGGTCTTCCCCGGTATAAGCGACCATGACATAGTTGTTATAGATTCTGAGGTGAGACCAAGTAATCCATCATTTCCGAAGAAAATCTCTGCCTATAAACATGCTAATTAGACAGTACTGAAGGAGAAACGAATGCTTTAAGATGCTTAAAGATAGAATAGATAGAATATAGCCCCTATATAGATAGATAGATAGATAGATGATAGATAGATAGATAGATAATAGATATATGATAGATCGATATATAGTAATTTTTGTCCATTTTTAAAGAAAAACAACAGAAGAATGGTTTTCTGCCGACATACAAACCTTATAGGCTAATATCAAAAACATACAGAGTATGCTAATAATTCTGGAGACAAACGACACATCAATCACGAGTAAGAGTGGGAATTATACAATGGATAGCTTTCCGGAAGAAATGAATTGCGGAAACTGCTTGTTTTGGTGATTGGAGCCCGCATTCTAATGCCAGGTCTGTTGTACTGTGTGAGGGTATTGAAGAGATGAGTTACATCGCACGTTATGGCTTCACCTTTCTTTAGCACCTTTCCTCATAGATTCGAGTCATCGTTTGAAATCTAGGTCTACGTGCAGCGTTTCCGCAGAGCTAAGAATTCGTTCTAAGCTACTCGATGTTCTTTGTCATACTACCCAACAAGCGCAAGTCGAAAGTTCTTGATAGCTGCGGACGGCAAAATTCCTGTAGCAAATACACTGCATGTTCTCACTAATCCACATTTTTGTTTGTTACAACCTTGCTTTACTGTCATCTGTCATAACCTTGGAAAGGCTTGGAACATATCTACGGGACATTAGCCTAATATGTGCTATCAGTGAAAAGTGGAAACACCCTTGGATTCAACAATGGGCCGGAAGTCTAGCAACACCAACGGGATGAACTATTTTCCACAGAAGTGCCTGTACCAACCCCCATGACCCCAATTGCCAGTATCAGACACTCAGTGCTGACAGACAAGTTAAAACAGTCCATGCTTACAAGCAGGCCCAGACCGCCTGCAGCTCCAAGGAGTAGGCCTAATGTAAACAACCACTCTCACCGAGAGTTCAATGGAAAGGGCTGCAGTGGATAGTAAATTTGGGTTAATTAATTGCATCCAATTAAAATCTATCTCACACTATGTGAAAAAAAATGTAACTCAAGCCTACCCAGTGACATGCTTCATCCACCCACCAAGTTCTACTATCGCATGTACGGTTTAGGAGGTTATGAATGAACGTGACGACAAGACGGACGAAATAACTAACAACGAACGACGGACGGGCGGAGAGACATGATGACTTGTAGACTGCTTCCCGCAGCTATAAAAACAAACGATACAAAAAGTGAGGAGCTGGGAATAAGCTCTGCTAGAATAGTTTCAATATTGCAGATCCACTCTACACTGCTTTAGTTTACGAAGAGAAAATACCGTCGTTGACAAGCTTTACCCTTCATACCCTTAGTTTGGGCATTCCAATTAAAGTCTTGTCGATGTGGGTACCAACTAGTTCAACCAGTTACCATCGGTAATAATTTAGGTCATATGTGGTTTTACCTTCCTATTAAATCGAAAACCATTTATTTAGTTTTGCCAAAGTTCAACAAATAAGGTATCAATGCACCAAATGACGAATCTCTGAACTTCAGTGATAAATGCAGAGCTGTCATTACCCTGATAAGACCAGTTAGCACAGTGTCATCAGCGTACTTGATGAGATTGCATTGCTCGCTAGAAGACTTGCAGTCATTCGTGTACAAGCAGAAAAACGATTTCTGGGGAGAGTAACACAGCACTTCCTGAGGAGGCCAGTACTCTGATACGTGGTTCAGCGATGGAGCTTACTGTCCCTTGATCTTGGTTTTTTGCCAAGAATGCGGTCACTGGCCATATGGCAGGTTGTTCACATTCTGTTCAATGACGCTGACATCCTTCAGATCTGTTATTCCTTTGAAATGTTTTGTGTATTTAACTTAAAAAGCTCCTGTCTGACACCACACGCAATAGCAGCAATTATCAGGTCTGTTTAGATCAACCTTTTTGGGGAGGAGGGGGGGGGGGTGTAGCTGGAGGTGAGTCCTAAATATTCCTGGTAGCATAACCTGCCAAAGGCCTTCTCTATTCATGAATATATGTGGCAAGTTTTGTATGATCTTCAAGTGTTTGTTAAGAAGAATGGATTCTATCCGGTCCAAAACCCATTTGGTGCCGCCTGATCTGATCAAAGTCCCTCGCCTTTCGACGATAATGATGCCCAGTGGTTATTTTATTGCCACGATATTCAGTGCAGTCGTGAGCGATGCGATTCATGGGAATAGTGTGAATGTGGCCGTGATTGAGTTTGGTGGGAGCAACCGGGACCCCATCTTCTCGTTTGCAAATATCAGGTGAACATTTCTATCCATTCGAAGTCGATGCTTCCAGTTCGTCCGTTAGAAAGAGTTAGAGTGTATACATCAAGAATGTATAGTTTTACAATAGGCGGAATGTGGTGATCCTTTACATCAGGGCGTGGACAACAATGCGACGTAAATGATGGCTGGATCTCGAATGAGAATGAGATATAGAAATGGAGCTAGGAAAAAAAGGTGATTAAAACAGCAGATATGTTTGGATGCAGAGCTTTCGGACAATACTAGTCCGTAGTCGGGCAGTGACCACAGAAAGTGAGTGAAACTCGAAGAGAGAAGGCTGAGGACTTTATAGCATAGGAACAATGTGGGGTGAGGCTAATGAGTGTTTCGCTGATCTGATTGACAGGGGATAATCCATGGGGGATTATACTGGGGGAGGCCAATTTGCGCCTCATGATTGACAGAAAATAACCTCACAAGATTATCCTAATGAAGGCCAAATTTGCGCCTTGCGTGGATTTGACAATAGGCAAAATAAGGAGGGGGGGGGGCCGAGGGGTACCATTATCTACTTTCTGTGATGGTAGGTCGTCGAATGTTCAGACAAATGGTTTTAGTCGTTCAGGTTCAATTCCCAGAAGTTTCTTTCGCTTTGCGGGAGTTAGTGGACCAATTGGGTCCATAGGTCGATGCCTAATCACTTCTCAGGTTTTCAAGGGAGTGACTGACCATGTTGAAATGCTAAGCAAAACCGGCTCACCTGCTCAATTTTTCGGGTCTTGATGGCTGACCGGTTTGGGTCATTCGGCCTCCCTCAGGGTGTTTTTGGTTTCCCCGATTACTGAACTCCGCAGAGGTTAAAGTAAATTAGGTAGACCAGGTTCTTCGAGACGCAATCAATATCCTGTTGAATCGGAAAATGAGGGATGTCTGGAAAAACTTTTGAAACAAGTTGTGCGATCGATTAAGTTTCACGTTTGTGCAGTTGGTATGCGCAGGGCGGCTGCAGCCGGTGTTTGTTTGCGGCTCGGCTGGCTCCGAAAAATTTGGCTTGACTAGAATGTGACGCAGATTCCGAGGTCTGCTGTGGCAACAACCGGGGGTGTTCCGGGAACACGGATTATAGGCGTTCCTGACTTTGAAGGATGGGCAAATGCTAGTGAATGAGAGTGGCTAATGGTGGGGGGCAGGATGGTATCACAGGACGAGTGGTACTCTGGAGTTGCATTGACGAGTTTTGTTACGTCAGAGTTTCAGTTTCGCGGAGTCTTTCTAGCTTTTTCAATGGCCTCCCTCTTCAATGGAACTCCGGAAGTTGCCTATTTTGGAGGATGTTTGAAAGTGCGTTGGCACGGGACTCGAATCAGCATCAGAGGAGCAAATGCGTTCAGACGAAGAGCTTGACGGTCGGAATGTTCTTCGTGCAGTGGGGTGGCGTGACAATGCTATGGGAGTAGGAAATTGGGCTTGTCCGTTGGTTTTTGAACAAGTTGTTTTGAGTGACCCGTTTTCAAACGTCACTGTGGTGTCAAGGGAGTGGACTCTGTCGCTTGAAAATTCGCAGTGAAGTGAATTTGATTAGATGGGAGTGGGAAATGCCGTTGATTTGTCGATTGAACGATGGGGTAAGTTTTTCTTTCCCCGTGGGTCAGATCATGAAGATGTCATCAATATAACGGGAACCAAGTGCCTCAGGGCCTGTCCCCAGAGAGGAATTTTTTCTTCAGTTGTTCCCATGAAGAGGATGGCGAACAAGGAGCCCATTTTTAGTGCCCATTGCTTGTGCCGTGGACCTGCAGGTTAATTGCTAGCACCAAAACAAAAAATGGTTGAAGTTAGGATGAGGTGCATTAGTTCCGCAAGATCGGCTTTGGTTGGAGTGTCTGGCAAATGAATTGGTTTGAAAGGCCGAAACGAGACAGGCTTTCTTATACATTCCGTGTGAGGGATATTGGTGTACAGAGGAAGAAACATCCAGGGTTGCCAGCAATGTGCCAGGGGGGGACTTTGATCTCTCCGATTTTATTGATGAAGGCTGTGGTGTCCTTGACTTGAGACGGGAGGGACGGGAGGAGGGGCTGACTTAGGACGTCCACGACGTTGGAAATTTTCGCTGTAGCAGTGCCGTTGCGCAGAAATGATTGGCTGCCAGGTTTGCCAATCCTGTGAATTTTGGGGAGGAAGTAAACCTTCCTGGCTTGTGTTTCCGGTTGAAGGAGGTTGGGGCCGACTTTGGGGCTAATGGATCCCTTGGATCCATTTTCTCTATGGTTCTTTCAATCTGAGCAATCAAATTTCTGGGTGGGGGTCGGAGGCCAGTGGCTTATAAGTATCGGGGTTTGCCCAATAGAACTTTTTGCTTTTTTTCGTTCGTAGAATTCGGTGCTTATAGCCACCCACGGCAGAGCCTTTGTCACAGCTTGATGACGATACGGTGCGATATTTCAGAAGGCCAATGGAATTGTCTCTCATTTTGCTGAAGTTCATCCCTGAATTCAGTTGCTGGGTGTAATTTTTGTTGACATCCTCTCGATTGCCGAATGTCGGCTTCCAATGTGGGGGAAGCCCTTTTGGTTGGTTCCAAGTGCTTGTTTGCCCTTGAATTTTGTTGAATGTCTCAACAGGAGTAGACTATACTGTTGCCAATCTTCAGCGGCAAAGAATTCGCGTATTCGGAGGCGTCGGAAGAACGCTTCGAAGATCAGGGCCAGTTTTTTGTGTGCGTCCATACTGTTTTGGCTTAGAGAGCAGAAATTCATCCCTTAGACAGAATTTGGGTTTCTGCAATCAATAGCTCGCAGGAGATGTAACAACAGAAAGAGTTGCGTCAGCCGGTTCCACATTTATGCGGATGAAACGCCCTAGACCGTCTCTTGCTTTTCGGAGGCCGAACAATTGACTGGCCCATTACCAGATTTGTAGTGATGTTGTCTCGTACAAACTTTTCCTGTTATATCATATATCTCGATATATATATATTATATATATTAAATATCAAATATAAATATATAATTATATATATATTATTATATATATATATATAGATATATATAATATATATATATCTCTATATATATATAATATATATATCTATATATATCTATATATATATATATATATCTACCATGGGACTTTGTTTCAGTATTCTTCTGCAACCAACATCCTTCTTACAAACGCTTTCCCGATCTCGAGGGTCCAAGTCTATAGAAGTTTACCCGCGCCCTCACTTCCATAATAATTGGATATTTATTTCGAAAACGCTGTCAAGACCATGCCTGAAAGGATATCAATAGTTTTTATGATGCCTGCCTCTCCGACCACAGTTTAGAGATTTTGCAGTGGGTTTTGGGATTTAGACGGTGCACAGGCTTCCTTGGGGGGGAATTATAGAATATTCGTTTTTTAAGTACCTTTCATGATATTATGTGGCACTCGAAACAAATGTCACACAACTACCACTCACACTACACTCTAGAGACATTTGGGTCACATTTACTCGAAATCAAACCAAATGCGGGTCAATTTAAAGCCCAAGTCAGGTTAGATTGTCCTCGTCGGGTTAAACGTAAGTGGTCAAGTGTCGGGTCATCTGAGTAAGTTTGCTATTAATATGCAATCCCAGTATCCAAATACTTGCAACTCTCAATGAATATTCGGGAATGCGATTGTTTGTCTATCCGCAATCGTAGTTTTTTTTTTCCCGTACGACCCACGTTGAATGCGCTGACCCGGGAACCGCGTCAACTAAACAATTTTGGTTCTTGATCTATGGAAGTTTGTTCCGAGTTGGATTTGTGGGCTTGGCTTAAATCCACTGCTGAGGTGTTTTCCTTGACATTTCTGGTTGGCTATTTGAGCATAGGTTGGCTATTTTAGCCTAATGATAGGAGTATATCAAATTTTGTGTCATATCGAGTTGTAATTGGTGTGTATTGTTGATCTCTGTCGATCAACGACCGATTGCGTTTATTCTACTCTACAGTAGTACAGCTTATCAATGTGCCCCCGTGCGTTCACTCGCGTTAAACCCCAACCCCGATCATGGATAATCCCGTGAAATGACTACGCTCGACTATTCATCACACCACCAACGTCATTGAAAGGATCTTAACTCGTGATAATAAAAGACTCGTCAATATTATTGGGATAAAAAATATCCCTAGTTGGTAATTCCACAGACCAGCATCTTCAACAGCAAACGCATGGTTACCAAACGTTTATGTGAGTGTGGAGGGGGGGTGGGGGGATTCGGGTGACATATGTAAAATGTTTCCAAATATTTTAGGTAGGGAATGCCTGAGAAAACACAAACAAACAGTTGCTAAGAATATTCGAGGCTCGCTGTTTGAGGTATTTGTGAAAAGCAAAGAAGTTGGATTCATCGTTGCTCCTCCACCGGGAGCCAGTGTGGGCTGCGTAACAAGATTAGAAAAGCGCCGAATTAAATCTTCGATGGTATATTCTCTGGGAAGGAAGTACGTGTATAGCCAGGCTTACACAGAAGAACAGAAGCCTCCATACCGAACCTAACATCTAAACAAGAAATGTTGTAAAGTTTCCCAGCATCTTTCTTATTCTGAATAACCTACCTGTTGTAATGTTGGGTGTTTTTTTTCTAGTCTAATGTTCCTACTCTAGGTTCCTTCCATCCCGAGCAAAACGTTTCCGTTCCAACATTTCGTACTCTGGATCCTCAGACCTCTGGATCGCTAACCAATAAGGAAAAAACAACGTCTTTAATAATAAAGGAGTAATCATCAAATCGACAGAATGGAGCACAATTATAAAAATTCGTAGGATTAGATATGCCCTACAGTTAATTTTTCCTAGCAGTATTGACAGTAATATTTACTCTAAGCGTAATTTACCAAGTCTCGCATTTACAATCTCATCAAGGACTATCACCTCCGCTGTTTGAGAAAAAGCCGAATTACTCAGTGATTATGTTGCTACGTATTTACTAAAACAAATACTCTTTATCCATGTCCGCTGTGTTCCGTTCCATTTATAATTTGTTTAATTCGGGACAGGAAGTGAAGAGAGGAAATGGCTAGATGGTATCTGACTGTTTGTCCTGAAAATATATTCAACTACCATTGATTGACTTCCTGTCAACTTTTTCCCTCAAAATCACCCAACACATTCCATACAGCCTCAATTTTCTTGGAGCCAAAATGTTGCGGCTTATGATCCTGACTCTCGGTATTTATTGTCCAAACGACGGTTCCAGTGATGCCTAGTTCATCATTTTCCTTCCAGGGTACTCTTTGCACTAGCAAAGGGAATTGGCGCTATTGTGCACGTGTGATTAGTAGTTGACGTTTTGGCGCAACCGAACTTCCCAGATACTGTGGCACAGCCTGATAACTCGCTACCGTGCACCCGATTTCTGATGCCTAGAGGCGGAACAACAAGACAGAACAACACCTCCTGACAAATGTACAATTTTCTTAATCCACTTCGTGGTAAGGGAACTAGCGGTGCTGATTTACCCAAATGTACAAAGAGAAGAGAGATGCTGAACCCAAAACAATAGGGACCATGTACTCTTTAAGATTACCCACATACCGAGAATGACTTATCATGTTACCGAGTCTAGATTGGTACATTTATGAAGAATTCAACGTTTCACAATTTCATAATCCCTCCCTAAAATCCACACCAACACCAATGGAGTTATGTACTCCCATAAGAAAGCTGCATCCCAATTTCAGCTTGATCAGACCAGGCATCCGGCACTCGACTCCATCCGGCTGGGGGTCGAGTATGCTCTCCAAGCTAAATTTTGCCCAAATATCAATTTTAAGTTTTTCAATTTCTTTGGACCAAAATGACCCCTGGTTCTACACTGAAAACAATAGGTGGGTCGAGTTCAGCTCTTCCACAAGCTGAAAGTGCCCAAAATATATTTTTTCAGTTTTTCAATTCTTTGCCCAAAATGACCCTGTCTACATCGACAACAATAGGTGGGGTAGAGAGTTCTGCTCTTCAAAAGATGAAATTGGCCAAAATAGCAATTTTTCAGTTTTTCAATTTTGGTCCAAATGATCTAGACTTACCCTCTTCAAGACTTGACCGCTAATGACCAGGATGCCTCTTGACTGTCTCCAAAGCAAACAATTACACCATCCATACATTACACACAATGTCATGACTGCATAGATTCCTGACTGAAGTCAAGGAATTAAAAAATTGTGGAACAAACCTCCTTCAAAAAACCCTAATTGTGTTCAACCTTGTTGCCGGTCTGGCTCGAATGGACCAATCAATCATCTGTCATCTGAACTCTTAGGCGCTATGGGGGACGACTGAGTAGTCTACAAATGAAGTACGCCTTAGGTTACCCAACGTGTGGCCTGTCAAATTGAGGTGTCCGCTATGACACCCTTCTCCCTTGTAATGCCTTAATGTCTGTATGCGGCTGTTATATATATAACATCAATATATATATTATGCCTTTCACGCCCTCCGCATATACACGATTCCTCATGTTTAATCATTATTTAGGAAACTTGGGCTTGCATGTTACGTGCTGCCACTATGCGGTGCTGTTCACCACTTGTCTGCATCTGCATAGTAAGGTGGGCAAGACAAAAAAACAAAATGAGCATTAAAGAGCACTGACTGCAAGCTGCAATAAACCTACGGAATAACCAGGTTAGATGTAATAACGAACCTTTCTGGAAAGACTAACAATCTAGCCGGGACTAGGAGTTTCATGGGGTTGAGCAGATCTGTCAACAACTGAGTACCGCTGAGAGTTTATTAGCGGCCAACCCGGACCTAGATATATATTTTCTACCACTGCTACAGTCACTGTTACCCATCGTATATACGGTCCTTTGCGTCGAACAAAGATAAAATATACGTGTCGGTGGGGTGAATGGTAATGAAGGAATCGTGGAACTGTATAACTGAGGGACTCAGCAACGCCACCTGGTAATGACTCGTTGTGCATTCACAATCTTTATCTATAATTCCACGAGCGAGCATGGTCGACAAACAATTGGAATCATTGTGTTATAAGTCTCTGTGGACGACCTGTCTTTTTTACGTCACTACATTGATTTGGTTGACGTTATGTTGTCATGGCGATTGTACGACTGTGTATAGCCAACAAACAAATATGATTGTAACCGCTGTAAAAATGGTCAGATTTATTGATCTGCAGTATTTGTAAATGGGTGAGTGGATAGCTGCAACACCTTTGATTGTGCCATACTATCTCAGGCAAACAATACGAGGTGAAATTCTGCAATTCCATTTCTGGAGTTGCGTGCACACGAAACATGTCAATGTTAATGAAATATATGGAAACTAGTATCAAGTATCTCATTCGGGAATGCTTAAAAGAGTCTTTATTACACATCGGACGAATAAAACATAGGCACGTAGAATCGAATGTATACACCGAATAAATCGCAACCAAAGACTTTGTAACGCATACATAACCTAAGCTTCATGGGAGGAAGCTTCGTGAAATACAATAGAGATAACAAAGGTTTGTATATCAAAAACTTTATCAAAACTATTATTAGTCATGACTGCATGTCTTTCCATGAATTGTGACTATTCCATTCGTTTAAAACATACCCCATAATACAAATGAACTTGAAGAGATACACAAGTTGAAAGAATCTGGTTTCATTATCCCCCATCTTTTCACCTATATATCTGATGAGTGTTCTCATACATTTCACCAGAATATTGGTGCTATTCTCGGAGAAATTTTGTACCCATCGTCAAAGTTAAGCTTTTTCTGGAAATCACTGAACCCACTCCCCGTCGGTAATTACAAGATAAACTTTTGGGATTAGCCTAAAACCCAAAACTCATGCTGAGAAGGTAGTATATATATATATATATCTATATATATATATATATATATTATATATTATATATATTATATATATATATATAGATATATATATATATCTATATATATATATATATATATATATATATATATATATATATAATAATATGTCCGAAATGCCATATCCGACTAAAATGTGGTCTGTATTGATGATATTAAAAAGGTGCGCAAAATCAATGTCATGTCTGCAACAAGCTCATTCGTATAAAATACGATAGCGATGACATGTCATGTGTTTCAATCGTTACGTTAACTAAAATTACACCACACTGACTGTGTTCATTGTGGTATAAACGTTCCTTGGAACTATGGGTATGATATAATGAATCTTGGGTTATTTCTCCTTCTTACTCACCATTGATAAATGGTATCAGCCGTTGCATGAAAACGGTACGTGTGAATACCGCCAGGCATGTTACTTTGCGCCACAAGTTGTTTACTTTACGCAGTTCGCGAACAGATGTTAAAAATAACTGGGAATCGGGTAATATTGCTTCTGCCGTCAGGACCGAAAACACAGGCAGGAAAGCTCGAGCACACTATATCGGTTAAGGCTAAGCTAGATGTGCCAATCTCGTCATGAAATAGTATAATTTGTTTTGTTGCTTCACTTGACTACCAATGCTACCAATGCGACAAATTGTGTTCAGAAGAAAAAATGGTCGATTCTCAAAAAGTGGCTGTATGAAAGCCATGTACTTTGTCAACAATGTTAGCCATAAAATAATTACTTTCCAGATAATGAAAAAAAATATGTGAAATATAATGATGAATTATTAGAGTACATGTTGATCCTCGGCGTGCATCACGAGCAATCATGTCTAAGGAAAACAAATAAATACCAAGTTCAACCATGGGAACGGTCGTGAGCCTGGATTATTATCCAGTCAATTTATGGTGAAACATACGAGTGAAATCTTCTGATATTTATGTATAATATCGAGCGTGTTAGATGCATTGCCAATAAAACACAATGAAAAAAAAGGAAATATCACCGACAACACAATGTCTTCAATGAATACTAAGACAATTGACATTCTGATATAATAATGGATGAGCATGAGGTCAACACAATTGAAAAGACTAACTAGTCATTCTAATTCCTCAAGTCGTATATTGGCAAAGTAGTGCAGGCTGCATTTACAATTTTTGAGATGAATGAACGTGCGTGTAACGCGGAACACCTTGCCAGCTCGTTCTGATGTATGACAAGTCTTAATTGAAATGAAACAGTTGATCCCGTTTCTTCTTGTTAGTTAACCGGACATTGAACTTTACGGCTGACCTAGTCGCAATGATGGCTGTATTGTTGTTGTGTTCGATTCAGTCACGCCGTTAAAAGTGTGCGGTAACGACAGGCTCGAGGTGCATAATATATTGAAACGAAAACGCCCGATTGCACATTTACAATTTCGCGCCATGTGGAGCAATGACCCGTTATTCTCGTACGGATAGAAATATGTGTCCTATCGCAGAGTGATCGCTTCCTTAACAAGCACCGTTCACATTTACGATCATAATATATGATTTGCGCATTTATCAGAGAACAGAACTCAACTATGAAACTTTTTAGGAGCTTCTAATGGGCATTCACGCAGGCATTGAGAAACGTTGGAATTTTCCGGAATAAGTACTTCAAAGGTTTGTAGAGTTATATTGAGAAGCAATCTGCCTACTCATAAAGCAACCTAATATATAATTGTTTACATTAACTGCTGTCACACTCCTTAAAGATGCGTCTTTCTAGTCACAGCTGTTTTCATGCCGCGTCCGTGATTGATCGTCTTCGCCTAAATGAAATGACAGGATCACATCGGCATCCCTGGGAATTCGGAATTATTCAGTCGTTTCCATCTTAAACTATCCTGCAAGTTGACGCTAGTGCAGCATGACCAAGTATGGCTTTGAAAAACACTCCAATCTTCGTAATGACCCTTACAATCTCAAATATATTTCAAGCGGAGGAGATTTTCAAAATTCCCAGGACTTTAACAAAATCGGGCTTTTCCTTCGAATTGTTGGTGATTCGTTGCTGATACAATGACAAAGAGTATAATGTCGCATCTTCCACCTCGTTAGAATATTTGAAATATTTCAGCCACGGAATCCGCAAAATCTTGGAATATAGTGACACATCTGTACCCCCCCCCCGAATTCCACAATTCCAATATTGTTCGCGTGATTTTGCACACACACACACACACACACACACACACACACACACACACACACACACACACACACACACACACACACACACACACACACACACACACACACACACACACACACACACACACACACACACACACACACACACACACACACACACACACACACTTACACACGCACACACACACACACACACACACACACACACACACACACACACACACACACACACACACACACACACACACACACACACACACACACACACACACACACACACACACACACACACTTACACACGCACACACACACACACACACACACACACACACACACACACACACACACACTTACACACGCACACACACACACACACACACACACACACACACACACACACACACACACACACACACACACACACACACACACACACACACACACACACACACACACACACACACACACACACACACACACACACACACACACACACACACACACACACACACACACACACACACACACACACACACACACACACACACACACACACACACACACACACACACACACACACACACACACACACACACACACACACACACACACACACACACACACACACACACACACACACACACACACACACACTTACACACGCACACACCGCGCGCACACACTAACAGACACCTTTCTCAGTTTATGGAATAAAATCATGTTCCGATTGGGAGTGTGGGATTGGCTTCCAATGTTAAATTTTGTTTTAACACTCCTGATTGGCTATTCCGCATTTTGTGTCCTTCATATGGATGCATGTCGGTCCGAGGAGTTGTATATTATGGCGAGGCCCGCCAAAGAAAGATTGAAAGAGATTAGAAAGAGTAATGAGAGACAGCTGTTTTGTCACGCTTTCGAGAATTGATGATCTATTCAGTCTTCTTGGAATTGAACGTGACCAGATCATCACATTATCAACGATCATCACAGGAGTTCGCCTACGTTCGATGAGGCAGTTAGAGACGGGATGAAATCAGTTGACAGGCTGATGTCATTAGCAAAAAAACAAACAAAAAAAAGACGGCATCGAGAAGTTCATTGATGAAGAGGAGGAACGAATCATGAGTCACCCATACACTGATGGGAGGGACTGAGGATGTAAAACGAGTTCGAGGGAGCTGGTTCAGATGCACACTTCTTAAGAGGAATCATTGTACAGTCCACCCAACTTCTCAGGATTGAGACAGCAAAACTATCAGTCTGAAAATATGGGAACAGACAGGAGACCCGTCGGAATTTTGCCGAGTAGCGAAGAAATTAGACAGAAATTGGAGGTGCCAGGGACCAGAAAAGAGGTTGGCGTTGGAGTTGTGATCATGTACCTTGTATACAAAGGATTGTTTAGACAAGCTTATGAAACAGGAGCAGTAGTTCTATGCCAAAACAAGCCTTAAACGATTGGTCCTTCTGTCGAACTGCTTGCTGATATTCTGCCGTGAACCACTCATGAGAATTGGAGCGCCCTGGTTTTGAGAGGAGATGGGACGAAGACAGATACACACTAAGAATCCATTCTAGAGTTATTCGGCAACTGTTCACTGCATCACGTTATTATTACATATATAATCATGTAAATATTACATTTCAAAGTCTATGTACCAACATCGCACACATAGAGAAGAATAGGGATATTTTGTAAACAATGTGAGAAAAGCTCCGGAACCAAGCATCATCTCAAGATTCTCTGATAGGGATGGGGGATCCTAGTGTCAAATTGGACAGACTAAAGATTACAAGCTGGGTAAATAGGACTAAGGCCCGAGAGGCACACCTGGCACTGGTAGAGTTTTGTAAGGAAAACGACTTTCCAATAATGATCTCTATGTTTATTCACAATCCACGAAGACTGTACACATGGAAGATGTCAAGCGATCGCAGCTAATCAGAACTGACTACCTAATGTTTGAGACTCGATATAGGAACATGATCAGGGTCACGTTCCTGACATATATTCATGGTGTGTCAGATTGGGCAGCGCCCACAGTCTTCTCATGGCTAAAATGAAACTTCAACTTGAGATTCCAAGACCGAAAAGTTAGAAGAAAAACAAGATAGAAAGAGAGTTTTGCCATATAAGTCATCAGCATAACGATCCTCACTTATGGAGGAACAGAGCAACACTACATGTCGAAAGAATGTGGGACTGTATGGGTTATAACAAGAAATATGCGTTGCCGAGAAGAAAAGAGAGGGGGGGGGGGAATAAATAACCGAGGGAATGCTAGACGATGGATGAGAGACAATTCGCGGAAGGTAGATTGTTACCAGCGTGAATACGAGAAAATTATTGCAAATTGTAAAAGATCTCCAATGTGGAGCCCAAAAAGCATGACAAATCTGATAGCTTACAGAACCCTGGAACCATGATTTGCACATGAGGCGGATTTTACTCACACAACACTACAAAACATATTTTTAGAAAAAAAAGAAGTCACTCTAAACTAATAAGGGAATATTAAATGTAGACGTGTCAAAACAACATCAGAGGATGTTCTGAAAATCAAAAAAACTCTACGGATTCATGAAACCATTCACACTGTTTCCTCAGTTCTGGGTTAGGGAATCACCGAGGCACACACCAGTTCCCCCTATTTTATTTATATTCCTTACTCATTCCTACTTCTCATATATGGAAATGTAAGTATTGTGAGTATTTTTTTTTTTTGATAATCAGAATTATGCAGTGGAAAAAAATCAATGAAAGTCACCGAATTCCCTGGTTAAAAATGTCTTACTACTTACTTTAGTACTGATTTTATTCACAGGCAAAAAAATGCTGGTAACCCAAGGGCGCTAATCAGAGGACGAGCAGGGATAACAAATGTATTACTCAGTATTCTTAGGTTCGCCAACTTGTTGAAGCTTCCTGGAATTCATAAGTATTTTATAGATTCATGGAGATTCAAAAACAATTCATGGAGTTCGTTAAGAGACGGTGGTAATATGTTGTCGCCAAGTCAATTCATCCATAATTATGCACAGAAGAGTTAGCTGAGGCGATGCATTAATTTGTAATCCGTTCATTTTAGACCAATGAAAATTTACCAGTCTTTCATCCTAAATCAAAAGCCAATTCTCCATAAATTACTGTGGATATTTTATTCGATAGTTATGCATTTTACTGAACTGCTACAGTCACCGTTACCCATTGTACGGCCCTTGCTTCAGACAATCAGAAATGTGTAAGTGTTTGTACGATGGTGCCGTTGTATGAAGCGAATCGTTAAACTATACATCTTAGCACTCACATCACCTGGCAATAACGTCACTGGATTCAATCTGGTTAATATAACGTTGTCATGGAGACTTTACTACTTGTATAGCTTACAAATATGATTGAAACCTACTTCGACAAATGGTCAGCGTTATTGTATCCGCAGTGTGTGTGATCTTGTATTTGTATTTTTTTTTTGTATTTCTGTTTTTGTATTTGTTTTCATTTCAGATTGTGCGTATAGCACGATATCTCATGATGGACAATCAGGGTGAAACTTCTGCAATTCTGTCACTTCTTTTCTGGAATTACATGTACGAAATGGTTGGGTAACAGACAACAGCAATCTGTTAAGAAATAATGTGGCTTGGATCGAGTGAAAGGTGGACTGTTCGAATATTTGTTCCATACCAGTTTGCGCAATTTCGATGTCATGTTCACAACCAGCCGAATCGTATGAAAGAATACGATAGCGATGACTTTTCATTCACTTTTCATGGTCGGAAAACGTTGAAACTATAACTGATATAACTTGATATAACCTGTGTTAACATTTTATTGATAGCTATCGTGTAGGTCATAACACTGCGTATAGGTTATCATGACATCATTAATCTGAGATTAACTCTCTTAAGACCTCGAGTGCCTTATGCTACAAGTTGTCCACAATATTTCTAGATACTCAGTTCGGAAACAAAATGTGCAAGACAACTGGGAATTGGGTGATATCGCATCTGCCGTGAGTTCCCCTTGACCAGTTGACGATGGTAAGTAAAATTCGGCTGAGATAAGACCATGATAAGTATTAATCTGCGGGATAAGTTTATTAGGACAATGAACACCACCGGCTGGAAACTCGGGCACTCTATATCGGGAAAGGCTAAATAAACTAGATGAACATTTGTTATGAATCGTTCGCTTCAAACGAAATATAATGCCAATATGCAGCTAATGTGTTTAGTCCATGTTGGTCATAAAAGATTTTCCGATAATTAAAAAAATACATCATGCAGTGAGTACTTTTGGTAAAGGCTAGTAGGAGTGGAAATGCAATATGTATGATTGTAAGCTGATTGGTGTGATAAGGAACTCTGCTGGTCGATGGAATGCACTGATGAAATATTGGTTAATTTTCAGTGTATAGTCACGGGCTGCCGTGTTGAGAACGATGCTTGCCAATGAATCAGATCCCGCGTATATTGTCAACATACAATGGGAAACAATTTTAGTATAGCACTGTATTCACGAACATTTGAAAATTAAAGAAAGACACCAACATTCTAGTATTTTATTCTAGTCGGGGAAATACAGCTAATACAATGAATTTCCACCACCAATATCACTGAAGGTATATTCATGTAATATATCGAGCGTGTTGAATACATTGAACATGAAACACGATCATAATTAGGGATAAGCACAGGCAACACAATATTTATAATGAATACTAAGAGCTATTGGCATAATAATATAATAATGGGTGCCCCCACGGTCTGAACTGTGGAAAGTATTACCATGATTCAAATTCCTCACGTGTATCAACAAAGTAGTGCAGTTTAGCTTAGTATAGTAAAAAGGGGTCAGAGAGGGTTAGGAGTCCCCATGAACGACCCTGAAATTACAACGAAGACGAAGAGCATCAACGAAACTCAAAGAATTCTCCCACATTAATGAAACACAAGTCAAGACTTTCAGCACCAACAACATCTTCAGGCGGCTATTTCACTTACTAGTCACCATATGCGAAAAGAAATACATTCGAAAGTCTAATCTTTAATACGAAGATTCAGAAAATGGCCCCGATTGGTGATAGCATTGGAGATTTCGCAGAAATAGTAGAACGAAGGGTCATCGAAGTCATGGACAATTTGGGAACCTGACCAAATCACCACCAAATTAAGACCCAGACGGCAAATTGCGGCTAATTTGCGAATATCTTGCGAACTTACTCCAATACAATTCGGTCGTCCGCAATTTTGTTAAAAAATGGATGCACAGAATTGTTAATATCGTTGACCCTTGGAGAACACATGGTGACCTCATGTAGAAAAACGTCAATTGATGACAACGCTCTGCCCTATTGTGAACCATTCTTGAATTCAGTTCGGGCCCGTCGGTTAACAACCAACTCGCCAATTTGAAAAGAATACGTTTGAGAGGCACCTCGTCAAAAGCTTTTTGAAGGTTCGTGGAAATAATATCAACAGCTCACCGCTGTCATTGAACTAATAACATCTGCCATAAATTCCAGTGGATTAGTCCAGCACGAACGCTTCTCTCTGAATGAACCATGTTGGGACCCACGATCGATTGGACGCATTAAAGTAATACAATCACTAAATATTAATTGATTCCATCATTTGCAAACCACACTAGTAAGACCTCACTTGCCGGTAATTGCAAGAATGAAGAACAATACTGTCTTGAACATAGGCGATACATTTGCCTTCCTCCAATCACCAGGTATCACCCACACCTTCTGTGGGGGTTTTCTTGAAAATGAAGCTAACGGCACAAACGATTGATCAGCGAACGACCTTAGGAGAAAGGGGTAAACTCCGTCCGTACCAGGAGCTTTACAGGTCTAAGTTACTGCCGTTTCTCCCTATCCAAGGCAGGCATACAAACCAACATCCAAATACTATTCAGGAGACACACCAACAAAACGATGTCATGAAGGATTTCCTGAGTAAAAACGAAGAGAGAAAATTGTTGAAAACGTCAAACATATCCTGACATATCGCTGGCCCCCCTCCCCTTTCTCGGGAAAAACACTCCATGAGTCAGCGAAATTGAAAACCAAATAACAAAATCAGGCCGAATGATTTCATCCAATTCATCCAATTCCGCCTCCTGGAAACAAGAGGACGAGTTCTGAACACGAAACACATCAGACACTACAAATTTTTGGATCACTTGCACCAGGCTCTCTGACACTGACTTATATTCACGATACGGGAATACTACTCGAGACTGAATCCAAAATGTTGTGTCAAAAGTTTTTCTTCGCAATTTTTTGATGATAGATGTTTTCCATTTTCGTATTTTTATTCGTGGACGTTTATCATTTTATCATTGAAACGTTAAAATATTGATATCATGTCACATATTGTCAGAGTATTCGAAGGTCATGAAGTCCACATTTGATTCGGCTACGAAATGGACAGTGCCATGGCACACAAATTGACGAGCACAATAACTAAAATTTGGGAACTCACCAACAATTATTCAAACTTTTCATTTCACCATCAAGTTAAGATAAACCAAATGAAGTGGTATTGATAAACTGTGAAACATGTATTGTGCAGACGGTGTATATTCAGTCTTCACATAGATCTCACAAACAACTGGAAATCGACGAATCGAATGACAGGATTCGGTGTTAAAGACGAGATCGAATTGTGAACACTTCATCGTTAGTTTGGGCTCTTTTTTGGGCGTATCGTTTTTGTTAGAATCTGGGGAAGGGCGTGGATAATAAGCTATTCATCAACTGGAAATGTATTCAACAAGGAACGCAACTTGTTCACAGATCAGGCAACTGGAATTTCTGTGTCGGGCCGAGGCCCGTGAGGCTGAGACATGATACGATTCGTCGTTGACGAAGTATGTCAATATGCGACCAGCACAACGGGAACCATCTTGTTGAAGGTGATGAAATGCACTACGCACTCAATGACTGATGGGGAGTGAATATTTTGTTGCATTCCACGAAGATCTCTCTGACTCAGCTAAGCCATAAAAATGACGCATATATGATTTCGCTGATCATCGGTTAGAGTGCTAAATGGAAGATTGTACTATACAATCCACTTTCTTTCTTCTCGAGAAATTTATTTCGGGTGCGAAAAATATCAAGTGCAAAATCGCTT